>MU559653.1:4929883-5041132 GCA_024362625.1 Silurus asotus | reverse complement strand
TAATAATAATAATAATAATAATAATAATAATAATAATAATAATAATAATAATAATAATAATAATAATAATAATAATAATAATAATAATAATAATAATAATAATAATAATAATAATAATAATAATAATAATAATAATAATAATAATAATAATAATAATAATAATAATAATAATAATAATAATAATAATAATAATAATAATAATAATAATAATAATAATAATAATAATAATAATAATAATAATAATAATAATAATAATAATAATAATAATAATAATAATAATAATAATAATAATAATAATAATAATAATAATAATAATAATAATAATAATAATAATAATAATAATAATAATAATAATAATAATAATAATAATAATAATAATAATAATAATAATAATAATAATAATAATAATAATAATAATAATAATAATAATAATAATAATAATAATAATAATAATAATAATAATAATAATAATAATAATAATAATAATAATAATAATAATAATAATAATAATAATAATAATAATAATAATAATAATAATAATAATAATAATAATAATAATAATAATAATAACAACATATAATATAATTTTTGTTTAGGTGTGAGTAGTATAAACATATTTTTTTCCTCATTTTTTTCTATTTATATATACATATATTTTGTCCAGAAAGCTTGTAATCTATTACACTCATGCATCTGCAGAACTCATTTGTGACATTCTGCCACAGACATTATTGCAGCTTAGTCCTATAGTAGTTTAATGATAATTAAAATGCATTTTATTTGGCACCTTTCAAGACTCAGTGACACCTTACAAGCACAGGATTGATTGAATGATTGATTGATTGATTGAATAATTGAATGCAATACAACCAACAATTTGTGACATTGATTATGATAAACAAACATTAGATAAAAATAGAAATATGTAATTTACAAACAATAAAACAAAAGCCTAATATAATAGGATAATTTTAGGTGTGTAAATCAGTGCGCAGAAGAGAGTCAATAAATGTCCACGTCCAAGGTGCTTAAGTCAAAGTAGATACTGTCGTGCAGTCTAGCGGATTCTTGATTGTGCTTAATCTTTAGGATGCCCAAGTTGTAATCTGGAGAAAAAAAAGGCAAATGAAAAAAATATATAAATTATTTTTTGCATTTGAAAAAAGAGTACAGTAGAAAATCTTAAAAATCTAAACACTAATTGACGGGGTATATCTAAATGGGAAACATTTGAAAGATTGAGCAAACCCATAAAGAATTATGTTTTATGGAACATGATTGAAAATGCACCTGAGGTTTGGAGTGATTTTGCCATTAGTTTTTTTCCAAAACTCCACAGTAAAATGAGTTGAAAATTAACACAGTTATTTACAGGGACATTGTAAATAAGAATAATTAGAAAGATTAAGCAAACCTATAAAGAAAACTGTTTTATGAGTGTTTGAACATGGAACATAATTGAAAATGCAGTGATGCTTGGAGTCATTTTGCCTTTACTTTTCTCCAAAACTCCACAGTAAAATGATTTGAAAATTAACAGAGTAATAGACAGGGACACTGTAAATAAGAATAATTTGTAAGATTGAGCAAACCTATAAAGAAAACGGTTTTATGAGTGTTTGAATATGGAACATGATTGTAAATGCACCTGAGGTTTGGAATGATTTTGCCTTTACTTTTCTTAAAAACTCCACAGTAAAATGGGTTAAAGATTAACTGAGTCATAGACAGAGACAATGTTAATAAGAATAATTTATAAGATTGAGCAAACCTATAAAGAAAACTGTTTTATGTGTGTTTGAATATGTGACATGATTGAAAATGCACCTGAGGTTTGGAGTGATTTTGCCTTTAATTTTCTCCAAAACTCCACAGTAAAATAAGTCAAAATTTAAGGGAATAATAGACAGGGACACTGTAAATAATAATAATTTATAAGATTGAGCAAACCTATAAAGAAAACTGTTTTATGAGTGTTTGAATGTGGAACATGATTGAAAATGCACCTGAGGTTTGGAGTGATTTTGCCTTTACTTTTCTCCAAAACTTGACAGTAAAATAAGTCAAAATGTAATAAAATCATAGACAGGGACACTGTAAATGAAAATAATTTTAAAAATTGAGCAAACCTATAAAGAAAACTGTTTTATGAGTGTTTGAATGTGGAATATGATTGAAAATGCAGTGATGCTTGGAGTGATTTTGCCTTTAATTTTCTCCAAAACTCCACAGTAAAATAAGTCGAAATTTAAGGGAATAATAGACAGGGACACTGTAAATAATAATTATTTATAAGATTGAGCAAACCTATAAAGAATTATATTTTATAAGTGTTTGAATATGAAACATGATTGATAATGCAGTGATGCCTGGAGTGATTTTGCCTTTAATTTTCTCCAAAACTCCACAGTAAAATGATTTGAAAATTAACAGAGTAATAGACAGAGACACTGTAAATAAGAATAATTTGTAAGATTGAGCAAACCTATAAAGAAAACTGTTTTATGAGTGTTTGAATATGGAACATGATTGAAAATGCACCTGAGGTTTGGAGTGATTTTGCCTTTACTTTTCTTAAAAACTCCACAGTTAAATGGGTTAAAAATTAACTGAGTCATAGACAGGGACACTGTAAATAAGAATAATTTTAAAGATTGAGCAAACCTATATAGAAAGCATTTTTATGAGTGTTCAAATATGGAACGTGATTGAAAATGCAGTTATGCTTGGAGTGATTTTGCCTTTACTTTTCTTAAAAACTGTACAGTAAAATGGGTTGAAATTTAAGACTATAATAGAAAGAGACTCTGTAAATAAAAATATTTAAAAAATTAAGCAAACCTATAAAGAAAACTGTTTTATGAGTGTTTGAACCTGGAACATAATTGAAAATGCAGTGATACTTGAAGTGATTTTGCCTTAACTTTTCTTCAAAACTCCACAGTAAAATGGGTTAAAAATTAACTGAGTCATAGACAGGGACAATGTAAATAAGAATAAATAGAAAGATTGAGCAAAGCTATAAAGAAAAATGTTTTATGAGTGTTTGAATATGAAACATGATTGATAAGGCACCTGAGGTTTGGAGTGATTTTGCCATTAGTTTTCTCCAAAACTGCACAGTAAAATGAGTCAAAATTCAAAGGAATAACAGACAGGTACACTGTAAATAAGATTGTATTAAAAGATTGAACAAACCTATAAAGAAAAATGTTTTATGAGTGTTTGAATATGAAACATGATTGATAATGCAGTGATGCTTGGAGTGATTTCGCCTTTACTTTTCTCCAAAACTCCACAGTAAAATGAGTTGAAAATTAAAGGAATAATAGACATGGACACTGTTAATAAGAATTATTTATAAGATTGAGCAAACCTATAAAAAATTATCTTTTATGAGTGTTTGAATATGGAACATGATTGAAAATGCACCTGAGGTTTGCAGTGATTTTGCCTTTAGTTTTCTCCAAAACACCACAGTATAATGAGTTGAAATTTTATTAAATAATAGACAGGGAGAGTCTAAATAGAAATTATGTGAAAGATTGAGCAAACCTATAAAGGAAACTGTTTTATGAGTGTTTGAATATGGAACATGATTGAAAATGCAGTGATGCATGGAGTGATTTTTGCCTTTAGTTTTCTCCAAAACTCCACAGTAAAATGATTTGAAATTTAACCTTGTTAACCTTGTTAACCTTGACAGGGACACTGTAAATTAGATTTATTTGAAAGATTGAGCAAACCTATAAAGAAAAATGTTTTGTGAGTGTTTGAATGTGGAACATGATGCACTGAGTCTTTTTTTTTATAACGGAAACGCCTTTCTGAAGCTTCTTCACTTGTATTTTGACCGCTCCCACCACCCGTACCGTAAGTGCACGAGTAGACGCGCAACACTAAACAAAGTGCGCCTAGCTTAACCGTGTATTTTCAAGACGCGGCTGGCTTAACCGCAGTGTCTTTTGGCATGAAGCTTGTGAAATCAGGAAAAACCCAGGAAAAATTAGCCCCTTCATTGTTTAAGCCGCGGGGTTTAAAGCGTGGAAAAAAGTAGAGGCTTATAAAAAAAGGTTTTATGATAACCATGTTTGGCAAAAATATGACTCTTTTAACATGAATATGAAATAAATTGGTAAAATATGAATTTTTAACTACAAAGGAACAATTAAATGAAAAACTGTTAAGAAAGTGAAATATTTTATCAACAAAACGTGATATGACAAATCAAGTTTTTAAAATCTATAGTGAAAAATATGACTTTTCATATTCATTAGCATCATTTATCTAAAAACCAATAAAAGTGCAAAGATTCTATGAAAAACCTGATATGACAAACAATGGTTTAAAAATAATGACTTTTTAAAGTAAAAGATAGATTGTTTTTAATAAAATATATAATTTCCCATTCTTAATCATAATTTCATAAAAACATGTTAACCTTTACCATAAAAATACGAGTAATTGTAAAAATATAAATCATTTGATCATGCAAAAAAAAGTGCCATAAGTGAATCTAAAACAAAAAGTGACCATGGAAATCATGTTTTGACAAAAAAGATGACATTTTTATTAAAAATTTGATAGTTAACATGAAAATATAAATTTAAATATTTATAAGCATCATTTAATTGAAAACAGTAAACAAAAAGTGCATTATGTAAGCGAAAAACGTACAAAAAAATCACTTCCACTATTTTTACCTAAGTATTTTTTTGATTCTCTAGATAGAATAATTAATTATTTTCTTTGGGGTGAAAAAAACGCCCAGAATCCGTAAGACGGTGGGGCTTGCTTTGCCCAATTTTCTATTATACTACTACGCTGCACATATCCAAAAACTAAACTTCTGGACCAATTCAACAGAATCCACTTGGTGCAATCTAGAGCTACTGTCTTGTAGATCATCCTCTGTATCTGCTCTGCTTTGCTTACCCCTTCCAATCAGACCATCTCGATATACTGACAATCCAGTCCTACTGAACACACTTAAGATTTGGTTTCAGTTTAGGCATCACTTTAAATTTAGGGCTCTATCAGCACTGGGTCCCTTAAATAAAAAAAATTTGTTTCCCCTGTCATTTTTAGATTCAGCTTTCTCACTATAGCATGAAAATGACATCAAGCAACTTTATAATTTGTATGAAGATGGCATCTTTAGAAGTTTCACCATCCTGTCCTTGGAGTATTTTTTTTATATATATCCAAGTCCACAGCTTTGTATCTAAATGCCTTCCCAACTTTCCCTCTGTACCACCCAAGCAACCTTGGAAAAGTTTAGTCATGTTTACTCCACATCAGCGTAGTTTGATTATCCGGATATACAGTTTAATTTTATCTCTTAATAGCTGTAATACAGATAAAACCAGGACCACTTGGTAGGAGGAGTTAGGGTTGCAGTTTGGCGACGAACGGTGTGAGAAACCCGTAGATAGGATACGGTCTACCACTTCCTGTGCCCGCCTCAGTCGCATTCAGTTTAAGATTTTGTACAGAATAAAGTACATCTTTCCACATCGAAACAGGCAAAAATCTATCCTGGGGTTGAGGACAGATGTGACAGATGTCATTTTACCTTTTTAAAATGTTTTTCATAGAAATATGCTTATGAATATGGAAACTACCATGTTTTTGTTTAAAAAGTGAAATTTTTAGTAAAACATTTCATGCCATTTCTTATAAACAAAATGCAATCGCAACTGGGTCAAGTGCATCTTTTAAGTGCAAATATACAATGGTCAGAAAAACCGCCTTCCTTTCGTTTCACCAGACTTGCGGAATCGCAATTTCAGCTCCTAAGAAGCTAATTCTTTACAGGCACTATACACGGCATTGCCAGACATATCCCAGCCAACATTGTCATGGGGGCCCAATGTGGGTTTTTGATGGGCTGTCACTTGGGCCCTGCATGGGCAACCCAAATGGGGCCAAGAGAAATTTGTCCATTGGCTCCACATGGGTCCCATTTGTGTTAGCCTAGAAGGGCGACTGATGGGTCTATTGTGGGCTCTAAGTGTGGTCTGTATAGATGTTCTTTTTATGGGCCTATTTGGGTCCCAAATAGGTGTTAAAAATAGGGCCAAAGTGGGCAACATGTGGGCCCCTTATGACTTAATCATGGGTCAACCCACAAATGGCCCCTTTATGGGGTTATTATGGTGAGTGGGTGAGAATTGGGTCCCATTAATTAATTTCATCATTGATTTCTGTGGTTGAACTTAATGTGTACTTAATCTTACTATGGAAAATCCACTGTCAAACCATTTCAAACCTCAGTTACGATGTAAAACTGTGCCTGACCAAAAAAAGATGTAATGTTAGTTGATTTTATGTGCTGTTATATGTTTAAAATGACATAGTTGAGTATTTGAACTGTAAAAAAGAAATGACTTTAACTCAGAATGTGTAAATCACATTTAATTTAAATTAATTCAAGTAAAAAAACAGGAAACAGGAATAACAGAATTACTAAAGTAGAATAGTTCACTGGTGGGTCTATACAGATTCCTCGGCTGCACACCTACAAAACAGTAAAGAAAGAGAAGACAGAAAAGGCAATTTAGTACATTTTAAAATACTACCATTCACAGCAACATCTAAAAAAAACATGCATCAATATAAATAAGACCTAGAATCTCATCAGTGAATTGTTCCCACCTCTGCCTCGCACAGTAATAACTTATGGAATAACTTCATGGAATCCAAAACTTATGAATGTAACAATTAAAATATCAACCTTGCATCTGAACTTGACTTTTAAACGAATTTTTGGCTATTGCCAAAATTGATTAAACAATGATTCTGATCAGCTGAAAGATGTAAGTCACACCTAGGATCACGGTGGACCAAAACGTTCAACGCACTACAACTGAAGAAAACATAGCAAATAGAAAAAAACACCGGCAAATCAAGAAAACATCTTCATCAGTTAAACACAGGATTTACTGTTTCACCCTCCTGTTATCATAAGTGCAATATATGGACAAAACACGGGTGAAAATGGTTTGAAAAGTCATTATTTCCACATTTAAGTAGACAATTTCCTAGTTATTCGCCAATCGTTGAGAATATTTCGCTTTTCACAGGTGTTTATCTCTGAGGTAAACCAGTTCACTCTCCACACTTACTATCGTTATATCGTGTCTGTAACTTTAATTACCACAAATCTTTCAGAAGTATACATCAAATGAAAGCAAACAGTAAAATGTGATTAATTTAAAACAAAAGATTTTTTTTTACCTTGACAGAGATGTCAGGTTATCCAGGTCAGGTCAGGTGCTCCAGTGTAGTGAGTGATGACTGTTTCTTCAGAATGAGAAGGCGGGAGCACAGGAGCCAATGGGAGACTCTGTGAGCTGCACAAGCGATTTTTTTATTTTTTTTTTTACATATAAAACACACAAAAAACATATCCATTGAATTTATCATCAATTGAATAATATAGCTAAATATAGCCCAAATGCGGCCCATACAGGGCCCTCAAATAAACAAAATGGGCAACCTAACTGGGGCACACAACCTTGACTAAACTGGGGCCCACATTCAGCCCACCAAAGTGCCCATTCTGACCCTATGCCCACATAATGCCCATATAACCCAGATAAAACCCATGTGTGGCCCACATGGACATGTTGGCTGGGAAGATCTTAATATATATTTAGGGCCCAAGCACCGAGGAGCAGACCAGAATGGCCTGCACCAAAGGTGCGAAGCCCTATTGTTTTCCTTAGAATTTATTCTTTTATTTTTTTTATACACACATTGGCCATTTGGGGCCCTTAACATGCTCGAAAACTGGAATACGGGCGTGGCAGGGGGGCTCTGTAGCACCCCCTGTAATGCAAAAACAGACATTGGTGCACAGATCCGGCAATTATGTTCGCACATGCACAAGAGTTGGTACGCATATAGACCTCATCGACCCGAACAACTTCCGCCCTCAAAAATATTAGCTCCGCCCAACAGGAAGTCAGCCATTTTGGTTTGTTTTATAAGTGCATGCGGTGAACTTTTAAATACTCCTCCTAGGGAATTCATGCGATTGACATCAAACCAGGAAGTGTGTCAGTCACAAAAGGTGGATTTTTTGACAAATTTTTACGATTCGCCATGAAAATGGAAGTTGCCATAAATCGACAATACAATGTCCAATCTGCCCCAAACTTTACATGATTGATAAGACTTTTGATCTGAACAGATATACATTACTTAGCAATAGTCAGAGCGCCACCTGCTGGCAACAGGAAGTGTGATGTTTTAATGTGCAATGAACTACTCCTAAAAATGTAATGCCATCCCCTTTTCTATTTGGTCAGTCTTATCTTACGGCCTTTGCGCTAGTGACTTGTGAAGATCTTGAGCGTTCGTTAAAGGGTGTGTCCATGGCGCCGTCACAAATTTCAATGTCTCGCCATGGAAATAACAGTTGAGATTTGTTCAGATCGACACCAAATTTGGTAGGCATAATCTAAAGGCCTTTGCTATGTTAAATTGCGAAGATTCAGAGTTTTCGTCGAACGGCGTGGTTATGGTGGTCTGACAAATTTCGACGATTCGCCTTGAAAAAGGAAGTTGCTATAACTCACAAGACATACACAAGACATACAATGTCCAATCTGCCCCAAACTTCACATGATTGTTAAAATTTCTGATCTGAACAGATCTATATTTCCCTATTTAGTTATAGTCATAGTGCCACCTGCTGGCAACAAGAAGTGTGGCACTTTAAAATGACTGTGCCACAATTCTCCCGTCTTTACTCGCTTACATGCACCTCGCCCCACTGTTCACTGTTTTCTTCAGGCCGCTGGGTGGCGGTAAGCCCGGCGAGGGCCCGCACATCGCTGCTTGCAGATTTAATTAGGGCCCGAGCACCAGAGGTGTGAAGCCCTATTGTTTTCCTTTGAATTTATTAGGGTCCGAGCACCGAGGAGCAGGCCAGAATGGCCTGCACCAAAGGTGCGAAGCCCTATAGTTTTCCTTAGAATTTTTATTTTTTATTTTTTATTTTTTATTTTTTTTTACACACATTGGACATTTGGGGTCCCTTAACATGCTCGAAAACTCTTGAAATTTGGCACACACCTCAGAGTCCTTTGTCACTAGGGCCGGACAAAGGATGGAATACGGGCATGGCAGGGGGCTCTGTAGCGCCCCCTGTAATTAAAAAACAAACATTTGTGATCAGGCAATTATGTACACACATGTACGAGAGTTGGTATGCATATAGATCTCATCGACCCGAACAACTTTCGCTCTCTAAACTTTGAGCTCCGCCCAACAGGAAGTCAGCCATTTTGGTTTGTTTTATAAGTGCATGCGGTGAACTTTTAAATACTCCTCCTAGGGAATTCATGTGATTGACATCAAACGTGGCGAACATGATGCCAAGACGTTGAAATCTAGGACATAGCGCCACCAACAGGCGCCAGGAAGTGTGTCAGTCACAAAAGGTGGATTTTTTGACAGTTGCATGTGGTGAACTTTTAAATACTCCTCCCAGGATATTTATGCAATTGACACCAAACGTGGTCAAAATGATGCCGAGACATTGTAGATGATAAATTGCAAGGGAATTTTTGATATCTCGAACACCGTTCCCATGGCAACGTGTCAAACTTTAGTATTATTTTAGGCATATTTAAGCTATTGGCATGCACTTTGTGTGCCTTAACATGCTCGAAAACACCGGAAATTTGGCAGACACATCAAAGTCATCTGGCCTTAGGACCGGTCAAAGACTGGAACATAGGCGTGGCAATAGGGCTCTGTAGCGCCCCCTGAAATGTAAAAAACAAATATCGGTGCACAGATCGTGCAAACATGTACGCACATGTACGAGAGTTGGTATGCATATAGATCTCATAGACCCGAACAACTTTCACAATCAAACCTATTAGCCCCGCCCAACCGGAAGTCGGCCATGTTGGGTTGTTTTATAAGTGCATGCGGTAAACTTTTAAATACTTCTCCTAAGGAATTCATGCGATTGACATCAAACGTAGCGAACATGATGCCGAGACATTGCACTTGCTAAATTGTGAAGGGATTTTTTATATTTTATACACTGTGCTGCCGTGGCGAGGCGACAAATTTATAGCGAATTCAGGGAAGCAGGTAGTGTCTAATATCTAACGCAAAAAATTTCTTATTCGGATGACACGCAGTGTGTATGTTCGGCTTAGGATTCCGATCGCATCGATGTGCCTATTGTGAATCTCGGACGTAGCGCCACCAACAGGCGCCAGGAAGTGTGTCAGTCACAAAAGGTGGATTTTTTTTACAGTTGCATGTGGTGAACTTTTAAATACTCCTCCCAGGATATTCATGCGATTGCCACCAAACTTAATCACCATGATGATAAATTGCAAAGGGATTTTTGATATCTCGAACGCCGTTTCCATGGCAACGCGTCAAACTTTACTTTTATTTCAGGCATATTTAAGGCTTTTGGCGTGCTTAGATTAAATAGAAATTTAACACATACATCACATTTGTCGGCTGTTATGTGTGGACAAAAAGGTCGGACAACGGTGTGTCTCTTAAGTGGCTCACTAGCGCCCCCGTTTCTATAAAATGTTGGGTTTCTTTTACCTACAGTCCCCAAATGGGTCTGTAAAAACATAAAATAGTCCACTGATATTTACCCACTTGATGCACTTGGCCACCGTGCCTTGTTTTCTGGGGGGCACTGTATAGCGATTCACAAATGTGCGAGCTTGCAGCTACATTTATTATTTGACATTTTTTTTATCGAAAACTCACGAAACTTTGCGTACACAGCAAAAAAAGTCGAAAGATTAGGTACGCCATGTACTTTGAAAGTGGATGTGGCAGAACCGGCTCAGTAGCGCCACCTATACATTTTTTAGTGTGTGTGGCTCAAGCCATGTTTGACGTACATGTCTAAAAATCGGTACACACATGCAACACACTAAGACCTACAAAAAAGTCTCTTGGTACAAAATCCGACACCCAACAGGAAGTCGGGTATTTTTAATTGTATGAGCAATTTTTTTGCCGATTTTGCCATTCGCACACGTCGGATCTACATTTCCATATTTAGTAACAGTCATAGCGCCACCTGCTGGCAACAGGAAGTGGCATGTTTCACTGTGCAATTAACTATTCCTAGAAATTCAATGCCATTCCCTTTTCTATTTGGTCAGTCTTATCTTAAGGCGTTTGTGCTAGTGAATTGTAAAGATCTTGAGCGTTCATTAAAGGGCGTGTCCATGGCGCCGCGACAAGTTTTAATGTCTCGCCATGGGAATAACAGTTGAGATTTGTTCAGATCGACACCCAATTTGGTAGGCATAATCTAAAGGCCTTTGCAATCTAACATTGCAAAGATCTAGAGTTTTCGGCGAAAACTCTATTGATAAGACTCCTGATCTGCACAGATCCACATTTCCATATTTAGTTACAGTCATACCGCCACCTGCTGGCAACAAGAAGTGTGGCACTTTGAAATGACTGTGCCATAATTCTCCCGTCTTTACTCGCTTACATGCACTTCACCCCACTGTTCACTGTTTTCCTTAGGTCACCGGGTGGCTGTGAGCCCGGGTGCGAGGGCCCGCACATCGCTGCTTGCAGCTTTAATTTTTTATTATATTTGTATCAATAAAGCAATTATTATTAGCAATTATTATAAAAACATGATTTGTCCCATTGTTGTACACTTATTGCACTTTTTAATGCCATTTCATGAAACTAAGCTTATAAATAGGAACATTTATATTATCATAAACATCATGTCTTTATTAAAAAAAGTCATATTTATAACATGATTTGTCATGTCACTGTTTTAATCACATATTGCACATTGTAACAGTTTTTATTAAAATTTAGCTCAAGAATAGAAAAACATTTTCTTTTCATAAAAACTCCTATTGTATGAAAAAGGCATATTTTTTTCAATAAAAATTGGTCATTTTACCTTTTCAATCACTTTTAGACTTTATAAGTTTTTCTTAAAATTATAATTGTCAACATTAAAATTTTCATAATTTATTTTCATAAAGATCATATTTTTCCAAATAAAATAATAAAATATGTGTTCACTTATAGCACTTTTTAACGATATTTATGAAAATATGTTTCCGGATATGTAAATTAAAATTTCAACAATAAGTTTTACATTTTGATGAAAAAACAAATCATATTATTGTCAAAACATGATTTGTCATGTCACCTTTCTTGTTTTTTGTTCATGTATTGCACGTTGTATCATTTTAAAAATGAATTTATTTTAAAAAACTACAAACAATAGGAAACAAATTATTTTAAAATAACAATCATATTTGTAGCAATAAAGCCAATTTTTTTTAAAACATTATTTAAAACTCATTATTGTACACGAACAGAACGTTTTTATGGTTTTTCATGAAACTAAGCTTATGACTAAGATAATTTATATTATCATAAACTCTATCATATAATTTCTCATCTTTTTCGTTCTGTAATTTATTATTAAAGTCCTTTAATTGTCAGAACATGATTTGTCATGTCACTTCCTATTTTATTTTTTATATTGCATTTTGTAGCGGTTTATTATGAAATCTTGTTGATGAATATAAAAATTCATATTTTCATAAAACCTATCATATTTTCATGGAAAAAATAATATTTATGACACAAAATGTCACTTTTATCGCATTTTATTTTTATATTGCACGTTGTAATGGTTTTCATTTGAATTAAACTCAAAAATAGGAAATATAATACATTCATAATTAACCATATTGTATGAAAAAGGCATATTTTTTCTCAAAACAGTTTGTCACATTTTTGACAATTTGATGCTTTTTTTCACAGATTTTTATGAAATAATTATTATCAATAAAAATCACAGTTTCATAAATATATTGGATTTTATTAAAATAATAATAAATATTTTGTCAGAACATGATTTGTCATGTCACATTTTTTTTTTGTTTGTTTACTTACAGCATATTTTTAAGAAAAAGAAATATTAATGACACAACATGATTTGTCATGTCACTTTTTTCGTATATTGTTCACATATTGCACGTTGTATCGGTTTTCATTGAAATTTTTCATAAAAAGCCATTTTTTATCTTCTTTTGGCTTCTTCCATTAGGGGTTGCCACAGCGGATCATACGTCTCCCCAAGCGTCTGTCCTCTACATCTGCCTCGGTCACACCAATTATCTGCATGTCTTCCTTCACCACATCCATGAACCTCCTCCTTGGGCTTTCTCTTTTCTTCTTCCTTAGTGCCTGACTTCTTATACAGTTCCTCATATTCCTTCTCCTTCGCTTTCGCCACATCCCTCTTTACCTGCTGCCGCATCTCCTTGTATCATCTCTCTTTCGATCCCATTTCTGTTTTGCCAACCTTTTCCCCCAATGCTGTCCTGCACTTCCTCATTCCAGCACCACGTCTCTTTGTCAGTCTTTCTATTTCCAGATGCCTCCCTTATCACTTCTGCAGTAGTTCCAGCACTTCTTCACCACCACAGAGACCCTGTCTGACCTCTTCCCTGAACCTTACACTGAAGTCTTACTCCTTCAGTTTCCACCATTTAAATCTTCTTTCAGTCCTCACGCTCGTCCTCTTTTTCTTCACCTCCAAAACCATCCAACAGACCACCATCCAATGCTGTCTAGCTACACTTTACCCCGCCAACACCTAACAGTCTCCAATCTCCTTCAGGTTGCATCTCCTGCATAAAACATAGTCTATAAGTGTGCACCTTGCTCCACTTTTATACTTCACCCTATGCTCCTCCTTCTTCTTATAATAAGTATTCACCACAGCCATTTCCATCTGATGTCGAGAAAAATATTCAAATTAACCTTATCTAGAGTGTGTTTTAATCCAACTAATACCCATCCATCAAATTAACCTAATTATTAGTATAGAACCTATTAGATACAATAGAAGCAGCTTGATTAAACCGATTTAGCCTATATGTTGTAATTAAACTCATGTAGTCTATGTACTTCAAGAATAATTAACATAATAACGATCAGATATTAATAAATAGAGTGGAGTAGGGTTTGACTGGTGTTATGAGTTTGTTGGAGAGACAAGAAAGAACAACATACAAGGCAGACTTAAGCATGTTTATTGTGCAGAGAAGAGGTGAGATTGATGATGCTGTTAGTGAAGAATGCTCCTAAGAGATGTCCCAGGACTTCTGTGAGTTGGAGCTGTATAAAAGAAACAAACAGTGATCACAATAACTAAAAATATACAATTAAGATGTGCATATAACAACTTACAAACGTTATAGTTGTGAAGCATGACACAACATGCAACAGTCAGGTCAGATAATATAAATGAAGTATGACCTAGACACTAACATAACCAAGTAGAATAATGTAGTTAAACATATACAAATAGACAATTTAAGCAAAATAATGTAGCAAAAAGCATAATAAAAGCAAAACACTTACACAGAGTAGATGTAGGAAGGATAAAACAGGCCGCAAAATGGTTGTCTACACATAAAAACCTGAGAGCAGCAGGAAGCAGTGCCTGGCTGTACCAGAGGGGGGGAAGGTTGTATACACATTATGTTCTTAAGTGACATAGAGAAAAGGCCGTAAATAAGGGTAATGGGGGGAACAGGAAAACCCAAATATGGAATTACAGGAAGGGGACTTTGCTAGGGTGAAGAAACTGGAAAAAAATTAAAGGTGTCATGCAACACCAGGGTATAAGAAAGAGCATGTGCAAATTTTGTGTGCGCTTGATCATTTTCCCTGGGCTCATCAGAACGTGTCTGGAATAAAAAATGTTCTGCTCTTTCTCATCCAAGGCTGAAGATTTTTTATTGGATTTTGAGGTCTATTTCATTTTATTTTATTAGGTTAAGAGTGCTCCATTGCGAATTAACTGAAACAAAGAATCCACCCGTGATGTGTCTGCTCAGAGATGGGTTCTAAGTTCTGACAGATCCTTTTATCATAATCTACCACCATCTGCCCTTCCACTTTCCTCTCCTTAAATCCATACTTACCCATCACCTCCTCATCACCTCTGTTCCCTTCACCTCCATGCCCATTAAAGTCTGCCCCAATCACCAATCGTTCATTCCTAGGTTCACCATCTACCACTTACTCTAATTCACTCCAGAATTTTTCCTTCTCCTCCATCTCACAGCCGACCTTGTGGGGCATAAGCACTGATAACATTTATTTTTATTTAACCTTTATTTAACCAGGTTAGTTTCATTAAGATATATAGTTTTTTTTTTCAAGAGAGATCTGGCCAAAATAGCAGAACAAATTAAATCACAAAATCACAAAACAAATAAAAAGCCAAAGACAACTCAAGGTCATTTCAATTTAAATAAAAGTGCCATTAATTAAAACATTTACACGTGTGGATAGACTCATTTTCTATAGATTTAAAATCATTTAAGAAAATTAAACTCTTTAGTTTTAGTGATTTTTGTAGGTCATTCCAAGTTGAAGGTGTAAAAAAACAAAAGCCTTTTTGAACAACTTTGTCCTAGCTCGAGAAACATTTTAATAAGAATTTTCTGGGACTGTAAACCATAAGTACTTTGTACAAAATATGATATGATATGTAGCATGGCATCCTGCCTATAATACCCATATATATAAAAATATAAAGGTGAGCCGGTGATTTGACAAATTCACTTTGAAATTGTAAGGGCGGAAAACCACACACTGGTCCAACAGCGGTTTCCAGAGGCGTGGCGAAGGATTCTCGCGCGTTCTAATCTTTCCTTTCACATTAGATAATAAGATTTGGATTAATGTATTACTTCATTTTTTGTTATTGACCTCTTATCTGACTCCATTTAGATAAAACAATAAATATTTGCATAGGTTGTTATTTTACTAATAGTATAATTTTGATGGATGTTTGTGTAGTTATTCTGATTAAGCTCTGGCATTACACTCATTCATTTGGTTCACACAGTGGCACAAGATCCTAGTATAGGCCTCATAATTAATATACTGGTCTACGGTCATAAGCGAATCAGTATTGGTCGCTGCCAGAGGTTGGACTATATGCTTAAGCGGCTGCTTTCTGCGTGCTCAACTTTAAACATACTTTATTTAGTCCCCTTAGAGGTGACACTTAATTATTACAACAATTATTTCTAACCACAGATAATGAATAGAATAATATTGAAATAATCAGAGGTTGAGGCTGACCCTATTTAGAGTGAACAGTAATGTTACTCTAAACGGAAATACATATTGTTAGCCTCCACGCTTCTAAGTACACTTAAACTAACGCCAAGTGCTAGTCGTATCACTAAAACTCTCAGCTGATGTATCATTCACTATCTAACTGGGATTTAGGCCGATTCTAGCCTGATATTCAGTCCTTACGGTAACTGCGGATGCAACGTTATTACTTGCAGTGTCAACATTTACCGAGCAACACAGAATAAAATCAAACATAACAATTTATTAACCAGGTAAGAAAATCACAATTCAACGCCAATTTATAGTTCAATTAAAATATAACATAAATACAAACCAATAGTATTTACATTTAAACAAGAAATATAAAACCTTTCATACCTGGTACAAGACGACACACAGTAATCGTGTGGGAGATCTGTTTACAGATTCCCTGAATTGTTGGTCAGTTCTCCTTAAATACCCAGATAGAGTAAGCATTTTGTGGGCATTTATTTAGCAATGGAAGTTTGCATTGATTGGTTCTTACAGACCTGTGGGAGGCACCTCGCCTGTATACATCTGTAGTGGGGTACGCCCCTTGTATAGAGGTATGTTTTCTTTAATTTCATTAAAACCCTTTTTTATTATTTGTTCTATTGCTATGGGAATTGGACCTGTGTACCAGTCGCGATAAACCTTTGTAAAGAAATGAAACATGAACATTTTCTGTTGTTATTTACATGTGATATGACCTTTCTTACACATAAACATCTGGTGTGTTGTAGAATGTCCTGTGTTCAGGATGTAACGGGAAAAGGAGGGGTAGAGGGGTCAGACATCTGTCTGCGGATCTACCATTGATATGGAGATGTGGTGTTTGATAATCAAGGGTGGCTCCGGGGAGTCTACCGTAGTCCAGATAACGTCCTGGTTCTCGAGAGGGGTGTTGGCCCCCTGCCGTGAGTCCTGGAGGAAACGTGTTTTGTGTCATAAAGAGTCCTTTTGATGTACTTGTTGCTTTGGCCCACACCCTGCTCTCTCGGGCATCCATGCTGTGTTCTCGGGGCCGCCCTTTTGGTCAGGATCAATCAAAATGTCTTACAGTTTCCCCACTTGGCCCCGTGGGCGAATTTGAATAGGGTACCTGCGGGGTCAGACAAAGCTATTTTTTTTTTTATTTTATTTTTTTTTTAGAGTCTTTGGAACACGGGTATCTGCAGTGGGCTGAGGGCAAGGGCAGCGTGTGTGGATTCTTGTGTAGATCGTATGAGGTATCTGAAGTAACAGCACTGGAACATGGTGAAGGTGAAGATCAGGGCACTGCCAATGGCACATCCCCGGAACATCCAGTCCCACCAGGTGTAGGTGTACTGTGCTGACCGAGTGGATGAACTGGATAAAAGTTGTGCAGTCTTTCGTGCCAGGTTGGTTTTAACCTGTGCTTGGTTTAGGTGGTATTCAGTTTGCAGGATCAGTCTTTGTGTCAGGTCCATTGCGTCAACCATAGCTTGGGTGCCTTGCTCATAGAAAGTGTCATCCCACCATGGTGAGGTCTCTGTGTCCAGTGGCATTCTTCCTAAAATGTTGACTTGGCCCATTGAAAAGTCCTCTGTCACTTCCAAACAGAACGAGTGATTAGCAGAGCAGGTCAGTCCTCCGTAGGTAAAGGAATTAATTTCACTGACAACGCACCACTGTGTGTGAGACACCTGGACAACATCAGAATAACCATGCAGTGACTGAACATTAATAAGTTTGGTGTTGTTGGGAGAGAAAGGTTGCACAGTGTTACATGTACAAATAACATAATTGTGTGTTTCATGGCAACATGTGCGACTGGTAAACAAGGTCTCAGTACCCTTTTGTGTCATGTATCCAGTGAGGTGATCCCATTTAATTACCTGATCCTTCACTACCATGCCAATCGAGCGTATGGTAGTGGAAATTGGAAAAACCTGATCTGGGTGTATCAAAGGAAAACTGACGAAAAACCCAATACATCCATTACATTCATTTCCTGTAAACATCATTATGGTGGACAGTAACTCAGAATATCTTACATTTTGAATTTTTCCTGATTCATACCACCTATGTAGATCTAAGATGTCTATGAGGTCATTCAAAACATGTCTAGGTGTTTTGTACAGGCGAAGATCTAGGATTTCTTGTCTAGCAGCAGTGAATAGATCTTGTGCATATGTCCTACAGGCTAAGTCACGTTCAATGGTACGGCTTTGATTGAATAGTGTGTGGCTGATCGCAAGAAGCGCCTGCGCTTCGGATCGAACCGCTTTTATGATATTTTCATTGCTATTTGTGATATGTTGAAAACCAGTCGCCACCTGGTTCGCAAACCATGTTGAGAATTGTGATTGTTTGGTAATTTTGTAGTTGTTAGCAATGGAATTAACTGAGCCGAAGAGACCTGCTATGTTTCCGAGCAGGTCTCGCTTTAAGCGTGCAGGTGGGATTTGCACGGCAAGTCTGTTTTTGTAGTCATAAATTAAATCATCGATTCGTGACTGTAGTAATGCATAGGTTTTATCATTGTATTCACAGTGATTGATATAAGCAGATAAGATGTTGGAAATATTGTATGATACATGTGTCATCACTAGATTCACATCATGAAATAATGTCTTGTTTATATTCCCTTTAATCAGTCCACCAGGAGGAATAGGATATAGTTTTGGACATTCCTTTGGTTTGCTATATCCACAAGTGGTTAAATTAAAACAATGTTTCATTATCCATGAGCAATTCTGTGGCCCGGTATAATTATCTGGGTCATTGACACATTTTCCCACGCAATACGTGCCTTCTCTCCGGCTAGTCCAGACAAAGGCTTCAGGTTGATTGTTATGAGGTACATATGAAGTTATATCAAATTTATATTCGGTATAACTCATATGCGTAGTGTTGATTGTTTCAGTGTGTGTACACCTATACATTGCGGGTTCTAAATCTTTGGTTAAATAACAGATTTTAGGATCTAATCCATTGTTGATTTTTTCGTAGAGAGTGCGCATGCTCCCAATTTTTGCTCCTGGTTCTGCTTTAAGTTGATACCAGGCTGTTATGTTGTGAAAAGATGTGTGTGCCGGTGTGGCACCTGAAATGTTTACTATAGGGAGATGGTCGGAGCCTACTTTACAGCAAATTTTTGTTGCGCAATATGGTTCCGGTACTACTCCGGGAGGCCACGTGACTAGTTCTCTGGTTGAAAGTGTACTGAAAAATGTGGATGACCTCTTAGTGTATTTCCATACCCATCTCCCACATTCCAGTGTGTGTGTGAGTGAAACCCTTTGACCCAGCTTGATGCAAGTGGGTCCAGAAACTTTCCTCTCGTCCGGTCTCCATGGAATTGCTGCAGTCAACCTAGGAGATGAAACAGAGAGAAACTTTAATAATTATTGATTAGCAGAACCTTTGAAGATTTTGCATTGGGACATGTGGTACCATTTCAACTTCCCCTTGACACTTATGGCCACACAACTATTGCATAAAGCTTTTATCTCATGTGGTCCATGCCATCTGGGTGTGAATAGACCCTGCTTTATAAACACCCGAATCATGATCATGTCACCCTCGGTGAATTTGATCTCAGAGGTTGGGTTAAATTGTGCATCATTCATCAGGTCTGACTGTTGCTGTTTAAGGGTGGTTTGTGTTTGTAACACTGCCAGTCTTTGTTGTAATTGTGTTATCACAGTCTGTTGTTTTGCAAGCACAAGGGGTCCCAGATCTGCTGGGGTGATTTCTGGGTCTATGGGTAGTTTCATGACTCTGCCTGTCATGAGTTCAAACGGGCTGATGCCTGTGGCTTTTGATGGGGTTGCTCGCAAGACTGTCAGAACTGTTGGCAGTGCATCAGTCCACCTGTTTTGATGTTGCATTATTTGTTTAGAGATGCTTTCTTTTATCGAACGATTTGCCCGTTCCACCATACCTGAGCTTTGCGGCCTGTAGGGAATGTGAAATCTTTGTTTGATATGTAGCATTTCACATGTGTTTCATTATCTGACCTGTGAAGTGTGTTCCTTGGTCAGACTCAATCTTAGTCGGTGTTCCCCAGATTGTCAAGATTTGATTTGCCATTACTCGTGCCACGGTGCGTGCGCTGTTGTCGCGAGTTGGAATTGCGTCTACCCATTTAGAGAATTTATCAATTATGACGAGACAATAGCGATATCCCCCCTTGGCAGTGGGTAATGGACCAATAAAATCTAGCTGTAAGAATTCCCATGGTCCTTTGGGTGGTTCTGGGCGACACAAGTTTGTACGTCCAGTTCTACCCTGGTTGATGGTGGCAAATATGAGACATGTGTTGCACCATCTCTCAATGTCTGATGCCATTTTTGGCCACCAGAAGTTTTTCTGTATCAGCTGTTGTGTTTTGGGAGCTGATACATGTGCATAATCATGGTATATTTTAATCACTGGTTTCTGGAGGGCCTCTGGAACGATGTATTTACCATCTCTGAGAATCATACCTTCTACGACGCTGATTAGCTGATCCTGCTGCAGTTGCAGTACAGGTTCTCTGTCTGACACCCATAACTCTTGCTGGTATTGTTTTAAGTCAATGGGAGCAACCTGTATCGCACTCACAGAAGGGGCAATCAGCTCGTCAGGCTGCCATTCAGTCCCTTTAGTGGCTGCAAGTTTTGCAAGTTTGTCAACGATGTTGTTATTTTTCTTGTGCTCGTCTGTGCTTTTAGTGATGTGCACGCGTACTTTAATGACTGATATTGGAGAGTTGTGTGTTTTAATTGTTTGCCAAATCGCGGTGATTGTGTCAAAATGTTTTATTGGCGTTCCGGCGGATGTGAGAAACTTTCGTAATTGCCATTGAGCCATAAAGTCATGGACGACGCCATAGGCATATCTGCTATCGGTGTACACGCAAAGTGGTTCTGGGTGTGTTTTAATGGCTTCAAGCAATGCAATCAATTCAGCTTCTTGTGCGGATTTGTTTGCTGGCAATTTTATCAATGATTGTTTGGAATCTGAGTTGAGGGGGTGGGGGGTCCACACGGCACATCCTGTATGGAAATTGCCATCATGCCAATATCTGGATCCATCAATGTATACTGGTGTTTGATTGTCAAATTGTATATAATAAACTGGACTTTGTATTTCATGTTTTGTTTGGCATGTGTTTGGGTGGCCCTCCATCTCCCCAAGTATTGTGGTAAAGCTCTTGTGTTTACCATAGTAATGTTGCGCACTTGGATGTCTGCCAGCCATCGCGCCAGACTTTGCGACGATACTCCTTTGATTCGGCCCTATAACAGCATTTGTACTGGCGTGTGCATTGTGTGCACAACAACAGATTGAAAACACAACAATGGATTCTGTTGTTGTTAACATCCAATGGACCGCAAGAACGTGCTGTGTACATGGGTCGAATCCCTGTTCGACGGGAGATTTTTTACGGCTATAGTATGCAATCGGGCGCAACTTTCCTCCGTGGTCTTGTGCTAGCACTCCATTTAGAGTATTTTCATGTGCATCAATCTGTATATGAAAAGGCTTCGATGTGTTGGGCAAACCCAGAGCGGGTGCGGCACACAGCTGTTGTTTCAAATCTGTAAAAGCCTGTTCGTGTTCTTCTGCCCATTCGAGGACATCAGACGGTTTTGATTTCCCCTTTAAGAGGGTGTATAGTGGAGCGGCTATGTTTGCAAAGTCAGGGATAAAATCTCTTAAGTAATTTGCGGTACCCAAGACTTTCTGCAGAGAGTTTAGTGTGTGCGGACGAGGCAGTTCAGCAATGCATTTACGTCTGTCCTCGGTCAATGCCTTGTGGCTTTGGGTGATTGTATAACCTAGGTATTGAACTTGTTTTTGTGCAATTTGGGCTTTTTCTTTGTTCAATTTAAAGCCAGCTTTACCTAGTGTTAACAGCACTTCATCTACGAGTTGTAAGTGCTCATCGAATGAGTCTTCGGTTGCAATTAGTATGTCGTCGACATAGTGCATTACATTACCGGTTCCGATTACGGGTTGTAGTGTGTCCTCTAACGCACGATGAAAAATCGATGGTGAGTTATGCAAGCCTTGCGGTACGCGTTGCCAGGTATATTGTATTTGGTTCACAGTGAAGGCCAATTTCCATTGGTGGAACTTTGTTAAGACGTTGGTAGTCAATGCAAAGATGCCATTTACCATTTGGTTTTGGAACGGGCAGACACGGAGAGTTTGTGGTCGAACTACATCGTCTGACTATTTAGTGTGTGCGGACGAGGCAGTTCAGCAATGCATTTACGTCTGTCCTCGGTCAATGCCTTGTGGCTTTGGGTGATTGTATAACCTAGGTATTGAACTTGTTTTTGTGCAATTTGGGCTTTTTCTTTGTTCAATTTAAAGCCAGCTTTACCTAGTGTTAACAGCACTTCATCTACGAGTTGTAAGTGCTCATCGAATGAGTCTTCGGTTGCAATTAGTATGTCGTCGACATAGTGCATTACATTACCGGTTCCGATTACGGGTTGTAGTGTGTCCTCTAACGCACGATGAAAAATCGATGGTGAGTTATGCAAGCCTTGCGGTACGCGTTGCCAGGTATATTGTATTTGGTTCACAGTGAAGGCCAATTTCCATTGGTCTTCACGTCTAACCTTGATGGACCAGAAACCATTCTTTATATCAAGTACGGTAAACCACGACGCTCTATTGGAGATTTGTGTCAACAAGGTTGAGGGGTTTGCAACGATGGGTGTAGCTTTGGGTAAAACTTTGTTAAGACGTTGGTAGTCAATGCAAAGACGCCATTTACCATTTGGTTTTGGAACGAGCAGACACGGAGAGTGGTCGAACTACATCGTCTGACTATACCTCTGATTTCAAGCTGTTGGACTATTTCATGCACTGCTGTTTCAGCCTCAGGCTTGATGCGGTATTGTCTTTGTGGGGGAGGTGGCTCTCTCTCAATACACACAACAAAATCAATAAGGCCACAGTCATGTTTATGATTAGCCCAAACAGCGCTGTGCTTGTCAATCAACTGTTGAATGGGATCTGTAGTGGAGATGGACATAATTCTGACTACGTTCCATGGTGGACGTTTTTTCACTGTCTTTTTAGTTTGAATTTCAATTTGTTTTTCAAAACAATGAATGACAAATCCATGTTTTTTTATAATGTCCATTCCCAGTACAGTCCCCTCACTGTTGTTTGGCAAGTACCAGAAAGGTTCTTCAATTATGGCTATGCCTAAGTCAAGTCGAGCGGGCTGGGTTTGTGTTGCTATCATTAGCGTGTCGCCGATGCCTTTTATGTTTATAGTTTCGTCTGTTAATGGCAAACAAATGTTTGTACATGAGCATGCTGCGCCAGTATCAATAAGTACATCAGCTAATTGGCCTCCTAAATTAGCTCTTATTTTGATCCAGTTGCCGCTCTTAATTATGCTCCCTATAGCAATGGAGGCCGAGCACCCCTATGGGAAACTGTATTTTTCTGGCGCCGAGCTCGCAACTATTGCTCCGTTCTGTGATTCATTTTGTTTTTTTAATGTGGCGAGCAGTATGTTAACTAGCTCCGCGGTCTTTTCAGAAGAATCAGTTTGGGTTTGCATTTGCTGTCTGTCCCCATGTTTTTTAAAACAGTCTTTGGTGTGGTGATTGTTTTTTCTACAATACAATATTTGTGTTGGGATCTCGGGTAGGGTTTATCCTTGCCCTGTCCTTCTGTTGTCCACTGTGTGGACGCAACGGCGCGAGGTTTATTTTTCCATCTATTTTCTATTTTTGTGCCCCAGTCTACTACTGCTCTAAATGTGTTCTCTGCTGGATCCACATCATTTAACAGTGCCTTTTGGATCGGGGGGCCAGCATGATTTTTTATCATTTGTAACAATACCTCATTATCACGACTTGCATCTTCAAAACCAGAATGCTCTTTATATATTATCCATAGTCGCTCTGCATAAGTTTCAAATACTTCGTTGGGTGCTTGTTTTATATCAAAAATTCTGTCCCAGTCTACGTAGGTTGTCCCTCTTAAGTTTAGCAGCGCCGCTTTTAACCGTTCATAAATTGCATCATTGGTTTCGTCATTTTTTCTCTCTATTATGTCTCCGGACTTCATTTCAGCTGTCAATTTTGGTTTAATTTCCTCGGGAATGGTGAGGAGTGCTATTTGCCACACGTGTTTATGGACTTCTAGTCTGTACACTGTTGCTCCCAATATGGCTGGAACGGGCCCTTTCAAAGCATCATCCCTACGACCTGTTTATGTCGTGAACACTCTTCGCATTTTAATGGACGACTAATAGTTGTAATCTCGTCGTTTGCGTTTGTTACGGTTTTTAGTACGGACACTTTTACTGCATTTTGCGGAACATCGTTCGATTTTGCTCTCGTTTTCATTGGGCTTATCCGATTAGAACCCTCAGGCTCTTGCAGTGGAGCTCGGTTACAAGCATCTCTCTGCGTTTTAGCCCCTAACGCAGCTATATCATCATCTTCGCTATCGCTTTTTGTTCCAGCGTTCAACATGTCATTTATGGCTGCTTGTTTAATTGCAGCTACGGGGACACCCGAATGATCGCAGCAGTCTTCGAGCGCGGATATATAATTGTTACTGTTTTTGAGTTTCTTTTTAAGTTCGTGAATTTTTTTAGTCATTGTCTCGCTCTGTCTTGCCGAGCTTTGTTTTTCATATGCGAACGAGTCGACCTGAGCTCGTAGCCTTGTTAGTTCATCGGAAAGTGAATTTTCAATTTCTTTTATGCTTGCTATTGTCCGCTCGTTTTTGGTTATGGTTGCCAAATCGTTGCGACGCAACAGGTAAACAATAGCGAGGGGAGTCTTTTTATATTTTAATTTTGTTTCCAGTTTATGGCCCTCGGCAGAATACCAGGATATGATTTCATTATTGCTCCATGTGAGATTTAGTCCCTTTTCTTTTAACAAAACAAGGGTGTTTTTTAACTTTAACACGGCTGTTTCCATTATTTCCTCCTCTACACTGCTTCTATAATGTCCCTGAGAATCCATGTTTCCTCTAAATTCTTATGCCCCACCGGATTGATACGGTCTCCGGTCTAACAATGGGCATACCGGCCCGTTCTAATTTATGTGTCTATATTGGGTGTTCCCTCAACACTTCTAATAGGCAAAAAGGAACGAACTTACCATAGCAGCTGTAGGCAGGGAAGGAGAAGATCAAACCTCATATCTTCTGTGGGAATCCAAACTGAGTGGTCACGTCGGAAGGATGTCACTCGCCTGTGCAGGTGGAGAGATCACGTCGAGGTCACCAACTTTGTAAGGCGGGAAACCACCCACTGGTCCAACGGCGGTTTCCAGAGGCGTGGCGCAGGATTCTCGCGTGTTCTAATCTTTCCTTTCACATTAGATAATAAGATTTGGATTAATGTATTACTTCATTTTTTGTTATTGACCTCTTATCTGACTCCATTTAGATAAAACAATAAATATTTGCATAGGTTGTTATTTTACTGATAGTATAATTTTTATAGATGTTTGTGTAGTTATTCTGATTAAGCTCTGGCATTACACTCGTTCATTCGGTTCACACAGTCGCACAAGATCCTAGTATAGGCCTTATAATTAATATACTGGTCTACGGTCATAAGCGAATCAGTATTGGTCGCTGCCAGAGGTTGGACTATATGCTTAAGCGGCCGCTTTCTGCGTGCTCAACTTTAAACATACTTTATTTAGTCCCCTTAGAGGTGACACTTAATTATTACAACAATTATTTTCAACCACAGATAATGAATAGAATAATATTGAAATAATCAGAGGTTGAGGCTGACCCTATTTAGAGTGATTAGAAATGTTACTCTAAATGGTAATACATATTGTTAGCCTCCACGCTTCTAAGTACACTTAAACTAACGCCAAGTGCTAGTCATTTACAGGGCCCACATCCTGCTCTCTCGGGCATCCATGCTGTGTTCTCGGGGCCGCCCTTTTGGTCAGGATCAATCAAAATGTCTTACAGAATAAAGTGTACAATGATGAGTAAGAGGTCTGCAATTTGAAATATACCTTAAAGATCCATGAAACACAGGATCAAACATCTGAAGACACTCTGATGGGGCATTTGTATACAACAGATCACCATAATCAATAATAGAAGATTTATCATCAACCCTTCAATTTCCAGCTTCTCGTTCATCACACTCATCAGAAACTCTCTTCACCTGGACTACACTCTTATTTTACACTTCCATCACGATAACCCCTACACTCTTTCCATTCACACAATTGTAGAACAGTTTAAACCACCTAAAATGTTCCTGGCCTTACTCCTTTTCCACTTGGTCTCCGGAACACACAACATATCCACCTTTCTTCTCTCCATTATATCAGATACATCTCTCACTTTACCAGTCATAGGACCAAAATTTAAAGTACCTACTCTAACCTCCAACACTTCTCCTTTCCCTGCCATCTCTTTAGACGTCTTCCTCCTCTCCTTTTCCTCCTTCGGCCAACAGTAGCCCAATTTCCACCAGTACCCTGTAGGCTAACGATACCTGTGGCAGTCGTTGGTAACCAGGGTTTCGACCAATCTGGTATGAAATTCTTATTTCGTGATCCGCATATTCGATTTGCCGCAATTTTACTAACGCAACCGTCCCCATTTATCCAGGCTTTGGACTGGCACTAAGTGTTCACTGGCTTATGCAACCATAATGGCTGGGTTATTTTCATAAAAATCCATATTGTGTAAAAAAAAAGGCATTTTTTTTTTTCTCAAAACAATTGGTCATCACCTTTTCGATCACAAAAAATTTATACATTTTCATAATTACATTGTTTTTTAATAAAATAACTGTTTTTTCAAAACATGAATTGTCATGTCACATTTTTTATTTTTGTTCAATTACAGCACTTTTGATAATTTTTAGTAAAAAAATAATCATGACACATGCTTTGTCATGTCACTTTTTTCATATTTTGTTCACATATTTCAAGTTGTAACTGTTTAATTGAAATTAAACTCAGGAATAGGAAAAATTATATTTTCATAAAAAGCCATTCTTCTTCTTTTGGCTTATCCCATTAGGGGTCGCCACAGCGGATCATACGTCTCCACAACCCCCTGTCCTCTACATCTGTTTCTGTCACACCAACTACCTGCATGTCTTCCTTCACCACATCCATGAACTTCCTCCTTGGCCTTCCTCTTTTCCTTCTTCCTGGTAGATCCATCCTTAGCATTGTCCTACCAATATACCCTATGTCCATCCTCTGCACATGTCCTAACCATCTCAATCTCGCCTCCCTCACCTTATCTCCAAAACATCCTACAGGCACTGTCCCTCTAATAAACTAATTTCTAATCCTCGTCAATACCAACGAAAACCTTAAAATCTTCAACTCTGCTCGCTCCAGCTATACCTCCTGTCTTTTACTCAATGCCACTCTCTCTAAACCATACAACATCACAGGTCTCACCACAGTCCTATAAACTTCTTCACTTCTCTAACACACTCCCTATTACTTTGCACTGTTGACCCCAAGTACCTGAACTCCTCCTCCTTCTACACCTCTTCTCCCCTCCACCGCACCCCTCCACTGCCCTCCCTTTTATTCACACACATGTACTCTGTCTTACTCCTACTGACTTTCATTATCCTTCTCTCCAGCGCATACCTCCACCTCTCCAGGCTCTTCTCAACCTGCTCCCTACTCTCACCACAAATCACAATATCATCCGCAAACATCATAGTCCACGGAAACTCCTGTCTGACCTCGTCTGTTAACCTGTCCATCACCACTGCAAACAGGAAATTGCTCAGAGCCGATCCATGATGCAGTCCAACAGTCACCTTGAACCAGTCTGTTGTTCCTACTGCACACTGTGGTGCAGGACAGTGTGACAGCAGTTAACTCACATACTTCTCTAAAACACCTGACTTCCTCATACAATACCATATCTTGGCACCCTGTTGTACGCTTTCTCTAAATCCACAATGCAACTCCTGCTGACCTACTTTATACTTCTCTATCAACATTTTCAAAGCAAATAAGGCGTCTGTGGTGCTATTCCTCGGCATAAAAACATACTGTTGCTCACAGATCGTCACCTCTTTTCTCAGCCTAGCTTCCACTACTGGTTCCCATAACTTCATGGTGTGACTGATCCACCTAATTCCCCTGTAATTACTGCATGTTTGCACATCTCCCTTATTCATAAAAATTGGTACCAGCACACTCCTTCTCCATTCCTCAGGCATCCTCTCACCTTCTAGAATCTTAAACAATCTAGTTAAAAACTCCACTGCCATCTCTCCTAAACATCTCCATGGTTCTACCGGTATGTCATCTGGTCCTACCGACTTTTCACTCTTCATCCTCTTAATCCACTAATCATCCTCTCACTTCCTTCTTATCAATCCTATTCACTTTCTGCTTCAGCATGTACACACCATCCAACCTTCTCTCTCTTTCATTTTCCTTGTTTAAAAGCTGCTCAAAATACTCCCTTTATCTTCTTAACACACTCTCCTCACTAGTCAACACATTTCCATCTCCATCCTTTATTGCTCTACCTTGCAGAACATACTTTCCAGCTTGGTCCCTCTGCCTGGCCAATCGGTATAAATCCTTTTCCCCTTCCTTAGTGCCCAATATTTTATACAGCTCCTCATATTCCTTCTTCTTGGCTTTCGCCACATCCCTTTTTACCTGCTTATGCATCTCCTTGTACTCCTGCCTACTTTTCTCATCTCTCTGTCAATCCTAATTCTGTTTTGCCAACATCTTTCTCCTTATGCTGTCCTGCACTACCTCATTCCACCACCACATCTCTTTGTCAGTCTTTCTATTTCCAGATGTCACACCAAGTACCCTTCTAGCTGTCTCCCTTATCACTTCTGCAGTAGTTGCCCATTCATCCAGCACCTCTTTACCACCACAGAGGTCTGACCTCTTCCCTAAACCTCACACTAAAGTCTTACTCCTTCAGTTTCCACCATCTTATTCCTCTTTCAGTCCTCACGCCCCTCCTCTTCTTCTTCACCTCCAAAACCATCCTTCAGACCACCATCCGATGCACCTTCCTCCACTTTTATATGTCTCCCTATGCTCATCCTTCTTCCTAAAATAATTATATTTCTACCACTTCATCTAATTTACTCCAGAGTTTTTCCTTCTCTTCCATCTCACAGCTGACTTGTGGAGCATAAGCACTGATGACAATTATCATAAACCCTTCAACTTCCAGCTTCACGTTCATCACCCTATCAGAAACTCTCTTCACCTCCACTACACTCTTACTGTACTCTTCCTTCAGGTTCACCCCTACACCTTTCCTCTTTCCATCCACACCATTGTAAAACAGTTTAAACCCACCTAAAATGTTCCTGGCCTTACTCCCTTTCAACCTGCTCTCCTGAACACACAACATGTCCACATTTCTTCTCTCCATCCTATCAGCTACCTTTTTCCCTTTACCAGTCATAGTACCAACATTTAAAGTACAAACTCTAACCTCCTACACTTCTCCTTTCCCTGCCGTCTCTGTACATGTCTTCCTCCTCTCCTCTCCACCAGTACCCTGTAAGCAAACAATACCTGTGGCGGTCGTTGGTAACCCAGGCCTCGACCAATCTGGAATGGAATTCATATTCATGATTGCATATTCGATTTAGCGCTGGATTCCCTTCAGAACACAACCCTCCCCATTTATCCAGGCTTGGGACTGGCAATAAGAGTGCACTGGCTTGTACAACCATAATGGCTGGGTTATTTTTATAAAAAGCCGTATTGCATGAAAAAGGCATATTTTTTCTTAAAACAATTGGTCATCACCTTCTCAATCACTTTTTAACAGTTTTTCATGAAATGATTATCAATATAAAAACTTATATTTTCCTAATTATCAAATATATATATTTTTTTTTTTAGAATTTTTTTTTGGCAAAACATGTATTGTCATGTCACGTTTTTACATTTTTATTTACTTACAGCACTTTTAAAATGTTTTTTTGAAAATTTGTTTATGGATATGTTTATTCATATTTTAACAAGGTTTTACTTTTTTATAAAAAAAAAAATTATATTATTGTTAAAATTATTTTTCATGTCACCTTACTTGTTTTTTGTTCATGTATTGCACGTTTTAACTTTTTAAAATTAAATTAAGCTTATAAATAGAAAAAATATAATGAAAAAAAGTATCATATTTGTATAAAAAAAGTCATAATTTATTTATGTAAACATGATTGCCAACTTTTTGTACAATTATTGCACTTTTTAACATTTTATAAATAAGAACATTTATATTTTCATAAAACCTATCATATTTCTCTGATAAATAGGAAGAGTTTTTGTTAAAACATGATTTGTCATGTCACTTTTTTGTTTTGCATTCAGATAAGAAATTATTTAAAAAAAAAATTTTAACATTTTATATACAAATCATATTTTTGTGGGGGAAAAAACATATTTTTGTCAAAACAATTTTTCAAGTCACATTTTTTGTTTAAATATTAGACTTTTTTCATAAAATTATGCTTATTAATATGTAAATTAGTATTTTTAAAATATTTTTTTATTAACAAAGTTCTATTTTTGTCAGAACATGATTTGTCATGTCACTTTTTGCTTTATCGTTTTTTTTAATATTGCACTTTTTAACGGTTTAAAATAAAATCATGATTATGAATATAAAAATTCATATTTTCATGTCTATCATATATTTAAAAAATATATTTTCTTTAACACATGATTTATCATGTAACCTTTCTCTTTTTGTTGTTTGAAAACATGATTTATGTCACCTTTTCATACACTTATTGCACTTCGGACTGGTTTTCATGAAACTACGCTCATTACATTTATATTTTAATAAAACCTATCATATTTTTTATGAAAAAATAATATTTATGACATAACAACATGATTTGTCATGTAACTTTTTAAAATTTTGTTCAGGTATTGCATGTTGTAAGAGTTTTCATTGAAATTAAACTCAAGAATAGGAAATTTTTTTTATTTTTTTATAAAAATTTATTGTAAGAAAAAGGCATATTCATTGTCAACAATTTGTCATATTAACTTTTCAATCACTTTTTCCACACTTTTTAAGATTTCTCATAAAATTATAATTATATTTTATTGTTATATATTATATGATTATTATATTATGAATATAAAAATTCATATTTTCATAATACCCATCATATTTGTTCATAAAATAATTCTTTTTTTTGTCAAAACTTGATTTATCATGTTTCGTTTTTGTTTTGTGTTAACTAACAGCACTTTTTAACGATTTTGATAAATATGTTTCTGGATCTGTAAATTCATATCTTAACAATACAGTTTAAATTTTTATGAACAAAAATCATATCATTGTCAAATAAGATTTGTCATGTCACCTTTCTCGTTTTTTTGTTCATGTATTGTACGTTTTTTTTTTTTTTTTTTTTTTTATTAAATTAAGCTTATAAATAGGAAACAAAATATTTAAAAATAACTATCATATTTGTATTAATAAAACCATTTATTTTTTCAAAATATGATTTAAGACACATTATCATACACTTTTTGTCAAAATAATTTTTCAAGTCACCTTTTTCGTTTAAATATTGAATTTTTTTCATAAAATTCATATTTTTGTCAAAACAATTTTTCAAGTCACATTTTTTGTGACTTGAATATGTAAATTTATATTTTCTAAATATCTGGGGTTTTTTTAAGTTCTTTTTTTGTCAGAACATGATTTGTCATGTCACTTTTTCCGTTTTTGTTTTTTAATATTGCACTTTGTAACAGTTTAATATGAAATCATTATTATGAATATAAAAATGTCATATTTCCATATCTAGCATATTTTTATAGATAATTTCTTTGTTAACACGATTTGTCATTTAACTTACCTCAGGGTTTTTTTGTTTAAAACATGATTTATGTCACCCTTTAATCCACTTATTGCATTTCTTAATGTTAAAACTAAGCTTATGAATAGGAATATTATTATTTTCATAAAACCTATAGTATTTTTATTTTTAAAAGTCACATATTTAATGTAATATAAATCAGTTTCCTGCATGTTTGTCTCTTTAAAATATTTTTTTTATATGTAAATATGCTTATGAATATGAACATTTAAAATTAAATATATTTTATGATGAAATGCGACTTTCTAAAGTAGTTTCATTCATTTTTTGTCCATTTATATAATTTGTCATAGAATTCTGCTTATTGATTTAAATATTCATATCAAAATAGCTACCATGTCTTTTGCTCTTTTAATATTTCATATGATTATGCTTATGAATATGAATATTTCATATGTTCATATTTTTTTACACTTTTAAAAACATTTTCATAAATTTTTGCATATAAATATTCATAATTTCATGAAACTACCATGTTTTTATAAGAAATGTGATATTTTTAGTAAAACAAATTGTGTCATGCAATTTCTCATCAAAAAAATGCAAACGCAACTGGGTCAAATGCATCCTTTAAGTGCAAATACACGATGGTTAACCTTCATTGAATCTAGCTATATCAGTGTATTAGATTGTTTATTTGTATATGTTTGACTATATTACTCTACTTGAATATACCTAGGTTATTCTTTATTTGTATTTTCTGAACTGATTGTTACATAGTGTGTTAAACTTCACAGGAGATAGCATTTGCAAGCCAGTCATTCTTGCATGCACCTATCAATTTAATGTTTTTTTGTCACTGTGATTTTACCCTGTTTAACACCTTATCTCTGTTGGTTTCTACTCCCTCATGTCTTCTGCAGGTGCAGTAGCCCACAATCTCTTTTATCACAATAAACATGCTTAGATCTCCCTCAAACACTGTCTTTGTTCTTTGTCTATTATACACACTCATAACATCAGTAGACTCTATTCTACTTTCACACATAAATGCCTGAGTAATATTATTTTAACAGGAACAGGTTACTAGCAGTTTACCAGGCACATATCTGTTGACATCCATGAAAGAAAACTGATAAATCCATGTCGGTCCGGGGGAAAAGTCCATTAAGGCATGTCGTCCATGGTAATCAAAATAATCATAAGGAAACAATCTAAACAATCTATTTGGTCAGGAAACCTGAAAGTCCACTAAGACTAGTGTAAGTGAAACATTGGCTCAAAACAAGAAAGGAAGAATCTACTACCCATGAAAACACAAAACCTACTTAAAACCAGTAAAATTAATTAAAATCAGTGATAATATAAGTAATTCTTCAACATTGGCTAACCAAAACGAATAAAATTAAATTAAACACAAAAGATTTTAATCCATAAAAATAAAAATCAACTAAAATCAATCAATACTAATATTGACATTACCAAATCAACTAAAATCAATCAATACTCCAAATTGACATTACTCCCACCCTCATAACAAAACCAGGTATACCTAATCACAACATGATGAACTAGGAGTGGGCAAAAAACCCTTACATCAGCCAAATTTCAGGGAAATCTGCCCGTCAGTGGCGCGACAGTGGACTCACCCCCAAGGTCATCCTTAGTCATGATTGTACAAGCAGCTAAAATATAAAACATATGCAAACAAAAAAGAGAACGAAAACAAAACAATATAGTTCGTAGAAACGTGGCAGAACTATGGAACAGGAGACAAATGCTTAATCCAACGTGGCAAGGGAGCGGATATAGGACAGCCAGCCTGCAATGCAGACCACATGGCGTTGTGACATCCAAGCCGAGAATTTCTACCTCGCGACGAAACGACACGAGTCTGTGCCAAGCGTGTAACACCTGCGAGCAAGGTTAGGACGACAATTCCAATCCCGATGTCTCGCTGGATCCGTTGTCCATAGGACATAGCCGCAGAGGGTGATGGCGTAGTATGTTACAGAGGTGCGTTGCCTGACGAGTTCTGTGATCATGCAACTTTGGGTGCTCGGGGCTCCTAGTGAGCGGTGAGGGACCCCAAATGATTCAGCCAGAGAATAGCCCGTTGCACACTGAAGGTACGGCTGACTACGGCTGACTACTGGATTACGTGGATGTTGGTTAAGTGAAATGCAAGTGCAAATAAACCATACTACTAAAGTCATGACGAGTAATGCCCAATCTCCCTTTGTGGGTGAGTCTGTTTGGGTCGTGGGAGATTGCTTTTCATGGTTTCACAGGTAGATCGACTCTCTTAATCCACTAGATCTTGCAGATTAAGAGTGGCAAACTGTTCAGGTGGAGTAAAAGTGGTTTCTGCTTTGTCTAGTAGTCTATGAAACCTCTCTTCCACTTTGTCAGAGTCTAGTGTGTCACGCGATGGTCGTGAATCAACCTAATATGAACAGCCTGCCACCTCTTCCCCTTCAACAGGTTGTGTCTGTTTGGTCTTTGGCTGTTTGGTCTTAGCACGTGTTCTGTACGTTGGCCCTCTGTCCTGTGCAGGGCCTGCGTTGTCGTCACCGCCTTCTGAGTCGTCAGAGTGGGCACAGTGTGCCAACTTAGCCTGAGATTTTCTCCACTGTGGTCCTTTTACCGCAGCTCTTCAACAATGATTAAGATGATACCAGTGTTATTTACCTTCAACCTTGACTGGAGTGGGAGTTGCTAGTACCACCGCAAACGGACCTTCACGTCATGGCTCACTCTAGTGTTTCCTTTTAAACACTTTGATAAACACCTGGCTGCACCTGCTGCAGTGGCTCATCAACCTGTGTCCCATGTGTGGCTTCACAGACCTGTGAACATAAAGTTCTGTGTATTTGCATCAGATGTTTGCAATAACTAGACATGTCTGATTTGTGTGAGTGCAACTGGCATGGGTTGTCCTGTCAACAATTCATGTGGTGTAAGGTATGTGTTTCGGTTTGTTTGAGAGCGCATTTTCATTAACGCCAGTGAAAGAGCCTGTACCCAATTCAAATCTGTGCTAGCACAAATTTTTACTATTTTCCCCACACCCCATTTGCTCTCTTAACCATTCCCTGTGACTGTGGATGGTAAACACAACCCATTCTCTGCTTGATACACAAAGCTTCTGAAATCGACTTGATCACGTTATTCAGAAAATGCACTCCATTATTAGAGCTCAACTTATCAGGTATCCCAAACCTTGGAATTACTTCCCTGATCAAAAACTTAGCTACAGTCATTGCGTCATTCTTGGCAGTAGCTGTTGCCTCCACCCATCTGCTAAAATGATCACTACCAAAATTTACCTTTTCCTTCCTTCCTGTCTGCCATGTCCACAAAGTCCATCATTAAATGTTGAAATGGTCCCCTTGGTTCAGGAATGTGACTGATTGGTGCTGTGAAATGCTTCCTGACATTACGTGCTGCACATAGCTCAGGGCCTCAGGAATTTGTCCACCATACTGGCCAAATATGGCGACCACCAATTATTTCGGATTGTGTTTATGGTCTCCCTACAATTACAGTGATCTACCCCATGTGCTTCAGAATGAGCTTTGGCAAAAGTGCTAACGGTGCAGCCACACCCCATCAACACTCCTCCATAACCCTGTGTTGGGATCTTGTACTTCACCTCGTTTCTTCCACCTCTCTTTCTCTTCCCCACTTGCTACATCCTAATATTCCCCAAGATCTTCTTCTGTCACCTGCCCTAATTTTTCTTCATGCTTTTCACCCTGTACCATCACTTTCACACAATCTTCGCCTACCACTGCTTTCTTAGCTGCCTCATCTGCTGCTGCATTACATCTACTGACCATCTCACCATCAGATTTGTGGGCCTTACATTTCACAATGGCTAATGCCTTTGGAAGCATCATTGCTTAGAGCAAATCAGAAATTGCAGGAGCATGCAAAATGGCTGATTTATCAGCTCTCTGGAAACCCCTCTGTTCCCAGAAAGATCCAAAAGTGTGACATACCCCATATGCATAGGCTGAATCTGTGTATATAGTACACCTTCCCCCTGCTCCCAACCTACATGATGATGTTAGGGCTTTTATTTCTGCCAATTGGGCAGAACAAGTTTGTGGCACACTAACACTTGTTATTACTCAAAATGAGTCATCTTCCTCATTGTGCATGACCACAGCATATCCTGCTTTATTGCCATCATTCACGCGATAGCGTGGTTGGTTATCTAGGTGATCCCTGGCTTTTAGAAACTTCTTTGCTTCTGCAATGCACTCATGGGGAGTTCCCTCATCTGGTAGCACTACTCGGTCAGCTGGGTTAATTGTGAGGCATCTCTCAATTGTCAGTTCTGGTGTGGAGAGAATTACATCATAACCTGTCCTAAGTGCATTTGTTATCACAAACTTTTGACTTGTCAGTATGCATGTAGTGCATGAGGGGGTCACAGGATGACCCATCGTGATTGTTGATACCTTTTGATAGGCAAATGTTGCAGCTGCTAATCCTCTGTAACAAGGTGGCATGTTTTTTTCCACATTATCAAGAGCTGTACTGTAGTATGCAATTGGCTTTTTTTCCCATACTCTGTTGCTGTTGTGCCAGTATGGTTGATGCAAAACCTCAACTTTCTGATACATAAAGGTGAAAAGGTTTTGTGTAGTCGGGACAGGCTAACGCTGGGGCAGATTTTAGATCACTTTTAATTGTCTTAAAGGCTTTTTTGCCTTCCTCTGTTAAGACCAGACGAGCGCTAGATCTTGTCTGATCTGCTGATCTAAAATCATGTCCTTAAGAGGTTGTGTTTTCAACACAAAATCACAAACCCACGGTCTGCTAAAACCAGCTAAACCCAAGAATGACAACATCTGTTGCACTGTTTGAGGTTGTGGTGTTTTCTGAACTGCCTCTACATGTGAGGGTGAGATTTTTCGTGTAGTGCCTTCGAGCACTCCACCCAAATATTCTACCTTTTGCTGGCAGAATTGCTGACGTTACTGACGTTGTGTCCATTGTGAGCTAGGATTTCTAGGACCTTTAACGAGTTTTTCATGCACTGTTCTTTAGTTTGACTACAAATCAGTAGGTCATCCACATATTGGAGCAAACTGCCCATGTGGCAGTCGTGTGTAGGTGTATTGTTTGACATTCGGTGCAACCCAGATGAGGATGGGTTCCCTCTTGAGTCTGGTTCCCCTCAAAGTTTCTTCCTATCGCCATTTCGGGGAGTTTTTCCTTGCCACAGTCCCCACCGGCTTGCTCATCATCGACAAACTTACTTATAAAGAACATATTCACTTTTAATCACCACATTATCTGTGTAAAGCTGTTTTGAGACAATGCTTATTGTTAAAAGCGCTATACAAATAAAAATTAATTTAATTAAATTGTGTTCTCCCGTAAGTGAATGCAAAAAAAAACTGAGACTCAGGATGCAGTGGTACACTAAAAAATGCTGAACATAAATCAATCACAGTGTACCATTTAGTCCCTTCAGGGATGTTTGTTAACAAAGGTTGTGGATCAGGCACTACATGATTTTCTGCTACTACAACATTGTTTACAAACCTTAAATCATGGACTAATCTCCAATTGTGTGAGGTAGGTTTTTTGACCGGGAAAAAAATGGGTGTGTTGAAACACTTCTGCTTCAACTAGTCCCTCAATGGTTGGTCTTATAACCTCTATCGCTTGTTGTGATAATGGGTATTGTTTCTGATAAGGCAATTGCACATTGAGCTTTAGTTGAATTTGTGCCAACTTAACTAACCCTACAACATGACTTCACTAAACCTAAATCTGTCAGATGTTTAGTCCATAGCTTTTCTGGAACCTGTTTCAGCACCTGTTCTGCTTCCTGTTCAGTTTGTTCTACCTTTTGGGGCCACTGTCCTACCACAGTGTGAGCTATCACACTATACTTTAGGTGTTAACTTTATGTTGAGATATTTCCTTGTGGATTTCTGAATATGTCTCTTTGAGTTCCAGCCAGTAGATTTTATCCAGTGTTTGTTGTTCTGTTTTTCTTTCCACCATCACATACTATTGAGCTAAACACTCAGGAAGTTCAACCCTCACTCCTGTAGGTCCACAGTAGATTTTTGCTCCTAGCTTGCATAGTACATCTCTGCCTAATAGATTTGCTGGAGTGTCAGGAGAATACAATAGTGGTGGTTGTATAGTGATTACTTCTACTGTTATGTCTTGTGGCTCTGTGAATTGCAAAGTTTGAGTTTAACCCGAGAAGCCTACTGTCTTTACTGCTTTGCATGAGAGGGGGAGCTTAGAGCCTTCTTTTCCAATACTTGTGAATGTTGCTCCTGTATCAATCAAAAATGATGTTTGGAGCTGGTTACCCACATCCACCATTATAGTTGGTTATGTGCAGGGTACAGTGCGGTGGGGCACTGTACCAGAACCCCCTCTGGCTTCTCTGGGAATCATTTACATGTTACCTTGTGGTGGCCCTGGAGTGCCGCCTCTAAGGTTCGTTTGAGCTTGCATCAGCTTTGATTTTCTTGGTTACCTTGCTGTTGTCTTATTGGATATGGGCAGTTTCTCATCATGTGATTGGGTATCTTGGCAGTTCCAGCATCTTCCTCCTCTTGGTGGTTGATAATTTCTTGGTCTTGGTTGAAACATTCCTTCTCTGCCTCAGCCTCTTCCTTGTCCCCACCCTCTAATGTCTGTGGGACAGGCATTAGTTGTTGATTTCCTTGATCTTGTGTGGTTTGAACAGCTGGAACCTGCTGTACACTGGTTGGTGCCACCATGACTGCTGCTTGTTTAGCTGAACATTTCTCTTTGCGTTTTTCTTGATTTTCTTGTTTGCTCCGTGTTAGTTCTCCGAGCTGTGCTTTGTGTAGCAGTACCACTAAATCTTCTGCCGCCTTTATGGCTGTTTTCTCTCTTTTCCTATGCATTTCCACAAAGTGTATGACATTTGCTTCGAAGATTGTCTAGCTCATTGTATTAAGCCCTACAACTGTCTCAAGTTGCTCTTGTACTTCACTTGGGAGTGTCTTTTTCAAAATCATCTTAAATAATGTGATGCTAGCCGTTGACTTATCCAATGCTGATTCCATCTGTTCTCGCCAGGCTTTCTGTAACTTCTGTAAGGATGAATTGAGCTACTCCCTCGTTCTCTCCTTTTTCAGCTTTTCCACCTTGCTTGGGTCTGCTTGAGTTGGTTATGCTGATCAAAGTGCATTCCATATTTCATTTCTTTTCGATCCAATTGACTAGCGATCATACCTTTGCTCTTCTCCCACATAGCCTAATTGTGCATGATCCATTATTTCTATCTTCTTAACTTTTCCCCGAGACTGTGTCAAAATTGTCTAGATATCACCCGTGGCCAGCATCTGTTCAATAGTTTGTTCTTCGAAGCGTGTTATCTATTTTTGTGCTCCTTCACATATGCTAGGCAGTCTGCTTATCAGTCCTGTAAGATCCATGAATGACCATGGTGTATATATTGGTTCTGCTCCTTTTATAACAACTGGCATTTGCAAAGGGTTTTGATGTTTGGGTCTAATCACCTGTTCGTCCATGTCTTCTTCTTCATCATCTTGATTTTTCCTTTTAGTTTGTGACCTTGTTATCATGCTTTCTCCTGGGATATCCATCGTTTCTCTTGTTGCTTTCCGATTTTTTTTTCTCCCATCCTTTGCACTGTTTCTCGGCTGATTCATTAACAGTTGGAATTCTAGTTCATCAAGATATTGTTGCCACTGGTCCAATGTTTTCATGCTTCTCTGAGTTGCTTTCTGCATCTCTGCCTTGAGCTGGGCATTTTCTTGTCAAATCAAATCAAATCAAATCAAATTTTATTTGTCACATACACATACATACAGGGTACAACATGCAGTGAAATGCTTTTAACGACGGTCCGGCAAGAGGGAATAAAATAGGGTAAAAAGGAGAATCAAAATATAAATATAATTACAAAATTTAAAGAAAAATATAATAAGAAAAGGCAGATAAATAAGATATAAAGATATATAAAGATATGTATGTGTGTGTGTATATATATATATAATTTTTTTTGGCATGGTTTTTGATTGTCCATGAGTGTCCGTGTGCAGTAAGGTGTGGTGTAAAGTGTCCTTGTGCGGAATGGTGTGGTATAAAAATAAGAATATAAAAAATATGAAATAAATATGAAAAAGAAAATATGAAAATGAAATGTAAAGTGCATTGTGCTGTGCAAGTCCAGTGTATAATGTGCCGTAGCACGAAAAGTGTGATTGTGCAGGGGAAAAAAAGGGTGATGATCGAGAGAGTGGGCCAGTTTTTAGATCCTGGGTGTTTCCTGGTTTAAACACCGAATGGCCTGCAGGAAAAAGCTCCTCCTCATTCTCTCTGTGTTCGCCTTCAGGGAGCGGAAGCGTTTCCCCGAACGCAACAGAGAAAAAAGTCCATTGTTGGGATGACTGAGGTCCTTCACAATCTTCCTGGCTCCTGCACCGCGTGCTGTAGATGTCCTGCAGGTCAGGGAGCTCGGTGTGGATGGTACGTTCAGCTGAATGCACCACCCTCGTCTGTCCTGCATGGTGCTGTTCCCAAACCAGGAAGTGATGCTACCCATCAGAACACTCTCAATGGTGCAAGTGTAAAAAGTCTTAAGCACCTGAGAGGGTAGTTTAAAGTCCCTTAAGCATCTCAGATGGTACAGACGCTGCCGGGCCTTCTTCGCCAGGGTGTTGGTGTGACAGGACCAAGACAGGTCCTGTGTGATGTGAACACCCAGGTACCGGAAACTGTCCACTCTTTCCACTGGAGTCCCGCAGATGTTTAGCGGTTGGTATGACCGCTCCTGCTTAGTGCTGAAGTCCACGATCAACTCCTTAGTCTTGCTGAAGTTCAGGATAAGGTTGTTCTCCTGGCACCATCTCTCCAGGTTTTTAACCTCCTGTAGGTAGGCCATCTCATCGTTGTTGGAGATCAGGCCCACCACAACGGTGTCGTCAGCAAACCTGATGATGGTTGTGGATTTGGAAGTGGCCACACAGTCATATGTGTACAGTGAGTACAGCAGGGGGCTCAGAACACAACCCCTGGGGAGCTCCCGTACAGCTCGTGGTCTGTCCGTCAGAAAGTTTGAGATCTATTGACACAGCGGCAGGCTGAGTCCCAGGACCTCCAATTTAGAGGTGAGTGTGGAGGGAATTATGGTATTGAACGCTGAACTGTAGTCCACGAACAACATCTTTGTGTAATTCCCGTTTCTTTGGTCCAGGTGGCTGATTGTAGTGTGGAGAAGATGTGCAATTGCGTCCTCAGTCGAACGGTTTTGATGGTACGCAAACTGAAGTGGGTCCAGTGTGTCCGGTAGTGAGGCAGTGATGAAGTCTCTGACCAGTCTCTCAAAGCACTTCATCACTACTGAGGTCAGAGCTACAGGGCGGTAGTCATTGAGGCAGGCGGGCTGGGGTTTCTTCGGGACAGGGACAATAGTGGACTGTTTGAAGCATGAGGGGACAACAGACTGTTCCAGAGAGAGGTTGAATATCTTAGTGAACACCGGTGCTAGCTGGTCAGCGCAGGCTTTCAGAACCCGACCTGTGATTCCATCTGGTCCTGCTGCCTTCCTGGTATTCACTCTCTTGAATGCTCTCCTCATGTCATGCTCCGAGATGGTGAATGTGTTTACCTCTCTGGCTCTCTCAGCGTGGATGCTGGTTGTGCCACTAGCGCCGCTAGCATGGTTAGCTGCAGCCTCAAAGCGAGCGTAAAAGGTGTTTAGCTTATTTGCCAGAGAAGCGTCCGCATTCACCATTCTGGAAGATGGTGTTTTATAGTCTGTTATTGTCCTTAGTCCCTGCCACAGGGTCCTGGAGCCACCTTGTTGGAACTGTGACTCTAGTTTCCTCCTGTAGCGCCGCTTTGCATCCTTCACCGCTCTGCGAACACTGTAAGACACAGCCTTGTATTCATCCATGTCCCCGGTGGCGAGCCCCGTGTTGTAGGCAGCGGAGCGGGATCTTAGAGCGTCGCGGATGGTTTTATCCACCCACGGCTTCTGGTTGGGAAACGTTCTGATAGTGTTTTTTTGCACCGTATCATCCGTTAGTTTCCTGATGAATCCCACAACCGCTTCCGTAAACATGTTGACGTCATCAGAGCTGCGCCGAAACATGTCCCAGTCTGCGTCATCCAAAGCGTCCTGCAGAGCGGCCACCGATTGGTCAGTCCAGCGCGCGACCTCCCTCTGAACCGGAGCTTCCTGTTTCAGCCTTTGTTTGTAAACAGGCATGAGGAAGATGGCGGCATGGTCCGATTTCCCAAACGGTGGACGTGATTGTGCCTTGTAGCTGTTCTTAAATGTTGTGTAGCAGTGGTCCAGTGTTCTTTCGCCCCTGGTGGGGAAGGTGATGTGCTGGTAAAAGTTTGGGAGTGCGCGCTTGAGGTTGGCACTGTTGAAATCTCTGACCACAATGAGTGCAACGTCCCGATGCTGTGTTTGGTGTTGCGTTAGTGACTCATGTAAGTCCTATACTGCAGTGTCCGTGTCCGCTTGAGGTGGAATATAAACGGCACTGACTATAACCGAGCTGAATTCCCGAGGTAGATAGAAGGCCCGACATTTGATGGACAGTAGTTCCAGGTTTGGTGTGCAGGAGCGTGAAAGAGGAACAATGCTCGCGCTGTCGCACCAGTGTTTGTTCACCATCAGACACACTCCACCTCCTCTTGACTTCCCCGACTCCAGTGTTCTGTCCATGCGGTAAACCGAGAAAAACTCGGCCGGCTGGATGGCGTGGTTAGGTACCGCTGGGTTCAGCCATGTCTCGGTGAAGCAGAGAAGGTTGCAGTCCCGAATGTCTCTCTGGAACTTGACCCTTGCCCTGAGGTCGTCGAGCTTGTTCTCCATTGACTGGACGTTGGCTAACAGGATACTAGGTAAGGAAGCGCGGTGTGCGCGTGCCCTCAGCCTGTTCCTGACAACGGCTTGTTTCCTTCGCAGATGCCGGTACGGGTCGCGTCCTTTGTTCTCCTTCAGGATCTCTCTCGGCCAGCATGGGACCGGGTTTAAAAGTGGCGAAAGGTGAGTGCATTGTACACCAATAGATTTAAGAGTGTCTCTGTCATATCTAATGGTGTCCATCTTGTGTAGATGGAAATAAAACTAGTTAAATAAAAGTATAAAATAAACAAAGAAAAAAAAAAACGTAGCAGTCGTGACGGCAGCCGACCTCACGGGCGCCATCTTGTTGGTATAGCTTTATTTATATCTTTATTTATTGAATTCAGGCTAATTTATGTGAGGCCAAGTGCTTAGGGGAAAGCAGTGACAGGAAGGAATGAAAGAACTGGGGGACTTAAGAAACTCATACATGGAGGGAAAAAGGCTCTCAAAAGAGTCAGAAACCATCCCAGGTTCACAATTAGACTCAATCATAATGACACTGGCAGGAGATGAAGGCTTAGGGAAAAGACTGGCAGAAAAAGTGGGAGAGTAGGATGGAGAAGCAGGTCGAGGGGAGACAGTAGAGGCTGGAGAAGAAGGCGCAGAGTCAGGGGCAGTATCAGTGTCAGAGGAGTCAATGGCCCCAGAAGGAGAACCAACAGGAAGAATCAGCACACTAGGTACTGAACTAGTACATAACTAGGAATAAGGAAGCATATAAGACAAAGCATGCAGAAGTATAATCAACTATAATCACACTTTAGAAAAAGGTATAAGGTATTAAAATAAAGGTTTAAGAAAGAATAATCAACAGTAGGTTTAAGTAAAATAAGAGAAGATACTTACGCATGATCAAGAAGAAGAAAATAAGAAAATGTCTAAGAGAAGTAGAGAATAATCCAAATGATGTTGCTTTAGCAAGTGGCAAAACAATTATGAGGGGAATAAGACAGGTTTTAAAAAAATAAAGCCCCAAATGGGCCCGAAAATAATGGGATATGAAAAAGGAAGATCACATGGGGAAAATGACGACAGGGGAAAGGGAGGAACCAGGAGGAAGCGGAAATAATGGGATTTGAGAAATACCATGTGAAGAATAAAAATTAGTGGGAAGGGCCAAAAAAGCCCAGCAGGTTAGAAATATGGAATATGGAATTTGGAATAAAAATATGTAAATCAAGAAGGAAGGCGCCTGCAAATATATAGGAGGCAATCTCAGCAGTCAATTGTGTTCTTTTGGAGCAGTTGCAGTTGGAGTATCTTCAAGACCGGTCTGAAGGCTTCTATTTTAGGATTTTAGTTGTTACTTTTATTTTTGGGTGAGTTCTGATTTTGGAAACTACCTAAGAGTTCTGGCTGGAAATCACCTTAGGTGATTTACACCATTAGGGTTTCTTGGGACTTTCCTTTTGAAGCGCTTGCAAGCATCTATCTTTCTGAAAAGGATTATTCTTGGATTGTTCTTGTTGTTTGATTGACCTTCTCTCTCCCATCCTTTAGGTGAGACATCTAGATCATAATCATGTTCACAGTCATACCTCCAGTCACTGCTGCTTTCTTCATCATCTCCCTCCTCCTCCTCAGGATTCTCAAATAGCACTCTGTTTGTTTGTCCTGTTCTTCTCTTGTTTCTCTTGTTGTCTAAAGCCAGGAGTTCCATCCTCCCTTTCAGTATTTTTCCCTCATGTTCAAACTATGTTCAAACTACTGCCCTGGGTTTTTATTATTGTCAGACCACTTAAGATAGCCGTTTATCCATCCCACTGTTACACAAGGTTGTTTTGGATTCTTACGGCTCTGTCCAATTAATGAGTTAATTTTATCGACCAAAATGGAGATAGCTGCACCTCTTTCCTACAACACCTCTCTAGGTTCCACTATAGCAATAATTAGACTACCTAATCGCGCTGTGTGTGTGTGTTAGTGAACGGGTGAGTGACGTCACTATATGTGTGTGTATGTGTGTGTGTGTGTGTGTGTCTCTCGTATGCTCCGTGCGCCTATGCGTATGCGCGCCCCCCTCACTACTCTCACCACAAATCACAATATCATCCGCAAACATCATAGTCCAGGAAGTCTCCTGTCTGACCTCATCCGTCAACCTGTCCATCACCACTGCAAACAGGAAAGGGCTCAGGGCCGATTTTAGATTGGATGCAATCCAACCTTCACCTTGAACCAGTCTGTCTGTCCTATTGCACTCTTCACTGCTGTCACACTGTCCTCATACATGTCCTGCACCACCCTCACATACTTCTCTGACACACCTGACTTCCTTATACAATATCACAACTCCTCTCTTGGCACCCTTTCATATGCTTTTTCTAAATCCACAAATACACAATGCAATTCCTTCTGTCCTTCTCTATACTTCTCTATCAACATTCTCAAAGCAAATAAGGCATATATGGTGCTTTCCTCGGCATGAAAACATACTGTTGCTCACAGATGGTCACCTCTTCTCTCAGCCTGGCTTCCACTACTCTTTCCCATAACTTCATGGTGTGACTGATCAACTTAATTTCCCTGTAGTTACTGCATGTCTGCACATCTCCCTTATGCTAAAAGATCGGTACCAGCACACTCCTTCTCCATTCCTCAGGCATCCTCTCACCTTTCAGAATCTTGTTAAACAATCTGTTTAAAAACTCCACTGCCATCTCTCCTAAACATCTCCATGCTTCTACATGTATGTCACCTGGTCCAACCAACTTTCCACTCTTCATCCTCTTAATCGCTGCTCTCACTTCCTCCTTACTAATCCTAATCACTTCCTGCTTTACTAACTCCACATCATCCAACCTTCTCTCTCTTATTTTCCTCATTCATCAGCTGCTCAAAATACCCCCTTCACCTTCCTAACACACTCTCCTCACTAGTCAACACATTTCCATTTCCATCTCCATTCTTTATTGCTCTAACTTGCAACACATCCTTCCCAGCTCGGTCTTATACATCACCCTATGATCCTCCTTCTTCTTAAAATTAGTATTCACCACTGCCATTTCGATCCTTTTAGCAAAATCTACCACCATCTGCCCTTCCACATTCCTCTCCTTAAAGCCATACCTACCCATAACCTCCTCATCACCTCTGTTCCCTTCACCTACATGCCCATTAAAGTCCGCCCCAATCACCAATCGTTCATTCCTAGGTACACCATCTACCACTTCATCTAATTCACTCCAGAATTTCTCCTTCTCCTCTATCTCACAGCCGACTTGTGGAGCATAGGCACTGATGACATTTATTTATCATCCCTTCAACTTCCAGCTTCACGTTCATCACCCTATCAGAAACTCTCTTCACCTCCACTAAACTCTTACTGTACTCTTCCTTCAGAATCACCCCTACACCATTTCTCTTTCCATCCACACCATAATAGAAGAGTTTTAACCCACCTCCAATGTTCCTGGCCTTACTCCCTTTCCACTTGGTCTCCTGAACACACAACATATCTACCTTTCTCCTCTCCATCATATCAGCTACCTTTTTCCGTTTACCAGTCATAGTGCCAACATTTAAAGTACCAACCCTAACCTCTACTCTCCTAAACTTCGCCTTTCCCTGCCGTCTCTGTAGACGTCTTCCTCCTCTCCGTCTCCTCCTTCGGCCAACAGTAGCCCAATTTCCACCGGTACCCTGTTGGCCAACAATACCTGTGCCGGTCGTTGTTAACCCGGGCCTTGACCGATCCGGTATGAATTTCTTAATCATGACCCGAATATTCGATTCGGCACGTTTTATGCTGGATGCCCTTCCTCACGCAACCCCATTTATCCGGGCTTGAGACCTAAAAGTGCACTGGCTTGTGCCTCCCTAATGGCTGGGTTCCATAGAATTATTCTTATGAATATGAAAATTCATAATTTGATAAAATTACCATGTTTTTATTTAAAAAAGTGATACTTTTTAGTAAAGCTTGATGTGTCATGCTATTTCTGATTAAAAAAATGCAAACGCAACTCGGTCACGTGCCTCCTGTAAGTGCAAATATACGATGGTTAGAAGAACCACCTTCCTTTCTTTTTACCAGGCTTAGACTTGTGGAATCTCTTTTTTAGCTCCTAAGAGGCTCATTCGTTACAGCACACACATGGCATTGCCAGACATATGTTCCTAATACACTGTTAAAAAAAGAGGTTTTTTTACAGTTAAATGTCTGTATTTTTTTTTAGAAATGTACCTTTTTTTTTATTTACAACAAAAGGCCTGTTGTTTTACATATATTTTCTGTATTTTAACGTTCCTTCATTAAATTGTTAAAAAATTTTTGATTGTATTTTGATATTTTAGAAATGGTCTGTTTTTTTTTAAAGATATTAGCTGTATTTTCACAGAGTAATTTGTATTTTTACATAGAATGATATCTAATATTTACAGATTATTCTTGTAATCATTGTGAGTGTTTTTATTACCATTGAAGACAATTAATCATATGAAAGTTAAAGCAAACTTATTGTCAAATAATAGTACAGTGGAATCCGCTTATCTCAACCTCGGTTACCTCGACAACCCTAATAAGTCGACGTTTTTGAAGTGGAACCGCCAAATTCTTGCTTTTTCTAAGCATTTTTTATCGGTTATGTCGATTTTTTTCATGACGCCGAACCCTAATATCTCGAGCACAAGGGGGGAAAAATTTGCCATTTAATGTCGGTTATCTTGGTGCAGCCGCAGAAGAACTTGCGGAAGTGGCAGAAAAATTAAGGCTTACAGCTGCTACAGGTGTTATATTGTATACTGGTGAATCTCTGCTGTTAGTTAGTGCACATATGCCTTTTGTTGTTAAATGTTATGCGCGATTGGCGGCGCGGAACGTGAGATGACCATCCAAAAGCATAGAATGAACCGGGATCGGGGAGAATCCGCGATGCGCTTTGGGAAGAAAAGAGGGGGTGCCGAAGGGGGCATGGCAGGTGGATTCCTGACAGATAAACATGTACTGTATGTATTTTCATAGCATGCCTTCATCAAACAAATCGCAGCAACGCTGTTGTGTAAAAAAAAACTTCAAAAACATGTGCATGCACAATCATATTATTAACACACATCATGTACATAAATAAATTTCAAGCACGTTAATATATTGCCACCATTTTGATTTTCGTTTATCTCGATCATCAGTTACCTCGATGCTTTTTGGCAACCCCCTAGGACATCATCACAACTGGGTTCCACTGTACAGTGGAACCTCGGGTTACGAACGCCCCGGCATACGTATAATTCAGGTTACGAATCGCAGTTCATCAAAATTCTTGCCCCTGGTTACAAACAATATATCGGGATACGAACGTCGCTCACCAAAAAATCGCAGGCAAGTTGGTTGTTTTTTGCTCTATCCACGCAGCTCGTCACATCAGTTAGCGTCCTGTGTCCCTAGCGAGAGCATCATGTTACTTATCCGCTTGAACTTTTCCCGGCGGCAGCGTAAAAACTAGTTAGTTGATGCTCGTGGAATTATGAGATGGACAACAATAGCCGATGCATAACCACTTTACTTGTTTTATGAAGATAGATTAGCAGGGTTACAGTCTTTTCCGAAGTACAATATCCATAATGAATTTCACTCTGGACTTCAATACCAACTGATAGTAGCCTTAAAGAAACAGCTCTCATTTTCCCTCTAATGCAACAATTGTCTCAGCGTTCGTGTTAATAACACTGTCTTTAATATTCTATAATATAATATATAATCACATATAAATAATATAATATAATAAGATTCTCCTTCCAAACAATAACTCTCCCTCCTCCCCCTTCTACGAACGTTGTCTACTGCAGCGAGTCTTCTCAAAGGGAAAGTACCCGGTAAAGATCTTTTCCTCTTTTGTATGTTTTTATGTGGTATGATTTTAATATAACATGTTAAGAGTAAATAATATTAGTGAATATTGGCTTTATTTTTATTTAAGTAATATTTTTGGTTGTCCAGAACGAATTACCGAAGTTTCTGTTCATTATTATGGGGAAATTTGTATCGGGATACAAACTTTCAGGTTACGAATAAAGTACAGGAAACGAATTAAATTCGTAACCCGAGGTTCCATTGTATTTTTACATACAGTAAAATTATGCATTGTTTCTTTTACTACTCTTTTAAGCTTGTCTTGCAGATAAATGCTCCTATTAACAATTATTTGGCATTATATTATTTTCCCCATAGGTCCTAACTACATATTATCATTCATTAAGACATTATATGTTTGTTTTCACCCTAAATTATTATAAGCTAAAATGTGGTATTTGCCTATGTCCCAGTAAACAAAAAGTTAATAATTTAGGTTTTTGTGGTTTATATTTTTTTAGTAACAACTCCTACAATCTACAAAAATCTAATAAGTATAACATAATATAATGTTTAAAAAATTACACAGTACTCAAAACAACTTTTTTATTAAAAATAAGGTATAAGGCCTTATGAAATTTAAGGCCAGTATGAAGTTTTAAACAGTAAAGAACTCAAAACAATTAGCTTCTTTAAAAAAAATCATCAAATAAAAAAAATATATATAAAATAAAAAGCAACCTGCACTTAATGAATAGTGTCAACCAACAAAACACTTTTTGGATTCCTTGCACGGGTTCTCCTAGTCTCCTAAACCACCGCTGCGTATATCATCCTGTTAGTAGGTTCACAAACCACCATAAAAGAAAATAAGGATTCAGGTTAGGCTCCGCGCGTGCGCAAACTGACACAAATTCAAAATTGCCGCCGAATTAGCTCCGCCCACAACGGTTTGAATTAGTTTCAGGCAGGTCAGTATCATAATCTAACATAATAGAAAAAATTCTAATAATAGAAAGCAACATAATATAACATAGATGATGAGAACATAACTCAATACCCCCACTTGTTCTCATCATCTTAAGCCATGTATAATAACATCACAAACATTTAGTTCCCAAACAGAAAACATTTGAACTTTAGAATTTGAATTTTTGATACAGATTTTGTCAAAACGTCTGCCACCATGTCTTCTGTTGGACAGTACACAATTTGTATTTTTCTTTCACTGACAGCATCACGGATAAAGTGATATTTCACATCAATGTGCTTAGATCTATATAGTAGTGTAAACACTACTGTCCATGCCATTAAGCAGTTGAGTTAAGTACATGCTTTCCTGAGTGGTGTTTGCTAGACCAATGTATTCAGCTTCGCAGGTCGACAGTGCCACTGTCGGCTGTTTCTTAGACTTCCATGAAATAACAGGGCCTTGTTCTGTCAGGCTGAAACAGTATCCTGAAGTGCTACGCCTATCTTCTTCAGAAGATGCCCAGTCAGAATCACTAAATGCTATAAGACTTAAAGTCTTGTCTGTTTTCTTGAAACAAAGCTCATAGTCAGCTGTACCTTTTAGGTATCTCAGGACATGTTTAGCAGCTACTAAGTCATGTACTTTTGCAAGGGTTTGTGACAGTTTACTGACTATCCAGCTAATGTCTGGTCTGGTACAGGTCATTGCATAGATCAAGCTTCCAACAAGTTCACGGTATTCTTTGGGGTTCTCAATCTCATTGTTGTTTTCTCCCTTATTCTTATCACATTCCACTTTTAATTCACTTGGGGTAGCTTTTGGTTTACAGTTTGACATTCCAAACCTTTCAAGCATTTTGAGAATGTACCTTTTCTGATTCATTTTAATTTCTCCCTCGTTTTGCTCAAAGTGAATCCCCAAAAAATAAGATATTTTCCCCAGATCCTTCATGTTAAATTTGACTTCATTTTTTCTTTAAAATTGTTGAGCTGATCTTCACTGCTTGCTGTTATTATCAAATCATCTACCCAGATGATCACTATGATTGTCTCATTTTCGATCTGCTTTCTATACACACAGTGATCAGACTGATTTCTTTCAAAGTTGTTTTGTTCAAGATGATCATTTAAAAATTTGTACCAGTTCCTTCCAGACTGTTTTAAACCATACAGAGATTTTTTTTAATTTGTATACTAACTTGTCTTTTATGCTAGATGTTTCTTCAAAACCCTCTGGTTGTTCTAAGTATATGTCTTCCACTATTGGAGCATGCAGATATGCTGTTTTGACGTCCATCTGATGAACAAAAAAATCATTCTGAGCGGCTATCTGCATTAATGCCCGTACAGAGGTAAGATTTGCTGTAGGAGCAAATGTCTCATGGTAGTCTATGCCTTCAGTCTGGTTGTATCCTTTTGCAACATACCCTGATTTGAAGATTTTTCTCCCTTCTGCATTTTCTTTAAGGGCATATACCCATCTTCCCCCTACTGTCTTTCTGCCCTCTGGTAGAGTTGTCAATTAAAATGTGTCATTTTTCTTTAAGTGAGTCCATCTCTTCCTTCATAGCATGTTCCCATCCGGGAGCATCAGGTGATATAAGGGCGTCTCTATTGGTTTGGGGAACTCCACACACTGCTCTGAAACAATAATCGACATTCACATTGGTTGCATCGTCATTAAAGTCTGTCAAGTAATCTTGTAAATACTTTGGGGCTCTCTTTTCTCTTGTCAAGTGATAATGTTTTTAAATAGCAGTGTCTGTTGGACCTGTATTGTTTTCTGTGTCTACTTTTTCCATAGTTCCATCATCTAATATTAAATATTTTAATCGATAAACCTTATCGACGGTCGATTAAGCATGATCACCAATAAAGTGCATAGTTTGAGACGTAGGCAGCTAGCTGGTTTGCCAACCGCCAAAAGAGGACGACGCATGCGGCTTATGCCAAAACATGCAAAGTACAGCAGTTGTGAAGGAAAATGAAGCGAGCACGCAAGAGTTTTGTTTGGGATCATTTTATTTCAAATGGTGATAATGTTAATTGCAAACATTGTGCCTGTGCTTTAAAATATAACACATCAACGAGCACCATGATATATCATTTGAAAAAAGTGCATCCAGCGGTTTCCGGGACAGGATTTGATTCGACACAGCCAACAATAACCTCCATTTTAGCAGGGAAAAAGGTAGGAACTCAGAAGGCAGAAGAAATAACTGAACGACTGTGCAAAATGATTGCAAATGACATGTTGCCTATAAGCGTCACCGTAACAAAAACTTGCTGACATGGACGCTCGCTCTCTACGATTTTCACTCTATGGAAGTGCGCTCCACTCAGTCGCTAACTGCCCGAGCAAGCGCTCCGTTAATATTCCGCTGACGCTCGCCGTAAACCAGTTCCAGCTCCGACATAAAGTTTTTCTAGTAGGCCTAATTGTTTACTGTTTGTACCAAAATTCTTTTATAATTGTCTACAATTCTGCATGCTGATAAATAGCAATTATGTTTCCAAACTAATTTTTTAAATTCTGCTTAATTGTATTATTTGTATTAATTAAAATTTATTAAATATATCAATCTATCCTTGGCAAACATTCCTAAAATGCAAAAACTGAAAAAGTGTATTTAATTTTCATTCACTTTATTTCCGTGAAAATAGCTGCCGTTGTTGTTCAATAGAATATTCAAAATAGGCTCATTAAAACACAAACGCACACACTCACACGAGATGAAATGTGCGTAGATCTTTACAAAATACACATGGATTATAAAGCATGTGAAAAGCACACACAAGATAAAATGCACTTAGAACGCTTGGATTATGAACTGGGTTGAGCGAGCGGTCCTGTCTCTGTAGCTTTGGATTTCTAAGTAATCTTCATCGGTTTGTGTCTGTTGTTCAACACTGCTCTTCCTAATAAATTTCACCAATCTATGTTTTGACACATTTCCTGTCTGTGGATTGTATACCAGATAAGCTGGGCTATTTTTACTATACCCCACAAATATTCCCTTCTCACATCAAGGGTCCAATTTATTTTGATTGTGTTTGTGCGCATAGCATTCTGATCCGAAAACCCACATTTTAGAAAGGTCTGGCTTTCTTCCTGTCAACATGAAATATGGAGTATTCTTAATTCTGTCGTTATAGCATCTGTTTCGGATATGAGTAGCAGTTTGGACAGCATAAGGCCACAGAACCTTTGGTGATTCCTTCTCTATTAATAGGCACCTTCCCATTTTAAAGATGGTTCGCCATTGTCTTTCAGCTGTTCCATTTTGTTGAGGAGAGTACGGGGATGATGTATCATGTCTTATACCCTTTTCTCGTAAAAGTGGCTGAAATGCATTGCCTGTGTATTCTGTACCATTGTCTGATCTTATGCATTTGAATCTACCGTATGGTGCACAGTCTGCAAGGAACTTCTCTGTCGCTAGAGTAGCGTCACTCTTGTTCTTGAGGAAGTAAACAGATATTGCCCCTGAAAAATCATCTGTAAATGAAATTGCATACTTATGTCCATCTTGAGAAATTGGTTCAATGGGACCTGCTAAGTCAGTGTTTACTAACTCTAGGGCCTCGCCAGCTTTTGTGACAGTTTTTCCTATTTCTGCTGTTGATGAACTTTCCTTCAACACAAATGTTACATTCTGGACACCTCTGTGTCGCCCCGCTTTAATGCCGCGTTGTTCATCCTTGCCCCATCCGCCAGCTCCATGTAGTGTGACTTTGGGTCGAAACTCTCATCGAATTTCGTGAAATTGTTCTTCTCTGTTAAGATGTAGGATGTTGCTCCACAGTCTACCATTAGTCCATTTTCCTTAATATTATCTGGAAGGAAAGTTTGACTGACTTTGAAAACAAATGTTTGTTCTTTCTCATGCTCCTCTTGTTTTTCTGCAGCCTGTTTCACTTCATCTTTGTGCCTGTCTTTTCTCCGGCGACATGTCTTATCACTGTGAGTTGAGCTTCTATGGTAGCTGCACCACTTAGGTACGCCTTTTTGGCGGCAATCACGTGCAACATGACCGCGGTTTCCACATGCATAGCAGGTTACGGATGCTATGTTTACTTTCATCACATTGTCAGTTTTGGGTTTATCATTAAATTTTTCTGTCTCTTCATAGCTTCTTAGTTTGCTTTTGAACTGGGTGAAAGTCAATTCTTCACCACTCTGTGTAGTATGGATAGCGAAAGGTTTGTAGGAATCTGGCAGGCCTTTTAGGATCATAGCTATCATCAGTCCGTCACTTATTACTTCTTTTGCGTTTCTTAGGGAAGTCACCGCTTTCTCAGCTCGGATAATGTAGTTTGTTATAGTCCCATCAGGTTCCTTCTTTAACGAAGTTAGTTCAGTGTATAGGGCGATAATTCTCGGCTTACCCTGACTGGCGTAGTGACTTGGAAGTATTTTCAGAGCTTTCCTGCCATCATCAGTCGCCTCTCGCATCACCAGTGACAAGCTTTTAGCGTCAAGAAACTGGATTAGTTCAGCATAGCACTCATTCTTTTCCTATTCTATATCCCCTGTAGACAGTATTGTTTCTTTTAAACCCATTAATCTCAAATGACCAAGAAATTTTACTTCCCATAGTGCGTAGTTATTTTCGTCTCCGTCAAAGACTAGCCTCTGCCATCTTCCTCCTGTAACGTTAGCATTGGCGTGCCTGGGCCCATCACCTGTTAATGTTTCATTTCTCTCCATCATGCCTATGTGCAATATGTTGTTGTCATCCATCAAAGACTACCACAAACACAATTACTTAGTATTGTTTTATTTACTGTTTACATCTCAATGCACTGGCATAACATCAGTACAAGAGGGAGCAGCAACAGGCTTCACCCCTCCCACTTCTCTTTTTTTTCCCTTCTGTCTTCCATAAATTCAGTCAAAATAAAAGTCCTGTCAATTCACACATGTGCACAATGAACTCCTGCACATTCTTGGGTATACAACAGTCAGTATCATAATCTAACATAATTGAAAAAATAATAATAATAGAAAGCAACATAATATAACATAACTGATGAGAACATAACTCAACAGTGTGACTGCAATACAAAGTCATAAATATTGTTCTTGGTTTAAGGTCGTGTGGAAAAACTGTGGAGCTCTACAGCAGAAAAGCATGTTAAAGGTGTGTAGCACAAATCAACTTATTATTATTAATTGTAGTAGTAGTAGTAGTAGTAGTAGTATAATCTTTATGCATGGGTGATGAGGGTAAGTGCTTAGAGTAGGGCTGGGGATCGTTTTCAATACTACTTAGGCACTGACCCAATTGCTTTGAAAATTTTGAACATTTTGGAATCGGTATTGAAGTCAAGGTAAAATAACTAATATTACATTAAATTTACATTACTTTTGTGGGTTAACTGGGACCATGAATACATGTAATACGGGTCTAGAATAAAAAAAAAGTATATTGTATTTTTTTTATCTAAAAAAACCCAAACATTTTATCAATTAAACACTGCAGTAGACGATTGTATTCAATCAATGACTGAGTCATGTTGGTTGTGCTTTCTCCCACAAAGCAACCTCCTGTACTAGTCTGCTTTCCAAAGAGGCCACTCAACTAAGTCTGTCCTGCTCTGTGACTCCAGCGGCTTTTAAGTGATCTGTGTTTGTTTTGCTGGATTTGTTTGCGGTTATTGGAACAGTTATCCACCTGAATGTCCGTGTCTTTGGAACCTCACTCCAGTTGTCCATGTCTTACCTCAGGTATGTCCTTCAGGTTGTCAGGGTTTGAATCGTAGATCTATATTATAGTAGATCTATATAGATCTATATTACCTTTTATAATATTACCTTTTATAATAAATTTGTTCTCTCCAAGCTGGACTGTTGTATTGCTCTCTTAGCAGACTTTCCAGCATCTACTACCAAGCCTCTGCAGCTAATCCAGTCTATGGCACTAAGACTGATCTTCAACAAGCTAAAAAGTGCAGGTCACTATTTTATTTTTAATATAAACTGCTGTGTCTACTGTGTTAGACTAACTTTGATTTGGTATGTTGCTTTAGATAAAATGTAATTTTAAATGTATAAAGGTGTACAGCAATTGCCATTTAATGTAGATATTTTTGCATGCTCTTATTTTCTATAATCCGATTGTTCATTTAACTTGACATACAGTGTTTCTGTTCAATTAATAATACTGTAAATGTACAGGTTAATTTTATAAGTACAGAATATACAGTAGAGCTCATTGCTCCACTGCCCAAAAATGTTAAACTGTAATATGTCTGGAAAATGAACTATTAAGATGTATCTACAGATATTTGTCTGTGTATTATGAATTGAGTATATTTTTATACAACATTTTTTGATTATTGTAATTAATGATATCTGTATTTACACAGTAAATGCATTTTAATTTACAGAGATTAAATATACGAATCGTTTTCAAATATGTGCTTTTTGGGTTTATTTCATCGTTATTGTACATGAGGGAGGCTATACTTTTACAGTAAATTAATGTAAATGGACAGATCAGTTTTATTAAATAACTAATTAAAACCTCAAATTTATGGTGATTAACCTGACAGTTGGTTGTTTTTCTATGTATTTGACAAAATTTCTGTTTTTATAAAGTTAAAAAAATACTTATGAACAGTAATATCCTGTAATTTAAGTACTTTTGACCATAAAGTCTATTCTGTATTTTTTACAGTTTTTTGCTAGTAATTTTGTATAATGGTTATTTCTGTAATTTAACAGATTATCTCTGGAAGCCCTGCTGCCAGTCTTTTTACCTTTTTTTTTTTTTTTTTTCTCAGTGTATTTATTTAATGATTTATGACTTGTTATAAAATGTGTCAAATTTTATTTAGTTTTTCATGAAATTGTGATTATGAAAACTTATTTTTAATTTTACTTTTAATTAAAATTGTTTAATTATTTTAGTCATCATTGTCGTTTTTCATTTATTGCACCTTTTAAAAATTTTCATTAAATGATGCTAATATACATCAAAATAATTATTTTATTTTTATAGGTATAATTTTCTCAAAACCTGGGTGTCACTTTTTTTTTTTTCGCTTATCGTACTTTTTAACTGCTTCATTAATTTAATCTTATGAATAAGAAAATATTTTTTTAACAATAACCAACACATTTTATAAACAGTGTTTTTTGTACACATTAAAACTTTTTAATAACTTTATATACAATTCTGTTTTTGCATATAAAAATTCATATTTTTACAATACATTTTTTATGAAAATAAAATTGTCAGCTCATGATTTGTCATGTCACCTTATTTCTTTACTTATTAGACTTTTAAACGTTTAAAAAAAAAAAAATTTTATGAACATAAAAATGTATATTTTCATAACTATATTTTTTATGAAATATATTTTTCGCTAACACATGGTTTGCCATGTAACCTCTATTTTGTTTTTTGTTCACACATTGCACGATTTAACTTTTTTTATTATTATTAATTTAAGCTTATAAATATGAATAATTATATTTTTAAAATAACTTATTTGTATGAAAAAGTAAATGTATTTATCAAAACATGATTATGTCACCTTTTTGTACAATTATTGCACCTTTTTTTGCACGTTTTTTCATAAAACTAAGTTTATAAATAAGAAAATTTATATTTTCATAAACTATCATATTTTTATGAAAAAAGGCAGAGTTTTTGTCAAAACATGATTTGTCATGTCTTTTTCCTTTTTTGTTTTTTAATATTGCACTTTGTAACGGGTTAATATAAAATCATGCATATGAATATAAAAATTCATATTAATTAATTATAAATTAATTTTAAAAAGCTTATAAATAGGAAACAAATTATTTTACAATTTCTTTCTTTCGGCTTCTCCCATTAGGGGTCGCCACAGCGGATCATCCGCATGTTTGATTTGGCACATGTTTTTACGCTGGATGCCCTTCCTAACGCAACCCTCCTCATTTATCTGGGCTTGGGACCGGCACAAAGGCTTGTGCATAAAATTGTGTTTGATATGTAAAATAATATTTTCAAAATATCTGTTACTATTATTAAAGTCCTTTTTTCATGATTTGTAATGTCCCTTTTTTGTATTTCACTTTGTAGTGGTTTAATATGAAAACATGTTTATGAATATAAAAATTAAGGAAAAAAAATTGACAACATGACTTGTCGTCACTTTTTCGAATTTTTTCAGGTATTGCATGTTGTCATTTAAATTAAACTCAAGAATAGGAAAAAATAGATTTTAATAAAAACATTGTATGAAAAAAGCATATTTATTGTCAAAACAATGTCATATAACCTTTTCAAACACTTTTTCAAATTTCTTAAAGGTTTTTCATGAAATTATGATTATTAATATAAAAATTCATATTTTCATAATACCCATCATATTTGTTTATAGAATAATTCTTTTTTTTTTTTGTCAAAACTTGATTTTTTATGTCACATTTTGATTTTTGTTCACTTACAACACTTTTTAAAAATTTTAATGAAAATATGTTTCTGGATATGTACATTCATATTTTAACAATAAGTTTTACATTTTTATGAACAAAAATCATATTATTTTCAAAACATGATTTATGTTACCGTTCCCATTTTTTTGTTCATGTATTGCACGTTTTATTGTTTTTTAATTAAATTAAGCTTATAGATAGGAAATAAAGTCTTTTAAAATTACTATTATATTTAAATCAATAAAACCATTTTTTTTAAAAAACATGATTTAAGACACATTATAGTACACTTATTGCACTTTTTAATGGTTTTCATAAAAACTACGCTTATGAATAAGAAAATTTGTATTATAATTATTATAATAATTATTATAATATATTTTCATATCATATCATATTTTAATGAAAAAAAGGGAGGGTTTTGTCAAAACATAATTTTTTATCTTTTTCGTTTACTTTTTAACTGTTTTTCATAAAATTATTCTTATGAATATGTAAACTAATATTTTCAAAGTATTTTTTTGTCAGAACATGATTTGTTATGTAACCTTTCTCATTTTTTGGTTCAAAAACAAATTATTTCATCTTTTCGTACACTTATCAATAGGAAGATTAATATTTTTATAAAGCCTATCATATTTTTATGAAAAAAGTAATATCTATGATACAACATGAATATTACCCCCACCAAACACTCCAAGAACACAGAAATAACCCCAACAACACATTAAATGATGATCTGCGGCAGAAGCTATGCAAACTCGGCGTGCTTAGAGAACCAGTCCTCCATACCTTGGCTTCGCCTGCGGCACACGGATGGAAAAGGAGGAATCTAAAGTGCTGCACGAGGAAATAGAAGCGCAAAAAGCGAGCGGGCTGAAATCTAACCCTATCCTGCTGGCAAATGTCTGCTCCCTGGACAATAAATTGGACTACATTAGACTTCAACAAGCTACTCAGCTTGAGCACAGACACTGCTGCGTGTTTGTGTTCACTGAGACGTGGCTGAGTGACAGAATTCTGGATGCCCCCATTCGGCTGGATGGGGCTAGCCACGTTTCGTGCCGACAGAAATGCAACTCTTTGTGTTTATATCAACACGAAATGGTGTAAGAACTCTGTCCTCATTTCCACCTACTGCTCATCGCTGTTGGAGTTTATGGTTGTGAGATGTACACCTTTTTATTTAGGCCTTCACGGGAATTCACAACCGCTATTGTGCTCGGATTGTACATTCCACCTAGCGCTAAAGCTATGAAAGCGCTCAGCATAATCTATGGGACCATTAGTGAACTACAAAACACACATCTGACGGATTGTTTATTGTCGCCAGAGATTTTAAACATGAAAATTTTAAGACTGTGCTCCATGAATTTCACCAGAATATGGACTTTGGAGAAGAAAACATGCTGGATGTTGTTTTCACAAACATCCTGGGTGCATACCGGGTGAAGCCCCACCCCCACCTCGTCTACTCAGACCACATCTCTGTCATGCTGATCCCAGCATACAGACCACTCAGCAGGCATTTAAAACTAGCTCGAAAGAAGGTGAGTACCTTACCAACAGGATCCATGTCTGCTCTCCAGGACTGCTTTAAATGCACTGACTTGGGTTTAGGGAAGCTGCAACCAACAACAATTTTATCAACTTGAAGGAGTACACGTCAACAGTGACCAGCTACATCGGCAAGTGCATTGATGACGTGACCATCTCCAAGACCATCACCACACGTTCCAAACAGATGCCGTAGATTACCGCTAAGGTGCATGCGCTGCAAAAATCCAGAGACTCCGCTGTCAGAGCAGGGGACAAGAAGGTTTTAAAGACAGCAAGGCCCAAACTGTCCCGTGTAATCAGAGAGGTGAGACATGCACACGGCAAGAGAATCCACAGCCACTTCCAGGACACGGGAGACACCCGGCGCATTCAGGCGATCACGAACTACAAAACAACAACAGTTGCTTGTGACCATGCGCCTGCCTCCCAGATGCACCGAATGACTACTACGCTCGGTTCGAGGTGCAGAACAACATGGCGGCGAGTAAGACCACGCCTCCTCCCACTGACCAGGTGCTCTGTCGAACCACAGCTGAAGTGAGGAAAACTCTATGCAGAGTTAACCCACAGAAGCCTGCTGGACCAGACAAAGTGTGGCAGAGTGGTCAGGGAATGTGCAGAACACCTAGCAGATGTCTTTACTGACATCAACATCTCCCTGAGCAGCACCTTTGTTTCTACATGCTCTAAGATGACATCATTCCCCTGCCAAAGAAGTCTATATTTTCCTGCCTGAATGACTATCATCCCGTCGCGCTCACACCCATCATGATGAAGTGCTTCGAAAGGCTCGTCATGAGGCACATCAAGACCCAGCTTCCACCCTCACTGTGTCAAGAAAAATATTCTAATCAACCTTATTTAGCGTGTTTTAACCAAACCAATATTAATCCAACAAATTGACGTAATAAGTAGTATAGAACTTATTAGATACAATAGAAGTAGCTTGCAAAATCTATTTAGCCTGTATGTTAACCAAACTCATGTAACCTATTTACTCCAAGGATAATTAAAATAATAATAATCACGCACTCATGTATGAGAGTATAATAGAGTATGACTGGTGTTATGAGTGTGTTGAAGGGACAGAGAACAAAGACAATGTGTAGGAGATTTGAGTATGTTTATTGGGAAATAAATGCTTGTGCGCCCTGAGCTGCAGAAGACACGAGGGAGTACTCAGGCTCAGAGTCGGGTAAAGGTAAGGGAGCATAATAAATGGGTAACAGGACCAGAGAAGTAGGAGAATAATCGATTGTTGTTTTGTTGCAGGAATACAATTGTCATCGTCAAGGTCTAAATTATAGGTTTGGGTTTGCTGATGAGAGACAGCAGAGAGATCAGATGAGGTCTGTGTGCCCATATCACGCATAAAGGTACTCTGCACGATACGAGGAAAAGAGAAAAGTTGGGCTAGAGAGAAAAGTTGGGCTAGAGAGGTGTTCAATAAATCGAGCAACCTCAGTGGCGAGAGAGTACAGCTGGAATTGACGATACTGTTTGCGGAGAACGCTCCTAGGAGTAAAATGAAGTAAAAACATAGGTACTTGCATTACCAAGTAGAGTATATAGTCAAACACATGCGAATAGACAATCTAAGTACACTAATATAGCTAGATTCAATAAAAGTAGAATAGCAAACAGCATTATAAAAACAGTAAAAGAAGAAAACCCATTGCAGATGCAGGAAAACGAAATAGGTCGCAAAATGATTGTCCACACGTGAAAGGCTGAAGCGATGTCTGGTTGTACTCAGAGAGAGTGAAGGTTTAATACACCTGTTGTATTTGAAGGATTCCTACTCAGTTGTATTTCCATGCTTCACCACTAGAGGCAGACATACAGTTTACCGAGCTATGACAAGCTACCCGTGTATCACAGTGCACCGTCCTCCACCAAGAGTATAAAAGGCCAGAACACCGAGCAGCAGTCGATATTGACCAGTGGCCATTCGACACCATGCAACCTGTCACTCAGCACTGACCATTCAGCAGTGGCCTTTCAGCTTACATTCTGCATCACGCAACCTACTGAACAGCAACTAACAGAAGATAGCAAGAATCACCTCATATACGCTCTATCCTATACAAGTAAAGTTGAGTGTTCTGAATCCTGTACCATGTTTTTACTGATGCGCTGGGGCGAGTACAATTCCTGATCAGCCCTACTAGTGCTCCGCATTTGGATGTTAACATACAACCACATAGACCGTGGCTCACCACACTGCCTTTCGGAAGTGATGGAGAGCAGAAGCCTTCTTTACACAAGGACGAGGCTGCCCTTACACCCGTTAGGCATAAGTCAGAGATTCATGACATGGAAAAGGAGATTAGGCAACTCCGTCAAGATATGGCGGTCATTTTGGAGGAACTCCGACAATTTAAGGTCCTTTATAAGGATACGCAGAATTTAACAGTAAATCAGCAGACAGCTCTGCTAGCTCCCTGACCACAGCAGGTCATAGAGACTCCAGTCCCATTGCCCAGGACTTAAACCACCTGAGGCAGTGGTGCCAGAGCCAGAGCCTTATACTCCACAACCTAGTTCCGCAGACCCCAAGTGCCACCTAGTAAGAGTCCCTTAAAGTCCGAAATAGATACATATGCCTACCTACCTAATCTACAATATCCTCCTCTGATGGAGCGGCTTCAGAGTGTTGTATCTCCAAACACGTCATATAAGGGCCCGCATCCAACAATTACAAATTTCGCTAGTCCAGACCCTAGAGAGTTCACTCATCTAAAGTTAGCCCTCTATAACATCCTCCCTCCCGATGCAACTGAACTCTTCAAGTATCAGATTCTCCTAGGACACCTCAAGTTTGCAGAGGCTCACCTAATAGCAGACTCTTTCCTGAGTTCCTCTCAGCCATACACAGACACAATGACTATGCTTAATGATACATATGGACTACCCTTTCAGTTAGCCCTAACTAAGATAGCAGAAGTTATGGATGCCCCTAATGTAGAGCCTGGAGATATAGCCAGTTTTAATCTGTTCGCCCTCCAAATTCAAGCTCTCATGGGTCTCCTAAACTCATTAAGCTCAGAGGGAGATGGCGAACTACGGTGCACCTCACATGCAGCACACTTACTCACCAAGTTACCTCCGGATTTGCGTGCTTCATTCAAACGACACCTGCCTCATCAAGTCATTTAGTACAAATCAGATGATCAGGTGGATCAAAGACAACAAGCATTGTTGGAAATGTGGACGATCACACTTAGCTAAAGATTGTACCCTTAAGAAGCCCTGTCGTCTGTGCCGTGGGAAACATCTTTAAATCCTTCATGAGGTTAATAGCGACCTCAAAGGAAAAGTAACTGTCTAGTGAGTTCCACAAACAAACCCCTGTATCTTGACAGGCCAGAAGGTTCCAAGCATGTTCTGCTAAAATTCCCGTTGTATTACAACACAACAATCGAGCCCTGAGCACTTATGCAGTACTTGTTGACGGGTCCAAAAGGACTATGTTACTCCCAACTGCAGCTAGGAAACTAGGGCTACAAGGACAGAAGGAAGATTTAACATTAAGAACTATTCGACAAGATATCAAGAAACCCAATAGGGCAGCAGTTTCCTTTAGAGTATGCTCTATATCGCAGCCCCAACAGAGTTACTGGATACAGAATACCTTTACCTCTGAGCACTTAGGTTTGGCTGAACACTCGTATCCCTTTGCAACACTCCAGCAAAGATACCAACACCTAAAGGACATTCCATTACAGCCCATTGATAAAGTACAACCCCTTCTTTTGATAGGAGCAGACCATCCTCACCTTATAACACCTGTTGAGCCTGTAAGCCTAGGGCCCACTAGAGGTCCAGCAGCTATCAGAACTAGACTAGGCTGGACATTACAGGGTCCAACACGCCTTCTGCAGCAACAGCTACAGCCTCAACAATTTTTACATATCTCTATCACTCCTCAAATGGAAGAACTATCCCGGGATGTAGAGAGACTATGGCAAGGTGATACTATTCCTTACAGAAATGAAAAATTAGTCACGCGATCAAAGGAGGATCAAGTCGCAATGGATTTACTACAAACCAGAACAACCAGGCTGATGGTACATGGAGTTAATCGCTATGCAACTCCCCTTTTGAGGAAAGCTAATATGCCACAACTCTGTACCTCTAAGGACTCCGTCATGCCTAACTTAAGAAGAATAGAGAGGCGGTTGGCGAAGGATCCCGCAAAGGGAGTTGCATATAATGAAGAGATTGAGAGACTAGAGCTTGTTACACCAAACAGGTGGAGTCAAGGCCCACTCTTTTTACTTCAAGATGAATCAGATTGGCCAATCCTGCCATCCCTTAAAACCCCTGAAGATAAAGTGGAAAGGAGAGCCAGTATATTCTGCAGTGTCACACAAACATCAAAGCCCTTAGATCCCAGTGAGTACAATTCTTGGAAAGACCTCGTTGAAGCCACAGTTCAACACCGTCAAAGTGATTTGGATCAACCTAGTATACCTACAGCTAAGGACTATGTGACAGCAGAACATCTTGTTTTTCGTAACATTCAACAAGACAGTTTTCCAGAGTGTTAGATTTGTATCAAACAAAACTTAATTCTTAGAGAGGTTTTCCATACAACCTGCGATGCCCATAGGCCTTTCTAATATCTGGGAAGAAGAAATACACAGCAATGCAAGAAATGTTCTTCCTCTTCAGGTTTATTGCAGACACAGAACGTATATATACACACAGAGGAGAGAAAGGCTGACCTAAAGTTGCCATGGAAGTTTGCATTGATTGGTTCTTACAGACTTGTGGGAGGCATCTCGCCTCTAAACATTTGAAGTGGGGCACACGCCCCTTGACTCAATTAAACCTTTTTTATTATTTGTTTTTATTGCTGTGGGAATGGGACCTGTGTACCAGTCGCGATAAAACCTTTGTAATGATGTGTTCTCGGGTAGGGCGACCTTTTGGTCAGGATCAAGCAAAAGTCTTACACCAGCATAACTGCATGGAATGTCGAAAGTGGATGGATAAACCTGAGAACCCTAAAATGGCTGATCTATCTCCAGCACGCTTGAGACTTCACAAACCACCCTTCTACAGTACTGTTATGGATTGTTGTGGACCTTTCCAAATCAAAATAGGCAGACACCTGGAGAGAAGATGGGGAATAATCTTTAAGTGTCTTACAACTCGATGTGTACACATTGAGCTTCTCACAGCTTTAGATGATTCCTGATTCCTTCTGGCTCTGAGAAGATTTATAGTATGCAGAGGCACCCCTCAGAACTGATATCTGACCAAGGCACTAACTTCCAGGGTGGAGAGAGAGAGTTAAAGGATGCCTTGAAGAATTGCAGCCAGGATCTTCAACGGCATCTAGCCAAACAGAAAATCGAATTTCGGTTCAACCCACCTAATGCCCCTCGCTTTGGTGGCAGCCCTCGGTTCAGTAGTAGGTGCACAAATAGTATCGGAAGAAGTTCTTCAAACAGTACTTATCGAGATAGAGGGAATCCTTAATAGCAAACCTCTGGGTTATGTATTCTCCAATGTAGCAGATTTAGACACAGTTACCCCAAATCTTCTGCTCATGGGGCGACCAGACAGTTCTTTACCTAAAGTAATATACCCTGCCGATGAATCCATAGGACGACATAGATGGAGACAAAGTCAAGTACTCACTGATCATTTCTGGTCAAGCTTCATGAGACACTACTTACCCAATCTCCAACTACGACACAAATGGCATGCAGAGACTAAAACCCTTGCAGTTGGGTCTGTCGTTATTTACATTTACATTTACATTTGCGGCATTTAGCAGACGCCCTTATCCAGAGCGACGTACAAAAGTGCTTTAAATCTCTAGTAGTGAATAAATCTTACACTGGTACGAAAGAATACAAACTCAATATAAATATAACTCGAATTCTACAAACTTGGAAAGTGCTAATTTAAGTATTTCAGGAAGAGGTAGGTTTGTTGATGATTGTTGATCCCCAATTACCATGAGCCCTTTGGTTGATCGGGAGAGTGTTAGGGACATTCCCTGGAGCAGATGGACAAGTAAGGTCTGCAGAGGTCAACGTTAAAGGTCGATTATACACACGGCCAATTAGCCGTCTCATTAATCTACCAGAGATAGCAGATGAGGACGACACCAAGATCAAACCGACAGACTTTTTACTAAGTTTTAGGAGCAAATATGCTATGCATATTTGGGTTGGCAGTGTAAGAAAGGATTCCTACTCAGTTGTATTTCCACGCTTCACCATTAGAGGCAGACATACAGTTTACCAAGCTATGACAAGCTACCCGTGACATCACAGTGCATCGTCCTCCACCAAGAGTATAAAAGGCCAGAACACCGAGCAGCAGTTGTCATTAACCAGTGGCCATTCGACCCTGTGCAACCTGTCATTCAGCACTGACCATTCAGCAGTGGCCTTTCTGCTTACATTCTGCATCACGCAACCTACCAAACAGCGACTAACAAAAGATAGCAAGAATCACCTCATATACTTTGGGGGGAGTGGTAGCTCCAGTTGTTAAGGCGCTGGATTACTGATCGGAAGGTTGGGGGTTCAAGCCCCGGTATCGCCAAGCTGCCACTCTTGGGCTCAGCACACACCAGATAGTGAAAATCCTTAAAAGGTCCTTCGAGCTAGAGAGGAAAACTTCCTAACATCTGGTCCTTCGAGCCAGGTATTAAAAACTTCCTAACACATTTTTTTTTTTTTTTTTATTAAACCAAAGAAAAGCTGAAAACAAGGGTAATGGAGGAGAGCAGGAAATCCAAATATGGAACCACAAGAAAGGGGTGGAAAACCAAGGCCGAAGATAAGGGGAATTGAAAAAAGAAGGCAAAGTCAGGAAAATAAGGGGAATTTCCTAAGTTCGCCGATGACACGACCGTAGTGGGTCTCATTAGCAAAAACGTCAACATACAGAGAGGAGGTGCACCAGTTAACAGCCTGGTGTGGAGCGAACAACCTGTCGCTGAATGTTGACAAAATGAAAGAGACGGTTGTTGATTTTGGGAGAGTACAGAGCGACCATTCTTCACTGATCATTGATGGATCCTCCGTGGAGATCATCAAGAGCACCAAATTCCTTGGTGTTCATCTGGCAGAGAACTTCACTTGGTCACTCAACACCAGCTCCATCACCAAGAAAGCTCAGCAGCGTCTCTACTTCCTGAGAGGGCTGAGAGGGCTGAGGGAAGCCCATCTCCCTCCCTCCATCCTGACCATGTTCTACAGTTTTTTCACATCTTTTTGACTCCTGCTATTGCTGTTTAGCACAAACCCTTTTGTGTACATTTTGTTCAGTTACAAGGTACACTGCTGTACTCAGTTCTTTTTTACACACCGCACTGTGTAATATACAGTACATTTACTGGTGGTGCTATTTTCTGTTTTATGTATTTGTCCTACACTATTTGTCCAATTTGTCTTATGTTGTCTTACACGGTTTTGTGTTTTCTTGCACTGTCTGTTTTGCACTTTTTGCACCAGTTTGCACACATTGCAACTCATGTGGCGAGGACACTAAATAGTCCTTAGCTCTGTGTTTTCTGTTATGTAGCTTTATGTTGTTTAATGTAGCACCAGGGTTCTGGAGAAATGTTGTTTCATTTCACTGTGTACTGCATAAGCTAAATATGGTTGAAATGACAATAAAAGCTCTTGACTTGACACCCAGATGTATTGGAGCTGGGTGTAGGCTTGGTGTGAAGTGCCTTATCAGTGGAATCTCCTTGAAGTTAGCTGGAGAGACCAAAGACCAGAGTCTGTTTATTGCCTTTGTGTCATTGAGGGAAGATACTTAGATGTAAAACTCCCAAAATAACTGTAGCGGTTGAGACCCAGTCTGTAATTTATATTCAGATATTAAGGGTTAAAAGAGGTGTTTGGGACATGGGATTCAACAATCAACAATTGATCTTGTTACCATATAAAGCTGCGACTATAAAGGCTATTTCCAAAATCTCTATGAAAAATTTCCAAGACTAACCGAACAAAAATCAGATCTGAGATGACAAGATTACTCGTCTTTTTGATCGTCTGTTGTTTCATCGGCAAGGTAAAGAAGTCCGTGGCCACGGAGTTTCTCAGGAACAGTAAGGCAGAGACTATGAAACACACCTGGAAAATGTGTTTAGGTCATATTAAGCACTTGGTACAACCATGTCATTGACAATTCCCTTTTTACACTAGCGTTTATATTATTTCCTTTTAAACTGTGGGAAAGTTTGATAAGTAAACTTTCAGCAACAAATTCTCTTTGTTGTGTGCTCTTCACACCTCCACGGACACTAATAATCCAAAGATGAGGACACAACAGTAATAATAAAAATATACATTTATAAAGACTGGCAAGGAAAAACCCCTTTAGATGGTATGAGGAAGAAAGCTTGAGAGGAATCAGACCCAAAGAGTAACCAATCCTCATTTGGGTGACACCAAGATTATAAATGTAAAAAACAACACAAACACCAGGGAGTATATTATGAGAAATGTCCCAATGTTACATGCTCAATGATTATGCAGCAGCATGTGTAAAATGTTCTTTTTTAAGTATTGATTAGGTGGTTGTTTATCCTCAAAATCCAATTGGATTTTGGGGATATCTAAATGAAGCCGGTATGCCTTGGGATGCCTTAGGGCTATAATTTGTTTGAGATCCTCGCAGGGTTGACATATTTTCTTTGAAGGTCTTTGTAGGAGTTGGGATCCAACTGGAGCTGGCGCAACCTCAAAATGCCTTGGGATGGGTAGGTGATTTACTGGAGCACAAGGTTTTGATATGTTATGTGTTATTTAGCCTTGCTCAAAAGATAAGTTTTTAATCTATGCTTAAACTGGGAGAGTTTTAGTGGACTACATAACACTATACCTGGAAGGAGTGCCTTTCTCTGTTATCTCACATGCCATGTTGCAGAGGCTTTTTTCTTCTTATCTTGCGAGTGGGGATCCCAAAAGTGATCCTGACTGACCAAGAGACAGCATTTTGTTATGGACACAGCATGTGTAAATTATTAATACATCAATCCACATAAGCGTTTATCATCCACAGACATACTACTTAGTGGAGTTTTTTAATTGAACCCTCAAACATTTCATTCAAAAGTTTTTGTGATGATGCATGTAACTTGGAGTGGCTCGAGCCTCTATTGTTTACAGTACGAGAGGTCCCACAAGCCACCATGGGGTTTTTCTCATTTAAATTATTGTACGACCACAAGTTTCTAATAATAAAAATGTATTTTAAATGCTCTTGACCTAAGAGCAAACCTCAACACATTTGATCAATTAATATTGGAGAATTTTCTACAGGCAAACGAAAGTCCTAGATGTTAAATAGGAGCCATGTCAGTTGTTGGAGAAAAGTTAGAGATGTGGACAGTGTTGCACACTGATAGAGGCAATGCACTCCAAGTATACCACCTCAATCCTCTAAAACCTTTGAGAGAAGCGATCCCTGTCTCTCTGGTGGCAATGATTCCTGAGAAGGACGGGCTGGGAAAAGAGTTAACTCTAAAAATGTGACCCAATTCACCCTGATTCCCTGTGGGGACCACCTCTCTCTTTCCCAGCTTACAAAGAGAGTTTTTGGAAGTGTTCTTGCCTCTACCTGGTCACACCAACCTCATAGAGCACCATATTGAGACTCCTCGAGGAGTGGTGGTGCGCAGGCAACCATAATGAGCACAATAATAGTAGCCATAGTATGAACTCTTTTAAACTCTTTTATGGAGCTTTTGGATTCTCCCCTTAGTGGTCGTTACAGCAGATCATTATCTCCATACCACCCTGGCCTCAATACCAAGGGTGAGGTTTATACATTTTCTATATCTTTTTACAATATCTAATATCTAATAATCATATATATATATATATATATATATATATAACGTCCAACCTTGGGGTTGGAACAGACATGGCTGAGGCTGTACGCCTTTCCTTTCTGTATACTCCTATTGCACTGCTCCCGGGAGTTCTGGAGAGAGTTCGACGGGAAAGAGTCCGTCTCCTCCTGGTGTCCCTCTTTGAGGAACCTCCTTTGGAGATTCCTTCCAGGAGGAATCTTCTCTCCCAGGCAGGGGACATCTTGGTTCACCCCTGCCTGAAGATATGGAGGATGTGTCTGTGGCCCCTGAGGGAGCACATTTCCTAGCAGCTGGTCTCTCCCGAGGTAGTGGAGACTATCCTCCAATACAGAGCCCCCTCCACGAGGAGGTTGTATGCTGCTAAATAACGTCTGATCTCTGCGTGGTGCAAGCACCACTATTTGGACACAGTTAACTGCCCAGTCGGTTCAGTGCTGTAGTTCCTGCAGGAACAGTTTGCCGCAGGGTTAACTCTCTCAACCCTAATAGCTTACATGTCCACTTATTGTACTCTGCTTGCTGAGCAGTCACTGGGTAAACACCCATGGGTGACACTTTTCCTGCACGGCACCCGGAGGCTGAGTCCCGGGATGTGACCCAGAGTGCCTGTGTGGGATTTGGCTCTTGTGCTGGAGGCTCTGTCTGAACCCCACTTTGAGCCACTGGCCGAGGTGGCCCTTAGGTATTTGTATGGCAAGACTGTCTTTCTTTTGGCTATATCCTCTCTGAAGAGGTTCAGGGACTTACAGGCTTTCTCCCTGGCCCAGTCTCTCCTGAAATTTTCCCCTGGTAGTGCCTTTCTCTACCCCAGACCGGGGTATGTACCTAAGGTGCCCTCGGTTCCCCCATGAAAAAAACTGTTTTTGTTTTTCTGCTATGGCCCCTATAACAAAGGGCTACCTGCCAACAAGCAGACCCTCAGTCGGTAGATTGTGAATGCTATATCGTCTTCATATGAGTCCTCAGAAATTCCCGCTTCTTTGGGGGGGTTAAGGCTTACTCCGCTCAGTGTGGTGGCCTCTACCGCCTGGTCCTCTGGAGTCCTACTCCAGGACATCTAAAACACTGGGGGCTGGTCCACCCCACTAACCTTCATCAGGTTCTATAACCTTGACCTTAGAGCTCCTCTGTCCTGAGCTCTGGCTGTGCTCTTTCACACTAGGCAGGGACTGTTAAGTGCGGCATAATTATACTCTCGTTCCCATGTGTTAGACTCCCTGAGTGAAGCCAGAATGTTGATAAAGTCACTGATGTTTTGATGACTGAGTTATTTTGCAACAGGGTCTTTGAAGAGTACCACAAAATTAATCAGAAGTAAAAAAAAATTAAGGTTGAAAAAATGGCAAGAAACTATATATGAGGCCATTTTAAGCACAAATAATTTTTAAGGTCGGTGTACCTTTTGCAGGACCGGCCCTGGCCAATTTTTGTTGACATAGGCAAAATTTTACCTGGTGCCCCTTGCTACACAGTCCATTCCACCAATAATCAGTGTTCAAACATTCACACAGAAACTGTTTAGCTTTGTCACATTAACACATATACATACAATATAAAAAAGATTATTGCAAGAAAATATTAATTCTGCCTAAGTCCAGAGGTGGCAAAAGTACACACATCAATTACTTAAGTAGAAGTACAGATACTCATGTTTTAAAATACTCTGGTGAAAGTTGAAGTACTGATTATACCTTTTTACTTAAGGGAAAGTAAAGAAGTCTTGGCTCTGACATGTACTTAAGTAAAAAGTAGTTATTATTTCTACCTGTGTTTGCTGTTAACTGGACCTCACATCATATTAATATTAGATAGATAGATAGATAGATAGATAGATAGATAGATAGATAGATAGATAGAACTTTATTATTAATTATTTGCATAGCACAGGTACACAGCAACGAAATGCAGTTTGGCATCATTAAGAGCCTTTGCTATGTTTCCACACGGACAGTTAATGGGGTGATACCGGAAAAACTGCACCGCTTCAAGTCAAGTCTAGAAGCTTTTATATACAGTGGAACCCCGTTGTACGAGCATAATTCGTTCTTGAATATTGCTCGTGTGTCCATTTGCTCGTATGTTCGAACTAATTTTCCCCATAGGAATGAATGTAAAAGTGATTTAATCCGAGCATATGAATACAGGAATAAGGAACGCCACAACAGGTCAGGTGCAAAGCTTCACATTTACTATTATTTGTTTTTTTTGTGTCGGTCTGCTTAGTGCCCCATGCAGCACATCTCTGGGGGGCGCACACACACACACACACACACACACGCACGCACATGGTCTCCTCCTTAAATGCACCCTCCGATCACCTTAAAAGAGAGAACAATCATCAGGTCACATTAACTTCAGGTAAGGCAATCCCCTGCCTATCTGCTCCCGGACCCGCCCTCCATTCACAAACCGCCACCGGGCCATATTGTTTTTATCTGTACGTTCAATAAAGACAGTAATTTAAGTTTGTTTCGCTATTATGAGGGAAAAACCCACAAAACGCCTTCCAGAGGGTAAATTGTGTGAATCATGGCGGATTTGGTGTTTGATTTGAAACTTGGCGCAGAAATAAAACAAAAGTTTACTGATTAAAAAATATTTTTCAGTGGAGTTTTATTTTATATCTAAGTAAAGAGGGAACGTCGTGAATAAGTGTATGTTTTGCTGGAGGTTTTTATTTCACCTCTTTTATATTTAGTTATTTAAGCATTTGCATATTTTTTTTATAAAAATGGTAAAAACAGAAATACGCGCTAAATTGATAGCGCGTTAATAACATTTAGTGCCGTTTAAAATAATTTGGATTTTTAAAGCCAAATATATATATTAATACAAAACTAATTAAAAATGTTGTTACCGAATGAATGTATCCATGCTGAAGATCCACATATAGAACACAAGCAGAGAAAAGATGATCATGAATGTGTATGTTCTCTGTCATGTTTACATCACTGACTTTCTTTGTCTCATCCACGTTACCCCCAAACTTCTTACTGCCTTCTGCCTGCTGATTCTTATCCTCGTAAAGCGTGAGAGTCAAGACTTTATACACCAGCGGATTGAAAAAGACACGCAGTAACAGGAAATCGGTTGTTCGGCTGAAATCGGCCGAAAAGAAAAATTTGATATTTCACCAAATCAATGGATTAAAACTAAAGTAACAAGCCTGTTTTGAAAATGTAAGAAGTAAAAAGTACAGATATTTGTGTAAAAAATGTAATCTGTAAAAGTAAAAAGTTGGAAAAATAAATAGTGGAGTAAAGTACTGATACCAAAAAAATCGACTTAAGTACAGTAACAAAGTATTTGTACTTCGTTACTTTCCACCTCTGCCCAAGTCATATTATAAATTAAACACAAGCAGCAACACCTGGCATTCTTGGAGATGAAGGGCAGGAGATCTTGCTTGATGGTCTGGAGTGTAGTTCAAGGGATTGGATCCAGAGGACAGGTGGTGGGATTGCAAGATCGGATGACTTGCAGTATCTCATCTTCTGTTAAGGTTGAGAAGCTTGACAGAGATGTAGTGGATTGTTGGCTGTGTTGTGTAGTCATTGTTGGAGAGAAAGTGAAGGTCTGGCAGATTTTCTTAATCTTCTCATCATAGAAGGAGGCAAAGTCATTAGCAGTCATGGAGGATGGAGCAGGGGCAGCAGGGGGGGGGGGGGGGGGGGGGGGGGGGGGGGGGGGGGAGGGGGGGTTAGTAGAGAAGAGAAGATGTTGTGAATCTCAAAAGGATCTTGTGCAGAGGCCTCAAGCTTTTCCTTGTAGAAGGCAGTTTTGGCAGAAGTCACCTCCAAAGAAAATTTGGTCAGGAGTGCACGGTAAAATGAGTGGTCTACATCAAGTTGTGATTTTTTCCACTTCCTCTCTGCAGATCGGAGTTCTTGTCTATTGCTGTGCAAAACTTCTGACAGCCACGGTGTGGGACAAGAAGTCTTCTTGGGTCTTGTAGCCAAGGGACAAAGGAGGTCCATGGTTGAGGAAAGAAATGAGAGGAAGGAGTCCGTAGCCACGTCTAAGGGTAGAGAGGAAAAGGAGACGGGGTCAGGAAGAGATGAAAGAGTACATGAAGTTACAGAGGAGGGAGAGATAGAGTGAAGGTTAGGACGGATAAGAGAGACATCTCAATTATTTTTAGGTTGAATAGGAATAGTGATTAAAAAGGAAACCAGGTGATGATTAGAGATTGGAAGTGGAGTGGCAGTCATGTCTGTAGCTGGAGTAGGGCGGGTAAAAACCAGGTCCAGGACATTTCCTCCCTTGTGTGCTGGAGGGCAGCTGGTAAATGTCAAGGAGAAGTTATTCAGAAAAGGCAAGAGGCAAGATGACTGAAGTTTTTCGGAAGGGAGGTTGAAGCCACCAAGAAGTGTCAGAGGGGTGCCGTCAGAGGGGAAAGTACTGAGGAGTGTGTCCATCTCTTCTAGGAAGTCCCCAAGGGGACCAGGAGGGCGGTAGATGACAATGATGAAAAGGTTGATTGGAGAGGTAACTGAAACTGCATGAAATTCAAAAGAAGACATGGTTAAATGAGACAAAGGGAGAGGTGTGAAACACCATCTCTGTGATAAAAGTAGACCTGTACCACCACCTCTACCAGTTTCTCTTGGTGAGTGAGAGAAAGCATAGGCAGAAGACAGAGCAGCTGGTGTAGCAGTGTTCTGTGGGGATATCCAGGTCTCAGTAAGTGCCAGAAAGTCAAAGGTGTAGTGGGAAGCCAAGCCTGGGATAAAGTCAGCTTTCCTTACAGCAGACTGACAATTCCAGAGCCCACCTACCACCGCTGTTTGAGATTGAGACAACAGGGGAGGGTAGATGAGGTTACTGGGAATGTGACATCTGTTCTGTGGATAGGAATATCTGTGTCTGTAAGAGATGACTACAAAGATGGGTTTTGAGGCACATGACTGATCTCCCAGTTTGAGATTAATGTGTTTTTTATTTTAAGTAAGAAAGTACTAATAGGACTTTCTAAATAACACTAAGAGTTACTGGCTACTACCTACTACACCTCAAGTGAGACTGAAACTACTCTTGATTAATCACCTCACCAAACTAAAAAGCACAGACCAACACTCTAGAATTAACTGAGTTAAATAGATATACAAAGTTAGAATCCTACCTTACCAGAAGAGAGTAGATTAAATATAGAGCTAAAGCACACTGAAGATTGAGCTGGTTACACCTTCAATATAAGTGATTAAGCCCTGCCCACAATTCACACCTCAAGTGAGACTGAAACTACTCTTGATTAATCACCTGACCAAACTAATAAGCACAGACCAACACTCTAGAATCAACTGAGTTGAATAGATATACAAAGTTAGAATCCTACCTTACCAGAAGAGAGTAGATTCAAGATAGAGCTAAAGCACACACTGAGCTAAAGCACATGCTGCTCTCACTTCCTCCTTACTAATCCTGTCCACATTTTGCTTCAGTAACTCCCCATCATCCAACCTTCTCTCTCTCATTTTCCGAATTTATCAGCTGCTCAAAATACTCCCTCCACCTCCTCACTAGTCAACACATTTCCATCTCCATCCTTTATTACTCTAACTTGCAGTACATCCTTCCTAGCTCGGTCCCTCTGTCTGGCCAATCGTTACAAAATTTATTTCAGACTCCATCTGAGATTATTTACACTCAATACGCACCTTAACTGTTCTCCTCCCATAAAAAACAATTATCAAGAAAATACCTTTTTTTCCCCACATTTATCCTCCTGCTTTCTATCAGGTTTCTGCTCCATCTTTGTGTTTTGTTGTACTGTTATTTGATCACCTGATACTTCCTAGTATGTTGTGTGGACTACATTATTGCTCTGCCCTTCTTTAGATTTTTGTGACTTTTGCCTTTTGGGGGTTATATTTTTTGGAAGCGATATTTTGCACCTGTTGTGTGGACAATATTAAAAACTATAAAATAATCCTTACTCCCTAGTTGGATTTTGCACTAGAGTGCTTGCCTCTTGCTGGGTTTGAGGGCCATTTGTGACTCAGATGATGAAGCCAGAATATGAAGAAAAGCCATAAGCTTAACTTTCCTCACATATTAGTATTAACTAATAAGGAACTATTGTGTTAATGTTTTTAAAATATTGCCTATTACTAAATATTTAAAATCATGCATCTTATACACAAAGGTCAATTCACAAATTGAGAAGTGACCTTATTTAAAATGCCTTTTGTTAAATACTGTAGATATTGATACAAAACTAATTTATTAGGTATTAGCTATTAGGTATTAGCTAATATTACTATTACTTAATATACTATATTTGTTCATTTTAGTCCACATTAAGTGAGTGAATGTTTTCCTCCCATATAAAAAGTGAAACTTTGTCAGCTATGTCATCATCTGTGTCACAAAAAGGGCTCAAACACAGGTCGCTCGAGCGAGAAGTAAATGTAGCAGGTGTGATGAACACCTGAAGGGAGAGGTGTACACCTCGAGCAAGGAACCAGAAGACCACCAATAGTAAGATCACCTCTAGTTTATGTATGTAACTTTAGTTCCCTGAGTGAATGAGATGCTGTGTCAATAATGCTATTGGATACGTGTAAGCATTGTCCACACTCTGAATCATGTGTGTAATCCAGCCTATGGAGAGATGCAACGTCACCAGCATGGTACATAAACAATGCTTTGGGAATGAGTGTCCAATTACACCACACTAACCAGTTCCTGCCTAGTGTGTATGGGCACAGCTAGAGTGCAGGACAGATGAGCTGGGAGTGGCTTTATGGTCAAAGTTATAGAATCTGATGAAGGTCAGCATTGCAAATGTGCTGGAGTGGGACTCCAGCAGACCAGGCTGTAAAGGCCGCCACACTCCGAGTGGACTGAGCCTTGACCCTAAAGGGAGACCACAAGAGGATCTGCTGTGCCAGCCTGTATGGGCGTAAGATTGCAGATCCCCTAATGGTTGATATAAGAGACCACCGATGTGTTGTCCATACGGACCAGCACATGCCGATCCCTCAGGTCTGGGAGAAAGTGCTTCAGAGCCAGAATCATGGGCAGCATCTCCAGGCAGTTTATGTGGCAAGTAAGATGGAGCCTGCTCCATTGACCTTGGGCAGAGTGGCTCTCATGACCACAAGGAGCTCCCAGGAACTTCCCCAAAGCGTTGTTGATGTAGCTCGAGTTCCTGAAAGGGAACCAGAGTGTTTATTCTGTAATAAAGGAAAAATCGGGAGAAAAAAAAAAGAGTCTCAACATTTGAAAAAGCTTCTAATTTTCTGGCATACACAGAAAGAATTTGGAGGGAGAAGCACTCAATGCTCAACAGCCTTGTAGGCTGAGGTTGATTCTCTTACACAAGACAACAACATTTCAAAGAAAATAAATACAAATACAAATAAAAATATAAAAAAAACATCAGTCCAGAGAATAAATCACTCCTTATCTACCTGCAATACTTCTACACTTAAGCATTATATGATGCTAACATGCTTAAAATAGATATTTCTTATTAAACATGGTAAAATAAACAAATGCATGCGGGGTATGCACTGGTGATTCAGCGCAACCACCCAATAGGTTGTGTATTGCCACTTATCTGCTAACTATCTCCGCTCACTTTCACTGATTCATCAACAAAACATTTGGTGGCAATTTGTCCTCATAACTTTAAAACAAACTTAAATTACCGTCTTTATCATCGTATAGATCAAAACATACATACATCATTTGAATCTGTAAAGAGCTATGCTTAATTGTATACACTCATAATAACAACACTGTACTTTTTGTTCTCTGCCGTCTCTGTCATTTCTCTTCACAGACACCTAAATAAAACAACTTGAATCTCAGAGAATATTTGCTTCATAGACATAATAAATATATGTATAGAAGGCTTGAATAGAAATGTCTACTTTTGATTATATACTCATTTAGATCAAATACATTTATACTCTGTTTATGTAAGTTGTATGAAAGTCCAAAGAGTTACAGTTTCTCCGGTATCACCTCATTAACCACCCATAAGGAAACATAGCAAAGGTTCTTTTGTCTTCATGTTAATTATGGTTTCACTAAAAATAAACATACATTTGCATGTAGTTCTATTCTTTGTGTTTTGGCTTTGGAGGTGAAGAGAAGGTGAGTAAAGACTGAAAAAAGAATAGGATGGTGAAAACTAAAGGAGGAAGACTGTAGTTTGCGAATGATATTGTGATTTGTGGTGAGAGTGGGGAGCAGGGGAATGAAAATCAGTAGGAGTAAGACAGAGTACATGTGTACATGTGAATGAGAGGGAAGGCAGTGGAGTGGTGTGGTTGCAGGGAAAAGAGGTGGTAAGGGTGGATAAGTTTACCTGGGATCACCAGTAGAAATTAATGGATAGTGTGTTAGAGAATAGAAGAGCCAAGGCAGGGTGAAAAAGAGTGGCGCCGCCCAAGGGGCAGACTGTTGCAGCAGCTCCCGTTAAGTTTGTGCTTTTTTAAATTTATTTTATAGTGTTTTGGCACTTTGTGTTTTTTTCTTTTTAAGTGTATGCGTGTAAATTTGGAAACTGCACAATGGACATAAACAGTCGCGTCTGGAAACTCTGTTTACAGCCACGGTCCTATTGTTTACACCAGGGATAAGCTGTTAGCATTCTGCAACACGCCGATGCTACTAGAAGAAAAACCAGATGTGCCCCACGAGCTAAGAAGGAGACGACGGGGGAACCGTGCGAGAGCTATGTGTCAGAATAAAAAGAGACGTTACAGAAATGTTAGATCTTTACCTGGCATCAGAGGGAATTCTGGGAGTGTAGCATCATGCTGTTCACGGTGTCATGGCTAACCATGCTAACACCGGATACGACCATGGCTCTGGATGGACTTGATTTACTGCGCGCGGACAGAGCGATGGAGAGCGGTAAGAGAAAGGGAGGAGGACTGGCAGTGTTTGTGAATAATAGATGGTGTAAAACTGGACACATAACTATTAAAGGGCAGATCTGCTGTAAGGACATTGGGCTTTTAGCCCAAATGTCAGTTTAACTTCATTTAAGAATGCTTGCTTTGAACAACTGAGGTAAATTAAGACTGTTGCTCTAGTTTAAAGGGATGATGTGTCTTGCCATTGTGTTGTGAAATTTATCTGTGTTGTGATTTGTCTGATTTAGGCACTTTTTGTAGTATTCAAATTTGACTGGCTAGATTTTACAAAATTTAGATAAAAAAAAGAAAAGAAATGAAAGTGAATTGAACTTAACTTATTCTTTTAATTCCACTGACAAATTGCACATTTTGTATTAAGAAGGCAGCAGCACTAACAGTGGCAAGGTACATCATTCCCCTAAGATTACTAATAAAGATGATTAGTTATGTTTGTTATGTTATTGTAAGGTGATCACAAAGCGGAAGCGGAAGTAACTCAATCATTGTTCATTGAGGGATTCACACACACAGAAGTCAGAGCGTTACGAACCGACATGCGGGTTTGGTAATGCAGGGTAATCCAAGGAACGGAGAGTGTTCACCGAAAGGAGATAATCCACAGACTGGAAGTAATCCAAGGAGGAACCAGCGGGGAAGGCTTGCGGTCGAGGATCCGCGAGACCACCAGCATGACCTTCAAGAACCCACAGCCCTTTAATTTGGGAACGTGAGTTTATATAGTTGTATAGTTAACGAGTCACAGGTGTCAGGAATCAAAGCTGGAAGACTTTCAAAGACAAATTAAGTACAGTTCTCAATTGTTGCTTCCTGTTTAAAATAAAAACTGGGTTACATAACTAATTTTCATATTTTCCATGCCTCTTCTTATTATATATATTATTAATTGCTGCATGGCTTTAATTGTTTAAGTGTTTAATTTATAGTAATTGGATGTTAATGCTGCCTTTAACATGGGCGGTTTACAAAAATGGCCACATGGTGCTGTATTTGGATCATGATGAAGTGGCATTGTTAATGGTGGGAAACAACTGTGGCAGCCCTGCCACTAGTATACTGTAATTTTTCAAAATAAAATACAGCACTATACTGTGTATTAGTATATTGTATTATAACAATAATACTGCTGAAAAAGGTAATGTACTGGCAACCCTGCTGCCAGTAGTCTACTGTGAAATCAAGAAAATACAGTTATGTACTGTAATTTAGTAATCAATAAAATTACTGTAACATACTGCTAAATAGATAACAGTAGGAAAACTGTAAAATTAACATTAAACTACTGGCAACCCTGCTGCCAGTATTTTACTGTATTTTTACATGACAATTGTTTATAGTGATAGCGCAACTACCTCTATGGACTGTATAAGCGCCATCCATTTCTGGCCAGACACCGTTGTGACGTGTCGCTTCTGTAATTCTGCAATTAGACATAAACAAAAAGGGCTAAATTTTTTTAACTTACATTTGATTTTTATTCATGTGCATCAACAAAGAAAAGGGACATTTTTTTTTTTCAGTTTTGCAGTATTAATAGAAAATAGAAATAACGTTTTTTTCATTTTAATTTCTCTTTTTAAAACCAAAATTGAATGACAAGAAGATAAACGTACCAGGATAAAAGTTCTATTTCGTATTTTATACGTCAGGTGGATTTATTTAAGAAAGAGGTTGAAAAGAGGACTTCATCATTGTTGCGAATGGTAAATGACCGGCAGATGGCAGGTTTGCTCTTTTTTTATTTTTATTGTGTTTGCTTTGTACATGTCTACTTTATTAAATTTGTCACTTATAAGAAATAATTTTACAATGACCACAAAGACCACATACATCTAAATACAGTGGTGTGAAAAAGTGTTGGTTTCCTGATTTCTTTTTTTTTTGTATGTTTCGGATCATCATATTTAAATATTAGTAAAAGATAACACAAGTGAACACAACATGCAGTTTTTGAATGAAAGTTTTTATTGTTATTGAAAAACAAAATCCAAAACTACATAGCCCTGTGTAAAAGTGTTTGCCCCCTGTTAAAATTGTGGTTTATCACACCTGTGTTAGATTTCTCTAACCACACCCAGGCCTGATTACTGCCACACCTGTTCGCAATCAAGAAATCTTTTAAATAGTACCTGCCTGACAAAGTGACGTAGACCAAAAGATCCTTAAAAACTAGACATCATGCTGAAAGCCAGAAGAAATTCAGAAAACAAAAGAGAAAGATCTATCAGTCTGGAAAATGTTATAAAGCCATTTCTAAAGCTTTGGGACTCCAGCGCACCATACTGAGAGCCATTATTCACAAATGGCAAAAACATAGAACAGTGGAGAACCTTCCCAGGAGTGGCCGGCTGACCAAAATTACCCCAAGAGCACAGCGATGACTCATCCAAGAGGTCACAAAAGACAACACAACAACATACAAAGAACTGCAGGCCTCACTTGCTTTAGTTAAGGTCAGTGTTCATGACTCCACCATAAGAAAGAGACTGAGCAAAAAAGTTCCAAGACAAAAACCGCAGCTAAGCAAAAAGAACATAAATGCTTATCTCAGTATTGCCAGAAAACATCATAAAGATCCCCACAGATTCCTCCACAGCGCTGTAACAGACTCATTGCAAGTTAGCGCAAATGCTTGATTGCAGTTGTTGCTGCTAAGGGCGGCCTAACCAGTTATTAGGTTTAGGGAGCAAACACTTTTTCACACCACTGTGCATGATGTCTTTAAATAATCTTTCTATTTTATGTATCATGTATAGCATACATTAGTGTAATCATTTATTTCAAAGACTGTATTAAAAGAAAAGCCTTTAATTCATCTCAGAAATGTGTCTAATATAAACATTTTATGTCACTAAACAAGGCAGGAAAGATTATTTATCTTAATTATTTATAGTGGGATTATTTTGGGGTCCCTGGTGGTCTAGTGGTTAGGATGCGGTGCTCGAACCCAGGCCAGAGCGGTGAGAGCCCTGCATCCTAACCACTAGTAGTTAGATAGTTAGATTACTTTATTCCTCCCAGAAGTGCCTTTCAGGGTAATTTGTACCAACAGGATCACAGTGTAGAGCACTGCTTTAAGAGAGTTTTAGGATTAGCTCATTAATCCATATCTGCACTTGACCATCATTCACAATTCACAACCATCTGCCATTTTAATGCCATTTTCTCTTCTGCTGTTACATTGTTCGCTTCGATAATGGTTGCTCTTCACCTTCACTTTAATTCATTTCATGTCAATTATGCTATTGTATCAGCAGTGTTTACCCAAAAAAAAAGTTCTGCTGCAGTACATTACTTCATCATACTGTATCTGTTTCTTCTTTATATAATGTATATCTATACTGTATAATATATTTATTCTTTTGCTTTTTTTATTTATATATATATTTATGAGTAAATCATCCTGAATTACCCCGTTATTCCACCTTTTTAATAGGGTAAAGTTCTTGTACAAATTGTTTGAGAAACACATTTTTTTTTCTTTTAAACAAAAAACATTAATTTGAAAATCAAATCGAAATGACATTTTTATTAAAAAAAAAAAATTGTCAACATTATTACTTCTTATTTATTATATAAACTTCTATCATCAAATTAGATGACTGACTTATTACTGGCAAATATGAGGCAACTTTAATTATAATATAAAACTATGGACAAATATTACCGTCAGGGTACGGACCACGAGTCGGATGTGGAAGTAACTCAATCATCTTTATTTAGTGTTAGAACATAAACCAGACTTGAATCAAGGTACAAACCATAACGCTTGTACAATCCGTACTGCAGGTAGAATCCAGAAAGCACGTATAAATCCGCACAGCGAGTGCAGTCTGTAAAGCAGGTAGAATCCAAGGGGCAGGTATAATCTGTAACGGAAGTGATCTTCTGCGACACAGAACACAAAGCATGAGACAGAATAAACAGAGATAGACAGATAGACAGAGATCCATTGACACAGCCTCAGAGATCCATTGACACAGCGGCAGGCTAAGTCCCCCAAACTCCAAATTAGAGGTGAGTGTGGAGGGAATTATGGTATTAAATGCTGAACTGTAGTCCACAAACAGCCTCTTTGTATAATTCCCATTTCTGTAGCCCAGGTGGCTCATCGTAGTGTGGCGATGAGCAATGGCGTCCTCAGTAAAACGGTTTGGGCGGTACGCGAACTGTAATGGGTCCAGCGTGTCTGGAAGTGAGGTAGTAATGAAGTCTCTGACCAGTCTTTCAGAGCACTTCATCACTACTGAGGTCAGGGCTACAGGATGATAGCCGTTGAGGCAGGCAGCCTCGGGTTTCTTTGGGACTGGAACAATGGTGGACTGTTTGAAGGGGACAACAGACTGTTCCAGAGAGGTTAAATATCTCAGTGAACACCGGTGCTAGCTGGTCTGCGCAGGCTTTCAGAACCCGACCTGTGATGCCATCTGGTCCTGCTGCCTTTCTGGTATTCACTCTCTTGAATGCCCTCTTCACATAATGCTCCTGAGATGGTGAACGAGTTTACCTCTCCGGCCCTCTCGGCATGCATGCTGGTTGTGCCCCTAGCGCCGCTAGCATGGTTAGCTGCAGCCTCGAAGCGAGCATAAAAGATATTTAGCTTGTCTGCCAGAGAAGCGTTCGCATTCCCCATAATAGAAGATGGTGTTCTGTAGTCCGTGATTGTTCTTAGTACCTGCCACAGGCTCGTAGAGCCACCATGTTGGAAGTGTGACTTAAGTTTCCTCCTGTAGCGGCACTTTGCATCCGTCACTGCTCTGCGAAAACTGCAAGACGCAGCCTTGTACTCGTCCATGTCCCCGGTGGTGATCCCTGTGTTGTAGGCAGTGGAGCGGGATCTCAGAGCATCACAAATGGTTTTATCCACCCACAACTTCTGGTTGGGAAACTTTCTAATGGTGGTTTTCAACACCGTATCATTCACTAGTTTCCTTATGAATCCCACAACTGCTTCGATAAACATGTTGAGGTCCAAGATGGTGCCGGTGTCCGTCTTGTGTAGATGAAACGGTAACTGAGTAGATAAAAATATAAAATAAAAAAAAAGAGAACATGTAGTGATGCAGTCGTGATCGGCTGCCATCACGACTGCATCACTACGTGTTCTCTTTTTTTTTTTTTTTTTTTTATTTACTCAGTTACCGTTTCATCTACACAAGATGGACATTATTAGATATGACAGAGATACTCATATCTACTGGTGTACAGTCCAGTCACCTTTTGCCATCTTTAAACCCAGAACCATGCTGGCCGAATCTGGCCTGAAGGAGAACAAATGACTCGAGCCGGGCGGCAGTACGACGTCCTTTTGGTGGCCGGGCGGGATAATCCGTAACGGGAGTGATCTCCTGTGACACGGAACACAAAGCATGAACCAGGGAGGAATCCTTGCGATCTAGAATTTGGTAGGTCACGATAACCATCTGGTAGGTCCGACACGAGTAAGATCGGAATAGGAGCTTATGTAGGGAAACATAAACGAGGGACAGGTTTTCTGTAGTTAAAGCCGGGAGTGGCAGAGATTGCGGCATCGGCAGAGATAGCGGTAGCATGATAGCTGTCGAGGGGGGCATGGCAGGTGGATCCCTGACAATTAACTAGTGATGAATGCTATCAGAACCTTTCTATTTCCTTTTAATTGTGTGATATGACCAAAATAAAAGACAATAAGTAGAAAGTTATTAATCATAGAGAAAGAAGTATTAATCATAGAATTTAATAAATCTACACTCTGCACTACACTCTCTCTTTCACATGGTTTCTTATTTATAGAATGTGATTACATTTTTTTTTTGAGAATTATTTGAGAATCTAGTGATTTCCTTAGTTAAAAAATATGTTTTTATGTTCTATTGTGAATGAAATATGAGTTTATGAGATTTGCAAATCATTGCATTTAAAATTTTGTATTTGTTTTTATTTACACTATACACAGTATCCCACATTTTTGGAACTGCAGAAGGGATTGCAGGCAAAGTCTATAAATTAACTTATGATTAACAACAGTAACGTCTGCCACAATATTAATGATAATGTGATTGCAAATAAATAAAAATCTTTGTAAAAGTTGGCATAAACAGTTAAAACTAGCATCAAAGTAAAACCACCCTTTGAACTGTTTGATCATTGCAAGCTAACCACAAAGTCCAAGTCTTCAAAGAGGATTTGATCACAAACAAACAGAATACACACAGTTGCATATCAGAGACAGAGAGAAAAGGTAAGTAAAAAAAAAAGTCAAATAAATTCTACAAAAATACTGCATATATATATATATATATATATATATATATATAAAATCAACTGCAATTTATATATATATATATATATATATATAAAATCAACTGCAATTTTTATTTTTTACTCAACAAAACTTTCATTTCAACATTTTTAAAGGATGTGGATTCTTTTAGTCATAGCAACAACCTTTCTACTAAATGCTCCAGCATTGGGTGGAGTGAAGGACCTCGGTTCACACTTCAGCTTCTATGAAAAAAACAATGCAATGGCTATTAATTCACAGGCACGTCCAAATGTTGATGACAACCAACAGATGGAGTCTGTGTCTCCAGACTTCCATCAAAATAACACAATCACCAAAGATTTGCCACTGGAAGGACTCGAAGAGGAGGATTACATTGATTTTGATAAGATATTGGAAGGAGATGATGACTACACTGAAGGTGATGCAGTGGATGAAATTACCACACCTGAGCCAGACCCTAAGTTTGTCTCAGGATTGTCTGACCCTAAAGTGTGCCAAGCAAGTCTCTTAAGACTCTTTCATGGTCGAACACGGCTTCAGCGCATTAATGTGGTCAATGCTTTTTTTGGATTTCGCCTCTATCGAAGCCTACGCAACGAAGTGAATCAAACAGATAATATCCTGCTGGCACCTGCTGGAATCTCCATTACTATGGGAATGATTGCACTGGCTGTCGGTTCTACTACACACAAGCAGCTCTACCAAGCATTAGGCTTTGCTGAATTTATAAATGCAAGCATACATTATAATGATTCCACTGTGCACAAGCTTTTCAGCAAACTTACACACCGACTCTTCAGGCGGAACTTTGGATACACATTACGATCTGTTAATGACCTTTACATCAAGCATACTGTTCTTATGTCAGAGAACTTCCGTAGACAGGCAAAGGTATACTATTTTGCTGATCCTCAATCTGTGGATTTTAGAGACCCAACATTCCTTGTGAAAGCAAACCAGCGTATTCAGAAAATGACCAAAGGCCTGATCAAGGAACCACTTAAAAGTGTTGACCCCAACATGGCGGTAATACTTTTAAACTACCTGTATTTTAAAGGTAAACACCACAATCTCTTAAGCATTGCAGTTTTAAACAAACAATAGAAAATAATAATAATAAATTGTTTAATACCTCTCTAATATGCAAGTTTTCTTAGAATTCAAATAAACAGTAGTGGGAAGAGGAATAAGGAAAATGTTTGAAGGGGCTACTTTTCAAGGTGAGTTTAAAATATGAAGAAATAGTGAAGCTAGTTTGGGGACTGACACAAAATATCTACCCCATTGCAGTTCTTCTTGTACCACTAGAAGACTGGGTTACTTGATTGGCTGAACTGGGCTTTTTTATCAACAATACTAGAGCATTATGATAACCAGTGTAATTTTAAGAATGTTTGCATATTGTTTTTTAAGTTATTGATACTTTACATTTTTAAGTCTTGCATTTAAAACACTTAAACTTAGGAAGAGTTTAGTGTAGTTCTCATCTAGACCCTGGGCTGAACATGCAGGAACATGGGAGCAGAAGTTTCCTGAGGAGCTGACCCATTACCGTAATTTCCGTGTGAATGAGAAGCATCAGGTTCGTGTGCCCATGATGCAGAATAAGGGTTCATACCTGGCTGCAGTCGACCATGAGCTGAACTGTGATGTCCTACAGCTGGCCTACAAGGGAAACATAAGCATGCTCATTGCTATGCCTCAGAAATTTTCTGGTATGAAATTTCTTGAACAAGAGGTCTCCCCTACTGTAATTAACAAATGGCTCAACAATATGACCAACAGGTGAGGTATCAATGAAACACTCATCAGAAAAATAATCTTAAATTTATCATTTAGTTAATTCCTGGCATACAATAATAAAAAAAAAAAAGTCTGAAAATGGTATTTCTGTTAGAACACGTGAGGTGGTGTTCCCACGATTTAAGCTGGAGCAGAACTATGATCTGGTCAGCCACTTGAAGCAGTTGGGTCTAACTGACCTCTTCACAGAAAAGGGTGACTTCTCTCCTATGGCAACTGAGAAGGTCTCTGTCAACTGGGTAAGACAAGATCTTGTGTTAAAAGGAAATGGTTTTGTATTTTGTATAAATGTTTTTTTTTATATATCTATACTGAGCTACTTATTTGTATTTAAAGAGTATGTCAAGCTAGCTTAGTCTGTTTGGAATATATTAATATATTTTTTTTCATGATTATGTGTCACATAATGTTTTTTTTTTTCCTTTTCAGTTTAAGCACCAAAGTGCCATAACAGTAAATGAGGAGGGCACTGAAGGAGCAGCACTGACTCATGTTGGTTTTATGCCTCTGTCAACACAGACACGCTTCATTGTGGATCGTCCCTTTCTGTTTCTCATCTATGAACAGCGCACTGACTGTCTTATCTTTATGGGACGCGTTGCAGACCCATCGAAAAATTAATTTTCTATACACAAAGATGCTAGCTTTAACTGCATAATTAAATTAAGCACTGTAAAAAATGTACTGCCAAGGTCACTAATGCAGAATCTAAATCAGAAAAGCGGTACAATATTGTGTTACATTATATATGACATAATTGATATTGATTTTCACTTTTTAAATAAGTATAAATTACATGAAAAAGTAGCATTAAATATTTAAAGCATTATACAATTTTTGTTGTTTTCTTTCATGTGTTGAGGTTGTAAACATATAAAACACAGCTACAGTACATAAAACGAGAAAACAATTACTTCTTTAATAATAAATACTATTACTATTTTGTTTATGTTTAAATGTTATGCCAAAATGGTCTTTTATCAATGATTAAAGAATCAAGAAATAAAAAACATATTCGCCCCACCTTTGATACCCTAAATATCCTGATAGTGACAATAGAAATCTTAATAAATATAAACTACATTCAGCTATTCAGTACTGTATCTTCTGTAGTTTTCAGTAACACTGCAATTCAGAATTTTACATGAATTAACTTAAATAGTTTCTACAGATCATAGTATTGCATAATCCTGCCAGTTGGACAGATGACCTCACATTCATCACAAGAACTATTTCTAGCCACCCATCTATGAAATCCATATTTTGTGTTATAAACATAAACATTTGATATGCTTATAAGCATGTATGCCACATAAAGTGACTCTTGTGTTTTTCCTTATTTAACATTGTTCTGAATTGTGTGCGATTTCTTTGGGCAATGCCCAAACAATCAAATTTAATACATTTATATTTGGAAAAAAAGGTTCTAAAAAGTCGGAAAAAATAATGGGTCATTATAGCAATTCATAAAAGATTTTGTCAGGAATTGCAAATGTTTTGTAAATAGGCCAAATTGACAGCACAAGACCATCAGCCTGATATTTACAGAATCACATTCAATCTCTCCTCAGCATAGGGTGTAATCAGAGCTGGGAACATGAGTACAAAGGTTATGTCAATATTGAAATGGGGAAGGTACTTTTTCAGTTACTTGTTGTGCCCATGCTTAAATCCATATTTTAGCCCAGTCAGAATATACAAACAACCCTGTGTATATTTCAAGCATCTGAGAAGTCTCTTAAGTAAAAGGATAAGAGAAGTGGCTCACCAACTTTAAGCACACGCCACTGGAAAGCATAATTTTATTTTTTTAATATTCTTTGCTGGCAAATGTAACAAAATAGAATGTAAACACAACAGACCATCGAAAGATTGTGTTTTTCTCCTTTTACTGATATAACGGACACTATTCTAAAAAGGATTTCGACTCGATTTGTAAATTAATATAAATGTGCCTATTTAACCACAGGCATTAAAAGTCAGGCACTGATGTCATGTAGATGGCCTGGTGTGAGATTTTTATTCCAGTTCCTCTTTAAGGTGTTTAGTAGGATAGCAGTCAATACACTATGTATAACCAGAAAATCAAACACAAGCTATATTTAATAACAGTTTACTATTGTTTATATAACCTTATCCATTACTCAACATAGATTGGAAAGATTAGCTAGTTACTTATTTTTAACAGACCAAGTGGATCATAAAAGAGTGTGACATTCAGGTGGACAATTTATATGTTGTCAGAGCTAGATGAAAATCATGAAAAGCAGCCTAAAAATAGGTTTTCTTGAATGTAGCAGGTATTGTTAGCCAACAGGGTACCGGTGAAAATTGGGCTACTGTTGGCCGAAAGAGGAGCAAAAGAGAAGGAAGACGTCTACAGAGACAGCAGGGAAAGGAGAAGTGTAGGAGAGTGGAGGTTTGGGTGGACAATTTAAATGTTGGTATTACGACAGGTAAAGGGAGAGAGGGAGCTGATATCATGGAGAGGAGAAAAGTAGATATGTTGTGTGTTCAGGAGACCAAGTGGAAAGGGAGTAAGGCTAGGAACATTAGATGTGGGTTTGTGGAAAGGGAGTAACGCCAGGAACATTAGATGTGGGTTTAAACTGTTCTTTCATGGTTTGGATGGAAAGAGAAATGGTGTAGGGGTGATTCTGAAAGAAAAGTACAGTAAGAGTGTAGTGTACAAATACCATCCCTACAGACCTGTTAGTCTGCCTTTAAAATGTCCACCTCCACTACATTTATTATCCTAAATTAGATGCACCTGTTTGAGGTGTTTAGCTGCATAAAGACACCTGTCCACCCCATACAATCAGTAAGAATCCAACTACTAACAATGCCAAGACCAAAGAGCTGTCCAAAGACACTAGAGACAAAACCTCCACAAGGCTGGAAAGGGCTAAGGGGAAAAAAGGCAGCTTGGTGAAAAAAGGTCCACTGTTAGAGCAATCATTAGAAAATAATGATTGACTGTCAATCTCCCTCGAACTGGGGTTCCATGCAAGATCTCACCTCGTGGGGTCTCAATGATCCTAAGGAAGGTGAGAAATCAGCCCAGAACTACACGGGAGGAGCTGGTCAATGACCTGAAAAGAGCTGGGACCACTGTTTCCAAGGTTACGGTTGGTAATACACGTCATGGTTTGAAATCATGCATGGCACGGAAGGTTCCCCTGCTTAAACCAGCACATGTCCAGGCACGTCTTAAGTTTGTCAATGACCATTTGGATGATCCAGAGGAGTCCTGGGAGAAAGTCATGTGGTCAGATGAGACCAAAATAGAACTTTTGGGTCATAATTCCAATAAACGTGTCTGGAGGAACAAGAAGAATGAGTACCATCCCAAGAACACTATCCCTAATGGGAAGCATGGGGGTGGTAGCATCATGCCTCGGGGGTGTTTTTCTGCACTGCATTAAGGAGAGGATGACCGGGACCATGTATTGTGAGATTTTGGGGAACAACCTCTTTACCTCTTTCCCAGTTAGAGCATTGAAGATGGGTTGAGGCTGGGTCTTCCAATATGACAATGGCCCGAAGCACACAGCCAGAATAACCAAGGATTGGCTCTGTAAGAAGCATATCAAGGTTCTGGCGTGGCCTAGCCAGTCTCCAGACCTAAACCCAATAGAGAATCTTTAGAGGGAGCTCAAACTTAGTGTTTTTCAGCGACAGGCCAGTAACCTGACTGATCTAGAGAAGATCTGTGTGAGGAGTAGGCCAAAATCCCTCCTGCAGTGTGTGCAAACCTCGTGAAAAACTACAGGAATCGTTTGACCTCTGTAATTGCAAACAAAGGCAACTGTACCAAATATTAACATTGACTTTCTCAGGTGTTCAAATACTTATTTGCAGCTGTATCATACAAATAAATAGTTTAAAAATCACATATTGTGGTTTTTTTTTTTTTAGATTATGTCTCTTACAGTGGACATGCACCTACGATGACAATTTCAGACCCCTCCATGATTTCTAAGTGGGAGAACTTGCAAAATAGCAGGGTGTTCAAATACTTATTTTCCTCACTGTATAAAAAACTGAACCCCATAACATTAGACCAATAAAATTTCCGAACGGAAACGAAAAAATGCACCTCAATTCATGCACACAACTCACCATTCCAGCACGACAATGACAAAAGATAAACTCCCCAGAGAAATACAGTAGTTGTGAAAGGAAGAAGGAAGACAGTGAACAATGACTTACTTGGTCGGCTACTGTTTAGATACAAGACGTTGTAGCGCGTTGATTCAGGATGAAGGGATAGCTCACTAAAACTCCAGTTGCAAGTCTCACAATTCAGTCTCACACGCACACACATATAAGCACAGACAGGTTTCCAAAACTCATGCTTTTTTATTTTTCTTGGCAACAGCATTATGGGTTAGTCAAAAAAACGTAGAAATGTAGGAGCCCTTTCCTGTTTGCAATGGTGATTTTCACTCTTTATCCTCTTAATCGCTGCTCTCACTTCCTCCTTACTAATCCTATCCACTTCCTGCCTCACCAACTCCACATCATCCAACCGGCTCTCTCTCTGAAGTTCCTCATTCATCATCTGCTCAAAATATTCCCTCCACCTTCTAAACACACTCTGCTCAAGTGTCAACGCATTTCCATCTCCATCCCTCATTGCTCTAACTTGCAACACATCCTTCCCAGTTTGGTCCCTCTTGCCTGGCCAATCTGTACAAATCCTTTTCTTCTTCCTTAATGTCCAACCTCTCATACAGTTCCTCATATGCCTTTTTTTTTCCTTGGCTTTCGCCACATTCCTCTTTACCTGCTGCCGAATCTCCTTGTACTCCTGCCTAAAGCAGCTTTACACAGATAATGTGGTGACTAAAAGTGAATATGTTCTTTATGAGTAAGTTTGTCCCTGATGTTTGTCCCTGAAGTTTGTCCCTGATGAGCAAGCCTGAGCAAGACTGTGGCAAGTAAAAACTCCCCAAGATGGCATAGGGAAAAAACCTTTAGAGGAACCAGACTCAAGAGGGAACCCATCCTCATCTGGGTTGCACCGAATGTCCATTTGTAGCAGATATACAATTTTGTGGGGTACAGTGATGATGATCAGAAGCAAACTGTATTCCTGAGTCAGTGTAGGAGACTGTTGACATTAACTACAGTCCAATTCATCCTCAAAGCACTCGTTCTTTCTCCGGAATTTCATGGAACCACCCAAGGCGTTGATGAGAAACCATCCCAAGCTGCACAGAGTGGCCTCTAGTCGACAATAACACTATCCAGAGGCAGGCCTGGACGAAGTGGGAAGATCCACGGAGGGGAGAGGGGCAGGAACAGTGGTCACTGGAGCCTCATGAGCAAGTTTAACTCGACCGAGAGAGAGAGAGAGAGAAGAGGGTGACAGGAAGAGAAGGATATGGATTATTAAGTGTCCTTATTGTTGTATGAAAGATAATGTCACTGTGCAGTTTGTACTCTGGCAAGACTTGCTATGGCAGCATAACTAAAATGGAGAACCAGAAGGTAATACAGACATGAGGAATCTCTGGGATAAGAGACGACCCACCACACCACCGTCAACAAACCTGAGTGAACGTGTGAATGTGAGGGGACGACAGCATACAAATATCCCAGTGCACCAAACACTCTATATCCATGTTCCCTCCAGATCAACCTCGACTTAAAAACTGATTGGAAGGCTGTTCCATAACTGTGGGGCTTTATAAGAGAAAGATCTGCACCCTGCTATAGTCAAGTCAAGTCAAGTCAGGATTATTTGTATAGCGCTTTTCACAACAGACATTGTCTCAAAGCAGCTTTACACAAATCAACAGTTAAGGTAAATAGTGTGAATTTGTCCCTGATGAGCAGCCGTGGCAAATGTGGCAAGGAAAAACTCCCTTAGATGTTATGAGGAAGAAACCTTGAGAGGAACCAGACTCAAAAGGGAAACCCATCCTCATTTTGGGTGACATCAAGAGTTTGATCATAAATCTTTCAACAACACAGAACACTGGAGAGTGAGAACTAACATGATTACTGGAGTATAAGATTATAAGTGATGTTCTTTCTACAGTCTTATACAGTCTATATGGTTAGTAGCTCCTAGTTTTATGAGCTCAACATTTGTGATCATCACAGATCCAGCATCAGCTTCTCCAAGCCAGAGCCTTTAAACACTCCAGGAGGTCCAATGTCAAACTCCACACATGTAGCGGGATCCAAATGGCACTGGTACGTCTCTAGATGGTTCGGGATGTTTGTGAGTTCGGCATCTACTTCTTCAAAGGTCCGTAATCATCAAGATGGTGGGAGGTGACTGGAGCTGGCCAAACCTCAGGGTGTCTCGGGATGGGGAGAGAAAGAGAAGCAGTGGAGAGGAATTAACGTAGCTGCTGTTCATGATATTAACAGCACAAGTTGATAATGTGATGTGATCAGATGTTCTGGAGCACAAGGTTATGATGTAATGTGTGTTATGTGTAGGCTTTGCTAAAAAGTGTGTCTGAGCCCCGAACACTGTCAGGAAGACTATTCCAGAGTTTAGGAGCTAAATTTGAAAATGCTCTACCACCTTTAGTGGACTTTGCTATTCTAGGAACTACTAGAAGCGCAGAGTTTTGAGATCTTAGGGAGTGTGGCGGATTGTAGCGAGTTAAAAGACTGGATAGATACATGGGAGCCAAACTATTTAGTGCTTTATAAGTGAGTAGTAGTAGTTTGTAGTCTATTCGAAACTTAACAGGAAGCCAATGTAGGGACGATAAGATCGGGGTTATGTGATCATATTTTCTTGACCTTGTAAGAACTCTGGCTGCTGCATTCTGGACTAACTGAAGCTTGTTTATTAAGGACGCAGGACATCCACCTAGTAATGCATTACAGTAGTCTATTCTGAAGGTCATAAACGCATAACCGAGCTTCTCTACATCGGATATAGAGAACATGTTTCTTAACTTAGAAATATTTCTAAGGTGAAAGAAGGCTGTTTTTGTAACTTGGTTAATATGATATTTGAAAGACAATTTGGTGTCTAAAATAACTCCCAGGTCTTTTACCGTTTAACTAGTGGTTACAGAACTTCCGTCTAAATGCAGGTTGAGATGCTGGAGCTTTTGTATACTAGTTTTTGGGCCGATGAGCAAAATCTCAGTCTTATCGGAATTTAAAAGTAGAAAGTTATGGGTCATCCAATCTCTTATTTCCTTAACACACTGAGTTATCCGAGTTAATTGAGCTATATTGCCTGGTTTAGATGAGATATATAGCTGAGTATCATCAGCATAACAATGGAAGCTCATTCCATGCCTTCTAATAATATTTCCTAACGGAAGCATGTATATTGTGAAGAGCAGGGGTCCTAGAACTGAATCTTGCAGCACGCCATATTTTAGTTGCATTAGCCTGGATAGCTCTCCATTTAAATCTATGAAATGGTAACGATCGGACAGGTAGGATTTAAACCAGCTTAATGCCTGTCCCTGAATGCCAATGTAATTTTGTAACCAATCTAGAAGGAGATCATGGTCTATAGTGTCGAATGCAGCACTAAGATTTAATAAAACCAACAGTGAGATGAAGCCTTGGTCTGAAGCTAAAAACAGGTCATTAGTGATTTTAACTAAAACAGTTTCTGTGCTATGATGGGGCCTAAAACCTGACTGAAACTCTTCAAAGATATTGTTCTCTTGCAGGTAAGAACAAAAATGGGCAGCGACAATCTTTTCTTAAATTTTAAATTAGTAGGAATTGGATCTAACTGACATGTTGTCGATTTAGCTTTGGCAATAACATTAAAAACAGTAAAACAGTGAAGTTGTGGAGTTGAAGGTAACACTGTCTCAGGAGATGGTGTCAGAGGTTGGACCGCCACAATTGTTTTTCCAATGTTATTTTTTTTCAGTGAAGAAAATCATAAAGTCCTCACTAATAAACTGTGATGGAACACAATTTTCAGAGCCCTGATTTGTAGTTAGTTTAGCTACTGTACTGAAAAGGAACCTGGGATTGTGTTTGTTATTTTCTATGAGTTTGCTCAGGTGTTCAGCTCTAGCAGCTTTTAGCGCCGGTCTGTAACTGAGCATACTGTCTTTATACGCAATTCTAAATACCTCCAATTTAGTTTTCCTCCATTTTCTCTCCAGATTACGTGCTGTTCTCTTGAGGGCATGCATATGACTATTATACCATGGTGCAGGTGCTTGTTCTCTAACCTGGCAACGGTGTCTAATGTGCTAGTGAGGATAAGGTCTATGTTGTTAGTTATTTCATCAAGATTATTATCAGTTATGGGTTTAGTGAGAAATTTAAATAAATCAGGCAGGTTATTTATGAATCTGTCCTTAGTGGTCGGAACAATAGTCCTACCAAGTCGATAACGTGGTGCAACACGGTTAATCTGCTCTACCGGTAGTGTGTACAGTATGAGATAATGGTCTGTTATGTCATCACTCTGAGGTAAGATATATATCAGTGACGTCTGCTCCGTGGGATATTATTAAGTCTAGCGTGTGGTTAAAGCGATGAGTTGGTCTGGTGACGTTTTGTTTAACCCCAAAAGAGTTTAATAAGTCAACAAATAATAATACTAGAGCATCGTTTACATCATCTACATGAATATTAAAATCTCCTACGAGCAGCACTTTATCAAAATTGACCAAGAGATCTAATAGAAAACAGAAGAAAACTTGAAGAAAATCAGCGTAGGGCCCTGGGGGTCTGTACACGGTGACCAGAGCGAGTTTTCTATGTATGTCTGAAAGTACAACTTTAAGAACGAGCCCTTCAAATGATTTAAAGCTGAATCCTAATATCTGACTAAAATTAAGTCTGCTTATAGGATATGTCAGGATATGTTTATGCTTATAAACATATCCTGACGGTGTCGACTCGTTTAGACCCATATAATCACCTGGTTTAATCCAGGTCTCAGTAAAACAGAGTGCATCGAGATTATTATCCGTGATCATCTCATTTATAATCAGCGCTTTGGGTGCAAGTGATCTAATGTTTAAAAGACCAATCTTTAGAACTTTTTGGTGTTTGCTTATCTGGCATTTTTCAGTTTTAACTGCAATAAGATTATTTCTGGATCTTGTGTATTTAATTATTGGTTTTACTACACGGGGAATGGATACGGTTTCTACAGGGAGTGCAGAATTATTAGGCAAGTTGTATTTTTGAGGATTAATTTTATTTGAGGATTTAATTTGAACACGATGGAATCTCAGAGAATCACAGTGTCGCGTTCCGTCTCACGGAGAGGGGCGAAGCGGTTCTCGGTTGAGATCTCGAAGGCCCGTAGTGGTGGAGGGGGAGACGTGTTCGACCGGGGCTTGGCATGTCTCTTCCGCTGCTGCCGCATCCAGGGTCCATGTTGCACCTTTGCCGGAGTTGTAGGTGCGCTGGGTCTGGGCAGAGAAACACGCGGAGTTAAGGTGCTGGGAGCGTTAGGTTCAACCCGGGAATTTACCTGGGACGAGTGTGCGTCCGCCCGGGATGTTTCCAGTGCCGCTTTCCACTCTCGTACCCGGGCATGTTTTACATGCAGCTCGCGAATCTGTTTCTCCAAAGCCTCCATCTCCAACGCCACCGTTTGTGATGAAGTGCTTCGAGAGGCTCGTCATGAGGCACATTAAGACACAGCTTCCACCCTTCCTGGACCCCATGCAGTTTGTGTACCGTCCAAACCGTTCCACGGACGATGCTATCTTCACAACCCTCCATCTGGCCCTTACCCACCTGGATAACAAGGACTTATATGTACGAATGCTGTTCATTGACTTCAGCTCAGCATTCAACAGAATCATTCCTCAGCACCTGATTGAGAAGTTGAACCTTCTGGGCCTGAACGCCTCCCTCTGTAACCTGATCCTGGACTTTTTGACTGGGAGACCTCAGTCAGTCAGGATCGGGAACAGCATCTCCAGCACCACCACACTGGGCACTGGGGCCCCCCAGGGCTGTGTGCTCAGCCCACTGCTGTTCACTTTGCTGACTCGCAACTGTGTAGCAATGCACAGCTCGAACCACATCATCAAGTTTGCTGATGACATGATTGTGGTGGGTCTAATCAGCAAGAATGACGAGTCAGCATATAGAGAGGAGGTGCAACGGTTAACTGCCTGGTGTGGAGCAAACAACCTGTCTCTGAACGTTGACAAAACCAAAGAGATAGTTGTGGACTTCAGGAGAGCACAAAGCGACCAATCTCCACTGATTATTGATGGATCCTCAGTGGAGATCGTCAAGAGCACCAAATTCCTTGGTGTTCATCTGGCAGACAACCTCACTTGGTCACTCAACACCAGCTCCATCACAAAGAAAGCCCAGCAGCATCTCTTCTTCCTGAGAAGGCTGAGGAAAACCCACCTCTCAATGGTCCCATGTTCTACAGAGGGACCATTGAGAGCATCCTGAGCAGCTGCATCACTGCCTGGTTTGGGAACTGCACCGTCTCAGATCGCAAGACCCTACAGAGGGTAGTGAGGACTGCTGAGAAGATCATTGGAGTCTCTCTCCCCTCTATCATGGACATTTACACTACACGCTGCATCCGCAAAGCACACAGCATTGTGGATGATCACACACACCCGTCACACACACTTTTTACCCTCCTGCCATCAGGAAAATGATTCCGAAGAATTCGGGCTGTCACAACAAAACTATGCAACAGTTTCTTTCCACAAGCCATCAGGTTTCTCAACACACAGAAATGAAACAGAACTCTCTCTCTCACACACACACACACACACACACACACACACACACACACACACACACACACACACACACACACTCAAATGTGTGTTATCAAACTGTAAATATTTTTTTTTGTCTGGACTTAACACTTAACACACACTCATCACTCATCTCAATCCATTCCACCACTATTCATTTATTTATTATTTATTATTCTCAACTGTACCACACTCTTAACTGCTGTTTTTTGCACATTTATCATTTTTCACTGTATTATACTGTTTACATGCTGTTTCTTGCACATTTATCATTATCATTGTATTATTCTGTTTACATGCTGTTCTTTGCACCTTTGCCTGCTGCTGCATTCTTGCACTACATTGTTCTGTTTATACTCACTTCTGGGGCCACTGTGTATAGTAGAAATGACAATAAAAGCCTCTTGACTTGACTTGACTTTAACTAGCGCCGTCTCTGTGTTATGATGAGGCCGAAATCCTGACTGATACCAGTGATAAGGGAGACAGCTAAAAAAGGTACTTGGTGTGACATTTGAAAATAAAAAGGAAGACAAAGAGGTGAAATGAGGAAGTGCAGGAAATCATAAGGAAAAAGAGGTTGGCGAAACATAATTGGGATCGGTAGAGAGATTAAAAAAGTAGACACAAGTACAAGGAGATGCGGCAGCAGGGATGTAGCAAAAGCCAAGGAAAGGCATATAAAAAGCTCTATGTGAAGTTGGACACTAAGGAAGGAGAAAAAGATTTATATCGATTGGCCAGGCAGAGGGACGGAGCTGAGAAGGATGTTAGAGCAATAAAGGATGGAGAGGGAAATGTGTTGACTAGGGAGGAGACTGTGTTGAGAAGATGGAGGAAGTATTATTAGCAGCTGATGAATGTGGAAAATGAGAGAGAAAGAAGTTTGGATGATGTAGAGATGGTGAAGCAGAAAGTGGATAGGATTAGTAAGGAGGAAGTGAGAGCAGCGATTGAGAGTGAAATGTCGGTTGGACCAGATGACATACCAGTAGCAGTGTGTAGTTTTTAACAAGATGGTTTAACAAGTTTTTGGAAAGTGAGAGGATGCCTGAGGAATGGAGAAGGAGTGAGCTGGTTCCAATTTTTAAGAATAATTGAGATGTACAGACCTGCAGTAGAATAAAGTTAAATCTAAACTAAGTTGATCAATAATAAAGTTGATCAGTCACACCAGTCACAATAATAAAGTTGATCAGTCACACAATGAAGTTATGTACAACAGTAAGGTTTCATGCCGATAAAGAGCACCACAGATGCATTACTTGCTTAGAAAATGTTGATGGAGAAGTATAGAGAAGGTCAGAAGGAGTTGCATTGTGTGTTTGTGAATTTAGAGAAAGCATTTGACAGGGTGCCTGAGAGAGGTGTTGTGGCATTGTATGAGAAAGTCAGGTGTGTCAATGAAGTATATGAGGAAGGTGCAGGACATGTAGGCGGACAGTGTGACAGCAGTGAAGTGTGCAATCGGAACAACAGACTGGTTTAAGGTGGAGGTTGGACTGCATCAAGGATCGGCTCTGAGCCTTTTCCTGGTAGCAGTGGTGATGGACAGGTTTTGGATGAGGTCAGACAGGAGTGTCCATGGACTATGATGTTTGCGAATTAAATTGTGATTTCTGGTGAGAGTAGGGAGCAGGTTGAGAAGAGCCTGGAGAGGTGGAGGTAAATGCTGGAGAGAAGCAGAATGAAAGTCAGTAGGAGTAAGACAGAGTACATGTGTGTGAATAAATGTGGGAGGGCAGTGGAGTGGTGTGGTTGCAGGAAGAAGAGGTTGTGAAGGTGAAGGAGTTTAGGTACCTGGGGTCAACAGTGCAAGGATTTGTGATAGAAGGGTATCTGCAAGAGTGAAGGGGAAAGTTTATAGGACTGTGGTGAGACCTTCTGTGTTGTATGGTTTAGAGCAGGGGTCACCAACCTTTTTGAAACTGAGAGCTACTTCTTGGGTACCGATTAATGTGAAGGGCTACCAGTTTGATACACACTTCTGATATAACAAATTCGCTCAATTTACCTTTAATTATATGTTGTTATGATGATTAATAATTAATGATATTCATCTATATCTAGTTATCTATATTTCAATATTGTCATTTTTTAATTCACACCAATACAAGTGTGATTTTGTCAGGGAACGACCAGCCATGCCTCCCTCCAAGGCTCTAACTCTCACTCAGCCTCTCCCTGCTCTAATCACCTACACCTGTTCCCCATTACCTTTCCCCTACTCGTTGTCATGAGAGATCCACCAGACTTCTTACCACTAGTATTCCCTGTACTTCCATGCTCCTGGCTCCGCTTCATAGGAAGCACTCAAGATAGGTTTGCCTTTAACGGTTCACATTGGTGATCATCCCTTTACTTACCCGCATTACAGATTCTATCCACATTATAGATTCTACCCACATTACGGTTTATACCCGCTCTCTGGTTCGTACTTCTCCTCAAGCCGCTGCCTTGTATATGTTCAGACTAAATAAAGACAAGGTGTTTACCCATACTCTGGTTTCCACAGCAGGGTTTAAAAAACGAATAGCAACAAAAAAAAATTAGATGCAGCTCACTGGTAGGTGGCGCTATGGTGAGCTATTTTAGAAAAGGCCCGTTTAGAGACTGTTGCGTCTTTGTTTTCACGGAGACGTGGCTTAGCGGCAGAGTTCCAGAAGCCACCATCCAGCTTGACGTGCTAACCGTGTTTCGAGCCGACAGAAACGCAGCTCTGTGCGGTAAGACTCGCGGTGGTGGCGTGTGTTTATATCAACACGGAATGGTGTAAGAACTCTGTTCTCGTTTCATGCTACTGCTCATCACTAGTGGAGTCCGTGACTGTTGGATGCAGACCTTTTTATTTACCACGGGAATTCACCACAGTTTACATCATCGGAGTGTACATTCCTCCCAGTGCTAACGCTAAGGAGGCACTGAGTGAACTCTACGGCGCTATTAGCGACCTGCAGAATGCTCACCCCAACGGATTGTTTATTATCGCCGGAGATTTCAACCATGTGAATCTCAAGACTGTGCTTCCCAAACTCCATCAGCATGTGGACTTTGCAACGAGAGGAGCAAACACGCTGGATCTTGTTTACACGTATCGTGCTGAGCCCCACCCCCATCTCGGATACTCAGACCACTGATTTGTTATGTTAATTCCAGCATACAGACCGCTCGTCAGACGCACTAAACCGGTTCTGAAACAGGTGAAAACCTGGCCTGAAGGAGCCACTTCTGCTCTTCAGGACTGTTTTAAGTGCACTGACTGGGACATGTTTAGAGAGGCTGCAAGCAACGGCGATTCCATCAACTTGGAGGAGTACACGTCATCAGTGACCTGCTACATCAGCAAGTGCGTTGACGATGTGACCATCTCCAAGACCATCACTAAATGCTCCAACCAGAAGCCGTGGATGACTGCAAATGTGCGTGCGCTGTTGAAACAAAGAGACTCTGACTTCAGATCAGGGGACAAGGCGGCCTTAAAAACAGCAAGGGCCAAACTGTCTCGTGCCATCAGAGAGGCGAAGTGCGCACACACGAAGAAAATCCACGACCACTTCCAGGACAGTGGAGACACTCGGCGCATGTGGCAGGGCATCCAGGCAATCACGAACTACAAGACCACATCACCTGCTTGTGACCGTGACGCCTCCCTCCCAGATGCGCTGAACGACTTCTACGCCCGGTTTGAGATACAAAACCAATGTGGTGGCGAGGAAGACCATCCCTCCTCCCACTGACCAGGTGCTCTGTCTAACCACAGCTGTAGTGAGGAAAACTCTATGCAGAGTTAACCCACGGAAGTCTGGACAACATTCCTGGCAGAGTGCTCAGGGAATGTGCAGAACAACTAGCAGATGTCTTCACTGACATCTTCAACATCTCCCTGAGCAGTAACGTTGTTCGCACGTGCCTCAAGACAACGACCATCGTTCCTGTGCCAAAGAAATCGACTGTCTCCTGCCCCAATGACTATCGTCCCTGGCCCTCACCCACCTGGATAACAAGGACTCTTATGTACGAATGCTGTTCATTGATTTCAGCTCAGCATTCAACACAATCATTCCTCAGCACCTGATCGAGAAGTTGAACCTTCTGGGCCTGAACACCTCTCTCTGCAACTGGATCCTGGATTTCCTGACTGGGAGACCTCAGGCAGTCTGGATCGGGAAGAGCATCTCCAGCACCACCACACTGAGCACTGGAGCCCCTCAGGGCTGTGTGCTCAGTCCACTGCTGTTCACTCTGCTGACTCACGACTGTGCACCATCGCACAACTCGAATCATATCATGGCGTATGTTATGGTCAACATACACAAGTGCATTTGATTGATGCCATTTTGAGTGCACAGAGATACCGTGACGAGATCCTAAGGCCCATCATCGTGACATTCATCCACGACCATCATGTCATGTTGCAGCATGATAGTGCTTGCCCCCATGTTGCAAGGATCTGTACACAATTACTGGAAGCTGAAAACATCCCAGTTCTTGCATGGCCAGCATACTGACCAGACATGTCACCCATTGAGCATGTTTGGGATGCTTTGGTTTAGCGTATACTGTCAGAAAGTTCAGGTTATAGGATCCAATGCAGATGCAAAAAGAGCAGAGCAGGAGAAAGGCTGTGCAGAGCTGAATCGGGCAGTCGATTCAGGCAGCCGATTCAGGCAGCCGATTCAGGGAGCCGATTCAGGGAGCCGATTCAGGGAGCCGATTCGCGCAGATAGTGAGGATGCCGAGCCGGAACCCGAAACGCGCGTTCAACGCGAGCAGAGCAGAGCCAAGCCGGAAACCGGAGCGCGTTCAGCGCGCAGAGCAGAGCCGAGCCGGAACCCGGAGCGCGTTCAGTGCGAGCCGAGCCGGAAACCGGAGCGCGTTCAGCGCGAGCCGAGCCGGAAACCAGAGCGCGTTCAGCGCGAGCCGAGCCGGAAACCAGAGCGCGTTCAGCGCGAGCAGAGCAGTGCCGAGCAGAAAACCGGAGAACAGAATAAACAGGTCAGAAACAAACAAAACAGGGAAAACGCTGGAGAGTGATCAGGACAAGCCTAAAGACAATCTGGCACTGTCTGGAGGATTCAGGCGTCCTTATAAGTGCCAGAAAATTAGATGCCATTTCCGTGCAGCTGGTTGGGAGGGAGCGTTTCCTTGGTGATTGAGGCGGTAATGCCTGAAGTGCTCAAGCGGGCGGACATATACAACAGTGTGTTCCAGTTCCTGGCAATATCCAGCAACTTTGCACAGCCATTGAAGAGGAGTGGACCACCCATCCACAGGCAACAATCAACAACCTGATCAACTCTATGCGAAGGAGCTGTGTTGCGCAAATGGTGGTCACACCAGATACTGACTAGTTTTCGGACATGGGCATCGACAAATATGAATGCTTTATGCAATTGTACGTTTATTATCGGTGAAAACATACTCAACATACAGCATAAAGACAAAATATCCTTGTAATTGTTTTGTTTTTTTTTATTACGTAAATCATCAGGATACCAAATAGAACTTTTGCTATGTTACCACATAGGCGGTTTTAATTGCATCATGGCGGATTTCGGTGCTTGATTTGAGACTTGATGCATCAGTAAAACGTGAAAAAGTGTTTAGTGCTAATTTTTCGCTGGAGTTCATTATTCTTTTATAGAGGAAGAAGAATGTCGTGAATAAATGTGTTGCATTTATTTTGCCCATTTTATCTTAGTTTATATATTTTTTGTATAAAAAATGGACAAAACAGAAATGAGAGCAGCATTAATCATACGTCATAAAAATTATTGCCCTTAATAAGACAGGAAGAAACATTTTCTTCGAGTAGAATTCAGAGTTATGAATGCTTAAGCAATATTTACAATTATATATAGTATTTACAAATAAGTATTTGAACACCCTGCTATTTTGCAAGTTCTCCAACTTAGAAATCATAGAGGGATCTGAAATTGTCATCGTAGGTGCATGTCCACTTTGAGAGACATAAAGACACATAAAGACATAGAGATGCATAAAGACACCTGTCCACCCCATACAATCAGTAAGAATCCAACTACTAACATGGCCAAGACCAAAGAGCTGTCCAAAGACACTAGAGACAAAATTCTACACCTCCACAAGGCTGGAAAGGGCTACGGGGAAATTGCCAAGTAGCTTGGTGAAAAAAGGTCCACTGTTGGAGCAATCATTAGAAATTGGAAGAAGCAAAACATGACTGTCAATCTCCCTCGGACTGGGGCTCCATGCAAGATCTTACCACGTGGGGTCTCAATGATCCTAAATAAGGTGAGAAATCAGCCCAATACTACACGGGAGGAGCTGGTCAATGACCTGAAAAGAGCTGGGACCACCATTTTCAAGGTTACTGTTGGTAATACAATAAGAGGTCATGGTTTGAAATCATGCATGGCACGGAAAGTTCTCTTGCTTAAACCAGCACATGTCCAGGCACATCTTAAATTTGGATGATCCAGAGGAGTCATGGGAGAAAGTCATGTGGTCAGATGAGCCCAAAATACAACTTTTGGGTCATAATTCCACTAAACGTGTTTGGAGAAAGAGGAATGATGAGTACCATCACAAGAACACCATCCCTAATGTGAAGCAAATATATAAAAAGAATATACACATACTATAATATACAGTTTATACACAGTAAAATGTATAAATACAATAAGGGAAGAAAAAAGTACGCATTGCATGTAGTATTTTCACACAGGTGGTATTGCACGTATTGCAGGTAATTATTGCACATATTGCAGGTAATATTTCACATGTTGCATGTAATATTGCACACAGGTAATGTTATTACACAGCTAAAAGGTATTAACAGTGTTGTATTTTGGTGACTGGTTTTACAGAGATCAGCTTTGATTGTAAAATCTAATCACAGCAGGAAGAAAAGCCCTTCTGTAACGCTCCTTCAGACACTTAGGATGTAACAGTCTGTCACTGAAGGAGCTGCTCAATGATGTAACGGTTACATACAGGGGGTGAGAGGCGTTCTTCAGCAATGATGATAGTTTTGCTACCACCCTCCTTTCTCCCACCTCCTGTACAGTGTCCAGGGGAATCCCCAAGACTGAGCTGGCCTTCCTGATCAGCTTGGCCAGTCTCTTCCTGTCTGCAGTAGAGATGCTGCTTCCCCAGCAGACCACTCCATAGAAAAAAAGGTCTTCAGTAGCTCTTCTTGCACTCCAAAAGACCTTAGTCTCCTCAGCAAAAAGAGTCCGCTCTGCCCTTTCTTGTAAATTGCCTCAGTGTTGTCTGTCCAGTCCAGTTTGTTGTTTAGGTGAACACCCAGGTATTTGTAAGAGTTTACTCTCACAATGTCCTTACCCTGAATGTTTACTGGTGATAAAATTTGTTTGTGCCTACGGCAATCCACCACCAGTTCTTTGGTTTTCCCTGCATTTATCTGGAGGCAGCTCCGCCTGTAGGTGACAGGTTGCTGAGCTGAACATGAAGTCTGCAGTGTAGACGGTGAAGAGAAACGGGGCTAGAACCGTTCCCTGCGGGGCTCTAGTGTTGCAGACAATCATGGCAGACTCACAGTCACGAGTCCTCACATACTGTGGTCAGTCTGTGAGGTAGTCCAGTATCCAAGCAGACAAGTGTGTATTGCAGAGCAGAGTTGTGTATTGACTGTGAGCTGATAGCAGTACAGAAAGAGGTGGGGCTGAAGCTGCTTGCTGTGGAGGCAGAGAAGGGGGATTGCAGCAGGGGGGACTGGATGGGGGCAGGGGAGGGTAGCTGATTGAATCTGTTAAAGCATAGATTAAGATCATTCACCCACTTCTGGTCATCCTCAGCCTGAAAGCTGGGCTCCTTATGACCAGTGATGGTTTTGAGTCCCTCAACACAGCTCCAGCACGGTTTCCCCGTCTTCTCCTTCTTAGCTCGCGGGGAATATCCGGTTTTGCTTCTAGTAGCATGTTGCGGAATGCTAACGGCTGATCCCTGGTGTAAACAATAGGACCGTGGCTGTGAACGGAGTTTACAGACGCAACTGTAAACAAAGTCCAAAGAAGCAGGAAAAGTAGAGCAAACTCTGTAACTTTGTTAATGTCCATTGTGCAGTTTGCAATTTTCACGCATACAATCAAAAAGAAAAAAAAACACAAAGTGCAGGACCATTATAAAATAAATAAATAAAAAAGCACAAACTTAATGGGAGCTGCTGCAACAGGCTGCCACTTGGGCGGCACCTACACTAATACTGATTATACAAATTTTTATTTATTTTACACTATTATTACACTACAGTGGAGAATATGGCTGGTGAGTCAACAAAGCCCTGAGGAAGACGGGTCCAGGTGAATAGACATGAGAAAATGCAAAAAGCATCTGTGACTGAGGCCAAAGGGAAACTTAAAAAGGCAATAAAAAGTAGATCAATCACAGTAAAGAATCTGTGAGTTGGTAGTATAGATTTAACAATGGTAGCTACATTGTGCACCAAAGGAACTAACAGAATAAATATTTTATTCATCTCTTGTAAATCTCCAGCATTTTATTTAATCTGCCTACAAGAAATTAATTAATTGGTGTTTTTTAAGGTGTCTTGATCATATCTTCAGGATTTGGCTGTGGCTCAGTTAAGAGCATGAAGACAGAAAGACAAGGTCCAAGATGGCGGCCGGCAGTAGCTCGTAGCGGCCGCTCTGGACCCAAAATGTTGCTCTGTCTTGCCCTGTTTGCACATGATGCACTTTATTTGGTGAGGACACTTATTAGTCCTTAGCCCTGTGTTTTCTGTTATGTACCTATATGTTGTTTTATGCAGCACCATATATACCATGATATTATTTCCCCAGACATACTCTTACCTTCCAACATCTTGTTAAACAATCTTGTTAAAAACTCCACTGCCATCTATCCTAAACATTTCCATGCTTCTACTGGTATGTCATCTGGTCAAATGAGTTTCTGTGTATTAGCAATTTATCGACATCCTAAAGCTACTAGTGATTTTTATTATTTCTCTTGGTAATTTACTTAAACAATGTGATGGAAAATAATAAATTATTTTAGGTGACTTTAAATTAAATTGGCTTGAGAAATCATGTAGAAACAAAATTTAAAGAAATAACCAAATCTTTTAAAATGACACAACTACTAAGTAAACCAACTCGTATAACAAGATCTTCTTAAACCTTAATAGATCTAATATTGACAAATAAACCCGAGAGAATAATTAAAACTTATAATCTAGTTACAGGTAAGTCCGATCACAATTTAACCCTAGTAGCTAAAAAATGGATAAAAACAAGGTTCAAAAACAAAAACCCAATGAACAGTAAAATGCGTATCACATTCATTCCAAAGAAAAATTTCCAACTGGTTGAAAAAGTGGGCAGACATCCTGGAAAAGAAATCTTGTAAACAGGGCTGTCATGATCTTATGCTAGCTGTAAATTACATCTTAACCAAATATACAAAAATATAAGCAAAGAAAGCGACATACAAAACAAAATTTGCCATGGTTTAATAAAGTTATTTGGGATATGATGAAAAACGAGATGTGGCGCTAAAAATATTTCCAAAATCAGGACTAACAACGGTTCGATTTTCTTTTACAAATTTAAGAAATAAAGTTGCAGCCGAGCTTAGAAAGGCCAAAGCCATTTTTTTTCCTTCAAATCATTAGAAATGCAAAAGAAAATAGAAGAATAATATGGAAAACTATTGATAAATTGATTGAACATGAAAAGTCAAAATGTGAGAATATTTGTCTCAATATTAATGGAATAATTATTGACTCTTTTGCAATAGAAACAAATTTTAATGAATATTTTTAAACCTTGTCCAAAATTCAGTTCAGAATTTTCAAATTGTTTATTCCCCTCTCATAATCAATTACAAATCTGATTTTAATCTTAGTTCAATAACTAAAACTAAAGTTGAAAAAATAATCACGGTGCTAAATAGCAGCAAAGCAAAAGATATTTATGGACTTGATAACTTCTTTTCTGAAACAATATAAGGACATCCTCTCTGATCCGTCGACAACAATGATAAATCGATTAGTGGGGGTATTTTTCCAGCAGCTCTAAAATCTGCGATTGTTCCCCCCATATTTAAGTCTGGAAATAAACAAGTCAAGTCAAGTCAAGTCAAGTGGCTTTTATTGTCATTTTTACTATACACAGTGGTACACAGTACACAGTAAAAACGAAACAATGTTCCTCCAGAACCCTGGTGCTACACTAAACAACAAAACAACATAAAGTGCATCGAGTGCAGCCTGGTGCAAACAGTGCAAACAAAAGAACAGTACAGACAGACAGAGTGCAGACAGACAACACAAGACAAGACAAAAGACAAAAACCAAGTATAGCGCCGACTCGTAAACCTACTGTATACTTAAATATACAGTACTGTGTGAGGTGAATATAAAAACTATACCCAGGAAAAAGTACAACAGAACAGAGCAAGACAAACAATTACCGTCCAATAAGCATTCTCCCAGCTGTGTCAAAAGTACTTAAAAAGACGGTGGCGGAGCAAATTAAAATCCACTTTGAGAGCGGTCTTCCTTGATCTGCGCAAAGCTTTTGATACCAGATACCCTACAGTAAATTAAATCAATATAGTCTCTCTGAGCACACCCAAAACTGGATAAGATCTTATTTGAGTGACCGACATCAGTGTGTACAAGTAAATAACATCAAATCTGCGTTTAGAGCCACCTCGATGGGAGTGCCGCAGGGGTCTCTTTGGGGACCCTTGCTTTTTAGCATCTATATAAATGATCTCCCTAGGGTGTGTTTGGACGTTAACTTAATTATGTATGCTGATGATAATGGTGATCTTCATTTATGGGGAAAACAAGCTGGAGGTTGCTGACAAATTATCAAAAATTATGCAAAAAGTTGCAGAATGGTTGCAGACGTCTTGCCTAGCCTTAAATGTTGATAAAACTGTCTCAATGTTTTTCTCAAATAAACGTAATTAACATCTAACTCCAAAAATTCAATTAAATGGGCAAAAAATAAAACATTTAAAGGAAACAAAATATTTAGGTCAGCATTCCTCTTTAAAAACTTCAGCAACTGGTCTCAGTGGTAAACATGATCCTGTCCAAACAATTTTTTTTAAACTGTATATTTTATTGTAAAATATTCTCAGTTTAAACATTATATATATTTTTTGTTTTATTGTAATAAGAATGAGGATTTATTAGATTAGCATATCATTGCATTCTGTTTTTATCTACACCTTGTCCCAACTCTTTTGGAAATAGGGTTATATATCCACAAGATTGGAAATAAAAAAAGAAATGAAAGAACATGGAGTATGCCCAACCTGGAGAGAACATGCAAAACTAGACACAGACATTAACCTGACCACAAGATATTGTGTTAATCTTATGGTAACAAACTCAGAGGGTAATATCAAGAAAAGTCTCAACCCATACTAAAAGCAAAACACTACCTACTTTCACATGGCAGCAAATGGTGTTTAGGTATTACCAGCAACATCACATTTACCAAATTATAACTTGCGTATAATTTTAATTTCTAACATTGTTTTATTTTATTTATGTTTTTTGATCATCAGATAAAAAATATAGCTTGTCTAATATATTATTATGCCAATTTTCATTACTTTCCACCATTAAAAACAGTTTAACCTCTTACTATTACTACATATGTACATGGAGCTTTAATCATCAAGGTAAGGCAAAAACAGCCTAACTAAACAAATAAAATGTAGTCTACTTTTTGTTATTGTGGTAAAAGAAAACTAAATTAGGCAGACTAAGTCTTATTAGATAGCTTTGAAATTATATGTACAAAATATATTCTAGTCCAACTCAAATAAGCCAGAAAAAATTAGGACAACATTGTTCTTTATAATTTGTTGTGTTTATTGACTTGTAATGTCAGAGATCCTGTTGAATTAATGAAAGCTCATTCTCATGTAAACTTAGTTCAGAATGTTTTAAATAAAAATAAAAGTGGAAAATTAGAAAGCGGAATAAAGAAAGAATTTTGTAATTATGTAGAAAATTAATTTTATGGACAAATTATTCCAACATTTAGTTATTACCGTTTAAATTTAACCCAATCAAAAGGCTATAGAAGCTTAACATATTTTCAAATAACAATGTATTGTTTTTCCATCACCGTAAAAAAATTTTAAAAGATGAAAAAAACCAAAACAAACACATGCACCCCACTTTGTGAACCTTTGATATACCGTATACTTGCATTAAAAGTAAACTGTAAAACAATACTATATTTCAACACACATCTCTCTAAAAATATCTCAACACATGGCAGTCTACTGTACATCTTCCACTTGTTGTGTCATGTTCACCACCCCCTCACCAGTCTCAACAGCTCCTGTTACATTAGCGTTGTTAGCGTTTTGTAGAAACTTTCTTAAATCCTTTAGAGCAGGCTTGAACATTTGAATAAGGGCAAGAAGTGTGGCTTGTGTTCCTTCAAGGGCTTGGGCTTGTCTCTCTTGGGCACAAGCTTGTGCCTCCTGTGAGCGACGAATCATCTGCAGAAGATCATTTTGGTTCTCCAAGTGCTGTGAGATTTCACGCACATGCAGGTTGGTGACACGCTGCTCCTGCAACAGCTTGGCAGAGTTCAGTGCAATGCGGCTCTTCAACTCCTGTGGTTTTACTGAGCACTCAGCTTGCGCTGACAAAACCTCCACAGGGGCTTCAGTTGTAACAGTGACTGGTGTCTCTGTTGTGCAGTACTCTACCATGCCCTCCTCCAGGGTGTGATATGTAGTTTCAGCTGTTGTAATACACATATAACCTTGGTAAGCATAAATTGACAACATATACAGTGCCCTCCACAATTATTGGCACCCCTGTTTAAGATGTGGTCGTGGACTTCAAAAAAATCTCCTTTTTTTTTTAAACAACATAGAACCCAAATGCAAAAAAAGATAAAAATCCAACCTTTTATTTAAGTACATTACCCACTTGAAATCATGTGTGCCACTATTATTGGCACCCCTGATGTTAATACTTTGTACAACCTGCTTTTGCCAACAAGACAGCACTTAATCTCCTCCTATATCATTTCCCAAGATTGGAGAACACAGAGAGAGGGATTTTTGACCATTCTTCTTTGCACAATCTTTCTAGATCATCCAGTGTCCTGGGTCCTCTCTTATGCACTCTTCTCTTTAGCTTGCCCCACAGGTTTTCGATTGGGTTGAGGTCTGGGGACTGAGATGGCCATGGGAGGACCTTGAGTTTGTGACTGCTGAACCACTTTTGTGTAGATTTTGCGACATGTTTTGGATCATTATCCTGCTGAAAGACCCAATGACTACCCATCTTCAGCTTTCTGGCAGAGGCCATCAGGTTTTTATTTAAAATATCCTGGTACTTCAAAGCATTCATAATGCCATGCACCCTAACGAAGTTCCCAGGGCCTTTGGAAGAGAAACAGGCGCACAGCATCACAGATCCTCCACCATACTTCACGGTGGGCATGAGGTGCTTTTCGGCATACTCATTCGCCAGACCCACTTAGAGTGTTTGTTGCCAAAAAGCTTAATCTTAGTCTTATCTGACCAAAGCACACGATCCCAGTTGAAGTCCCAGTACCGCTTAGCAAACTCCAGATGTTTACGTTTGTGAGTGTTAGTGAGAAAAGGCTTTTTCCTTGCATGCCTCCCAAACAGCTTGTTGGCATGTAGAGAGCGTCTGATGGTTGTTTTGAAGACTCTGTGACCCCAAGATGCCACTCTTTGATGCAATTCTGTGAAGGTGAGCTTGGAAAAATTTTTTACTTCTCTTACCATCCTCCTCACTGTCTGTTGTGGCAAGATAAACTTGGGACCTCTTCCAGCCTTGTTTGTCACTGTTCCAGTTGTTTTAATCTTCTTAATGATTACTCTGACTGTAGATACCGACAAGTTAAGGCGAGTGGCTATTTTCTTGTAGCCATTGCCTGACTTATGAAGGTCGACACACATCTGCCTTACTTGAATGGTGTGTTCTCTTGTCTTTGCCATGTTGACAAATGGGTAAGAGAATTAGGCCTCTGTGTCACGTCATATTTATACCCCAGGGAAACAGGAAATCATGAATTACTAATTAAAAGTCCCTAAAT
>MU559653.1:4780549-4929858 GCA_024362625.1 Silurus asotus | reverse complement strand
AAAAAAAAAAGGAGAATTTTTTAGAAGTCCACGACCACATCTTAAACAGGGGTGCCAATAATTGTGGAGGGCACTGTAGTATAGTTTTCTGAATACATTTGCAAAAATAATTTATGCATTCACTTAAATATTTCCTATTTAATTTTTACTTTCTAATATTGAATGGCAAAGATAAGCAGAAATAAAGCTTAGCATAAGCCAGTGGCAGGCCATCCGGGCCAGCTAGACTGCTGGCCTAAACAATAACTGTGGAATTTTCACATTCATTGATTGGATGGTCAGAGAGTTTGGAAACCGCATCCTTAACAAACTGCACAAGCTCAACTACATTCATAGCTAATTATTCCACAATGGGTGACAGAGGAAAATAAATTAATTTGGTCACAGATATAATTACAAGGAGAGGCAAATCAATTCAAAACAGGTGTTAAGCTTTAAAAAAAAAAAAGTATACTTTAGCATTTTCTTTCCTGTAGAATTTGCACAAAAACACAATCAGCCATGTCCGAGATATAAAATCAGCATTTGTACTTTTCATTACACAATTAACTGAAAAGTATATACTTTTGGGAAGTATATAAAACTTTGATGTGACTGACTTGCAAGCCTACATTTTGTTGCTCGTTTTGGCAGGAGTGAACAAAGGACTGTCCCTTCATACAATACATGCCAAGCAAAAATATAAGAAGAAGCATCTTAGGGCATGAGGGTGGTGCTACGTAGACATGGCTGAGAGACTGATAACATAACATTAAATTGTATATTTTTTTTCCACACTATATAACAATATTAGGTCAATAAATGAGATTTAATGTTGATTTACAAGTTTGTCTAAAGTCGATAGGTATTTTGGCTGTATATGGGGTGGGAGTGGGGTTGAGGGGGTTATTTAAAGGGCTATTTAAGTAGTCCACAAAGACATAAACCTTTTAATAAAAAATATATATAAATTGACAAATAACATTTGAAAAAAAGGACATCATAGAAATGTAACTTGATACTGTTAGACACTAAATAATAAAAGTAAATTCATAACTAAAATTCTCATATTTCAATATGTGTTCAGTTGTTTTGGTTAAAGGAGAAACCAGTTTTTATATCTTGCTTTTTACTTCTGAGCTGCTTAGGGATTTATTGTATTCTAATCAAATATAAGCTTAGCTTTTGAACTATATTATATATAAAGCTCTCAAATCACACAACCACCAAGTAAAAACAGGAATCAGCAACGAATGCTTTCAGGATTGTAATATACAATGTTTTGTTGTATATGCGCAAGGAGCCAGGGGTCCAGAGTTTTGTGTTTTTATCAAACGGTGATTTACTGTGTTTATTAAGCACACTCAAATTAGGATTTGCATCAGATAAGATTTGTATCAAATCAGAAGTTGTATGTGAAGTCTGTGTTGTCAAAATTACAAATAAAACAAAACAAAAAACAAATAAATAAATACTTAAATTACAATTGGATTTACTATATTATATTAGATATCATTATATAAAGCAAAATTTATGTTGAATATTAAATGTTCTCATAAAAGATAAAGTGATATATCAATTGACCATGAGGTAAATACATAGGCAAATTATACAAATTATGAGTAAAAGAGTTCTATTAGAAAATAAAGAATAATTGTATCAATGATTTAAAAAAAAGGCATTTTCAGGAAACAAACAAACAAAAAAGTATAATTGTTGCTATATGTTTAATGGTTTTATATTGTCATTTGTAAATTATTATTATTTTATTTTAGTTATAGTGTTATGACTTATTTTGCTTTTTTCTTATAGCATTATTAGCTTTTTCTTACAATATTACCTTAATTCAAAACATATTGTGGATAATTACAACTCATATTACACAACTCAAAGTAAGATTAAATACAACAAGCTGCATTTACTGGGGCAAATATACAACTGTAAACACCACTGACCATGTGCATGTGGTAAACTTAGAATACAATGTTTTATCAATACATGCAGTTTCATTTGAAAATAAGAAACAGTGATGTTGGACATTACATAATTTTAAATGTCCAATATAGCCTGATAGTGGATTGAACAAATGATGGATGGTAAACCATTTCAGCACAAATTCAAAAACATTTTTTTTTATATAATTGTTTCAAATCAGAAAATTGATAAAAGAAATTGAAAAAGAAATGACCAATATATACAGTGACTGATTATATGTTGGAGCTAAATTGTTTAAGAAAATTAATTAATACGAATACAAAAATTGTTTAGTCCATTTAACTACACACAGGGCACTGTGTTTTGCCACTAAACATTATCACTGATGCACCACCCGCTAAACTCTGAAGCACTCAGGTAAACACTATGGAAGCCTATTTCCACCACATAAAAAAAAGTTTTTTCTCTCGCAATTCCGATTATTATTATTTTTTGCCAATTGGGCAGCATCAGCCCCTCTTTAGTGCCAGAAGTCTTTACACGTTGAAAATGAAATGGGCTACAATCAGTGGAATTGCAGTGGAATTGTATCAAACTAAGCCTGGATCCCTCGATCCCTAGAGTGAACTCTGCCTTACAATCCGCTCTGGAGGAGATGGAACAAGACAGAGGTAGCCTCGTTTATACACCAGCAGCTTTAAACTTCCGGCCAACAAAATGTTTACGAGAAATAAAGTCAGAATTGCGAGAAAAAAACCTCGGAATTATCTTATAATCCCTAAATAACAATATTAAATCTGTTATTTGAAGTACTGTACACATGTTGCCATTTGACAGCTGTGACTTGAAAATATAGTTCTGGTTAAAAATAATGAACCAGTTGACTTTCCAATTACAACTTATTTAAACAAAAATAAAAATTCCATGTAATCATACCTTCTAGAGTTTTCATTTCACAGGTGGTACCAGGTGCTGGCTGGATACCTGCTAAACAATGAAAAACAGTATAAGACTACTGCAAGATGATAATCTACTTTTTCTTTTTTTACTTTTTTTTTTTTAAATGTTCATATTAAATATTATAAAATAACTACACATGTTTATTTATGCACTATATTTAAAATTATGCAAACATGGCTGAAAAATAACAAATATATCAACATTTCAGTTGTTGCAAATAATTCCAGTTGATGTGAAATTCTACAACCCCATTTACAAAAAAATTAAATAAAAATGGGACTTAAAATGTACTAAAATACAGAATGCAATGATTTGCAAATCTCCCAGACCATATTTTATTCACAACAGAACATGTAGAACACATTAAATGTTTAAAATGAGTAAATGTACCATTAAAAATAATATAATTTTTAATTTGAAAAGTAGAAAAGTGAGTTGGAAACTCAGTCTGTTACCAAATCATCTCTATTTTCTTTGGTGACATCTCTACCATCAAGCCCTCTGACTTTACTACCATTTCTTTTGGTGCTGTTGATACTCAGATTTAATTTAACTTCAGCTTTTTAGCCCCATAAATTGGTAAATCATCTATTTCCCCCATCTTATATGGATCCTACTTTTAGACAGTGGCAGATTAAGGGTGTTAAGTCTTTTCAAGATCTGTATAAAGATTGAATTTTTGGGAATATGTGGATTTTTAGGAGTTGGATTTACCATCTTCCCATATATATAGATATTTTTAAGTGAGACATTGTATTTCATAATTGTTTTCAGAGTTTCCAGGTTTACCATCCGAAAAGAACTGGGATGACCTGTTATCTTTGGGTCCCCAGCAGAAGTCCTTAATATAAAAAAAAAAACAACAGCCCCTTCCTCTTAATAAACCCACAATTGACAAAATTAAGGCAAAATGGGAGGATGAATTGGGAAAAGTTTTTCCCAAAAGCATGGTGGGAAAGGCAATAGATAGAATCCATTCAAGTTCTATATGTGCTCGGCTTACTCTTATACAGTTTAAAATTCTGTACAGAGTTAATTTTTCTAAAGCTAAGCTAGCCAAACTTTACACCAGTATTAGCGACAGCTATGACAGATGTCATCATTCCCCTTGTAATCTAAGCCACATGTTCTTCTTATGCCCAATGTTACATAGGCTCTGGTGTGGTAACTATGTCTGCAATTCTTAACATTAATATTATATATATGCCCTGGTGTAGCATTTTTGGGGTTGCTGTTTGATTTATCCCGGTACAACAAGAAATAGAATCAATTAGATATTTTGGCTTTCACATCTAGCCAGGTGCCATATTTTAATTCTTTGGAAATCCTGTAGACCACCAACTACAGTCAGTGGCCCAAAGATAATACAGTATGTCCTTTTTAAAATGAGTAAAAATAGGATAGTCTATTAGAGGTTAAAGTTTACCAGTAAATTGCAGTGTCTACCACCTGAGTAAAACTTAGAATTTGTATTTGTTTACTTTGTTATCCTGTGTGTGTGTGTGTGTGTGTGTGTGTGTGTGTGTGTGTATATAATTTTTTTTCTGTGTAAACATGTTTGCATATGGGGTTTTATTTTGGTTGTTTCTGTGGGTAAACATAGAAAAGTTATAGTACTGAACTAAAGACTGAACTAAAAAGAAAAGTGCTGAACTTGGCTGCCTGCACCCAACCTTCCACCAATCAAAAATAAAACAAAGAATATAGCAATAAGACCCAGGGAAAGATAGAATCCTGTTTTAGGCACATATGGGACAACATTCCTCTACCACAACTCCAGCAACTGGTCTCTTCAGTTCCAAGACATATATTAACTATTGCTAAAAGAAGGCCCTATCCTGACTTTTATCCAACCATCAAATTCATTATACCCTATTTCTTCATAATATTTTAAAGTTCCTCAAATTTAAAATGTAATATGTCTTCTATGTTTTACTATAAATATAATGTGAAATCATGAGCTTTGCAAATCATTGTATCCGGGTTTTATTTACAGTTTACTCATCAACCCAACTGTTTTGTAACCAGGATTGGACAATAAAAACTTAATACATTTGACATTATGGTATTTACTATTCTTTCACATAGTATTGTGGTATTGTTTACTGTTTTCCACACATCTGTGGAATCTTTGGGAGTTTGGGTAATGTTAACATAGAACATACAAACAAAGAAAAAAGCATGATCATAGTGACTTGACTAGCAGCACAAAGAAAAAAAATCACCACAATCAAGTCACTGTGATCTTTTTGTTCATGTATAATGTGGTGATGACCCAAAGTTTGAGACCTGCATCTGCAGGTTTCTTTGTGCTGCTCCACATGACCAGATGATTAGAGAACAGGTTGAATTTGTTCAGGTAATAAATGTCACATAATGGTTTATGGCAAGTGTGTAGCCATTAGCACAAGCCACTAGACTGTGAAAAGACTTTCTCCATTTTGTCTATTGGTTTTGTACATTCTGTCTATACAGTAGCATTACAGTTTCCCTTCAGTTTGTAGTGAAGGGAAACTGTTATCAGCTAACAGCTTAACAGCTGTTAGCTGATTACATTTATATAGCTTGCAGCAAAGTTTGGCCTAGTCTGGGCTTTGAGAATGGAGTCCAGAATAATTCATCACTCGGAGCAGTTTGTCAATATGTAACTGAACAATGGTGCTGATTAAATGATTTATTGGTTTATTAATTTTTAACAGTAAAAGAATTGAAACTGAAGAATTCACCCTGTGTAAAATTAAACACTGTGTAAAGTTTGCAAGTGTTAGAGTAAACATAATATAAATGGCAATAACAATCTAAACCAATACAGTGATAATTAGCCCAGCCTTGTATTAGATAACCAAAAGGTTTTATATTATTTGTTATGTTATTTTCTATCATGTAAATGGAATAAGTTATGAAATAATACAGAATATTGGTAGCAGGTATCCAATTCAATGCTGGATTGAGACATTTAACAGGGTGATTATTCATGTGCAGATTAAACTTTTAAGCAGCAACTTTGTAAACTGAGTTTGTTTTCAATTATGTGTTAATGAGATGGGGAGTCTGCTTATAAAAAAAAACAAAAAAACAAAAACAAACAAACAGACAGATCTAAATAATATTAGATCTTTTGGATTAATGTTTGGCCACTTAAAAATGTATTTCACTTTAACAATTTAATTGTTTTATAATTTAAATTGTGGACAATTAAAGTAACATTAAGGTTACTATAAATATACATTTAAATGCGTTATTTTGCTATCTCGAATGTAAAAACGTACATCTGTCTAAACGGCTCTTCGATCAGACAGAACTGTATCATATTTGTTGTCGTTTTCAATTTGAGATATTAAGCGCTAAACCGCGTTGTATTAACGCCAATGTCTTACTCTGCGTTAGTGTAACGGTAGTGGCGGTTGTACTAATAGGCACTGCAACCGCAATCTCCCCACTCGGCTCTTCTGATTCTCCAGCAGGCAGACTGATGATAGTGGCTTCCCCCAGGAGGTTACAGATTCGCTGCTGCATGGCAGTAAGAATAACTGGTACCGTGGTGCAATCTCCTGTGTCCTCTATCGCAGCGCGAGCCTGCGCCACTTTGCGACGAACCTCGGTTTTCAAATCAGACCACTTCTTCTTCACCTCGGCGAGCTCGCGCTGGCAGTTGGTCACCGCGTTCACGCGTTTCAGAATCTCCATCCAGGCGTTATTTTTGGCGATATGAGTAACGCCAGCGTTGAAGTGGTTCACTAAAATGTGTTTTTGTTTTTCCATCTCCTCTACGATGATTTCCACCTCCCTTTCTGAGAAATTCATTTTTCTCTTCTTTGCATGCGATGCCATAATATTTTGAATGGGACTTAAGGAAAGTATTTTAAAAGTGCGTAGAATACGTAAAAATAGTAAGTTTATCTTCACTAAACTGCGCAACGTAATGGCTTCCTGAATCGACTTCTTTAACGACGAAGTCTACGGCCGTAAAGGTTAAAACTCCGCCTACTTTCTCAACACGAAATATTACTTGCTGTGCACAGTTTAGGAAAATTGTGACGATTGCCGATGTGATTGGCGGAAAATGCAGTCACTCAAACTATTTCGTTAGAGGAAGTAGTTCTGTGTTCAATGTTGTACTGTATACTACCTCGCAGCAATGTAAGAATTATCTCAATAATTCGGGGCTCTGGCAGTTATATAAATTTTTTTTTTTGGACCTACCTAATACTGTTTTTTTTGTACAGAAAAGATTTTAGGTATTATGACTAAAACATTACTATTTTGAAAGGAATACAATAAGAAAATATAATAATAGAAAAATGGTCATAGCTGTATTGTGTAACAACAACTACTTAAGAAGTCAAGTGTGTTCGAAGTAGCCAGGAAAACGCTAGCATATAATCATTTAGAGCAGAGGTCCCGACCACTGGGTCTAAACCAGGTATCGGTGGAAGAGTTGGGATGCTGGAACGTTGTGAGGATAGTGCAACAGGTTCTTTTAAAAGAAAAAAAATTACATTCCTTGAAAGTTTCTTTTATAACATAAATAAAAAATAAATAAATAACAATCACAAAACAATGACATACAAAAACAAGAAAGCTACACAGTCCGCTCCAGCTTTAGGTCTTTCAAACTATACCTTGCCTTTTCATCTTTATGTGCATGAACGTAGTGGTATGGCTGCTGGGATTCTGGCCCAGGTGCACAGTGACAGATGTCGCCCGTTGCATATATTTACAAATCTTTAGACAACATACTTGTGTGTGGCAGCTGCTTGCGTCTGGGATGCTGAAAATGGTGCTTTCATATCCTTTGATACTACACACCTCACATCAGTTAACAGCTATTTTACACAACATATGAAAATACAACATAGATCTGGTTATGTACCCGCACTTTTGGCAACAGAAAACATAAGTATTAAGCCTACTTCTCAGCCGCATTCAGTGATCTATACTTTATTGATTTCGATGGTTTTGACGACACACGATTGCCTTAAACACATTGAACAACCCGATCTTTTAGATACAGCTCTAAAAGAGGAGTATTGCCCCTATGTAGATTGTTCGTGTTCAAAACCTTCTGATGGTGTGTATTTATGGGGATATGCAGTTACAAGATTACCTGATGAAATAGTTAAAGCTAAATCATTACCATGCACATCTGCACAAGCTGCAGAGTTAGTGGCACTTACAGTACAAGAGCATGTCAGCTGTCTGAATGTAAATCAGTGACTATATACACTGATTCGAAGTATGCTTATAGTGTTGTGCATGATTTTGCACTGCTCATAGGTGACCTTTTAAATGCTGTTCAACTCCCCACCAAAGTGGCCATAGTTAAGGTTAAAAGACATGCCACATGTGATTCAGAGGAAATTCAGTGAAACACATTAGCAGATAAAGTAGCTAAGGAAGCAGCACAACAACCAGTAGATTTAGACACAATACATCCAAACCCTGGCATCTCAACGATGACACAGATCTCCAATATACCAGTTATTGATCCAAAACTACTTCAGAGTCAGCCTACTGAGGAGGACAAAGTGGACTTCTAAACGATCTAAATCAGATTCTGCAGTGGTGGAAAGTCGGCAAATGTTTTCTATATTTCTGTTTCCATTTCCATATATGCAACACTGCATAATGTTGCACATATTTAACATTATACACACACACATACACACATCTGTAGTGCATGCTTTCCATGCAGATGTTTTTTTTTTTTTTTTTTAAGTGGTATTTTTTGCAGGTGACAAGAGCTTTTCACCAACACATAATCTACACTTAACAATTATTCCTTTCTCCTTTTCCTCGACTATTTCAAAATAATAAGAATACTTCCATCACAGTAATGTAATTCTCTGGTTTGCCATCTCCGCTTCTGACCAGCTTCTGTTCCCGCGGCTCGCAAGTATGAGTGCGCAATTCTATGTGACTACGTTCATTTTAATTCAGTATTTATTTTTTTATGCAAAATAATTTAACTGAAAAGTAACTCGCATTACTTTTTTTAAAAAGTAACTCAGATATGTAAATTTATAAAGTAACGAGCTACTTTACTCGTTACTCCAGAAAAGTAATATTATTACGTAACGCACTTTACTTGTAAGGCGTTACCCCAACACTGCCCATGACCTTTATATCAAACCTCCTCCTGAGACCAGCAATAAAGGAAAACTATTGAAGCTTAATAAATGTGTGTAATGTCTGGTTGATGTTTCACTGTACTGGTATAATAGGGTGAAGTCTCCGTCTCGAATATTTTTGCTTTCGGAAGAGCGCTTTTTGAGGGTTTGAAAGCAGTGAGCGGAGGACATTTACCAGAACTACTAACACACACTACAGTAATTACATTAAGGTACTTCATTTCTCTATTATGGCGAACATCCAGTTTACTCAGTGTGTGAAGTGTGACATGTTTAGTCAGTCTTTCTCCGTTGTTAGCGATAATTTTATTTGTGAGAAGTGTAAGCTAGTTTGCTCTTTGACGGAGAAGATCTTAGCATTAGAGGAGTGCATCCAGAGTCTAGAGAGAAGTAGTGAGTGCGAGAGCAGTCCAGGTTCTGCAGGGGAAAGTCTGGATGCCCTAGGTGAAGGTAATATTCCCCCGACTCCGGCATTAGAGCCCTCGCAGCGGGGCGAATGGGTGAAGACTCGGCGGCATACTCGCAAAGCCAAAGCGAACGCTAAGGCTCGCCCACGGGAGCACCATTCCTCTCCGCTTCGCGTGTCCAACAGGTTTGCTCTCCTCAGTGAAGCACCCGCTGAGAAACCTGAAAGAGCTCTGGTTTTAGGATACTCCATTCTGAGGCACTTGAAATTAGCTAGACCTTTAGGGGCACCAGCAGCACAGGTTATGTGTATACCGGGAGCCAGGGCGCCGGACATAGCAGGTCAGCTTAGATTCTTAGGAAAGCACAGGTTCTCTAAGATAGTTTTTCACACAGGCGCTAGGATATACCCCTTCAACAGTCAGAGGTTACTAAGAGTAATATTATAGAGGTGTGTAAATTAGCGAAGGCAATGTCCAATGCTGTAGTATGTAGGTTATGGTCGCTGAACTGCTGGATGTCCGAGTGGTGCTCCAAAAATAATGTGGGCTTCATTAATAATTGGAGCATTTTTGAGGGCAAGGTGTCACTCAGGATCCATCATATTGAGACTGTGTCTGTCCCCCGAGCAAAACCAAAATATAGGAATTATCAGAAAGTCTGTTTAAATAACCTGATTAACATTAAAATAAATAGGACTGAACGCACAGCCAGCACCTCTGATCTAAAGATAGGATTGTTGAATAGATCTCTCACGCCAAAAGCGCTTACTATAAACAAAATTATTACCGACCAGGAGTTTAATATAATGTGTTTGACAGAAACATGGATTAAATCGAATGAATATGTAGCATTAAATGAGGCGAGTCCTCCTGGGTATAGTTACATACACCAACCCCGTCTAAATGGCAGAGGAGGTGGAGTAGCAGCTATTTATAATATTAATCTAAACGTCACACAAAAGACTAAACAAAAATGTAAAACATTTGAAGTTCTTCACACCAACATAAAATATTCAGTGTCCGAAAGCAGGTCAAGTCAGTTAATTCCACTAATTATTATTTATAGACTACACTGATTTTCTGATAGAATTTGCAGATTTCATTACAAATTTAGCTACTTCTTTAGACAAAGCATTAATTGTTGGTGACTTTAAGATTTATTTTGATAATCAGGAAGACTCCTTAAGAGCAGCAGTTGTGTCCATTCTAAATTCAGTTGGAATTAATCAGAATGTTATAGGACCCACTCATAGTGGTGGACACACTTTCGATTTGTTGTTAACATTTGGATTAAACATAAAAAACTTAGTCATATTTCCACAGTCTGAAGCTATTTCAGACCATTATCTAATCTCGTTTAAAATTTGCCTAAGTCATTGCATTTCTACCTCACCACGCTACAGTGTTAAGCGTACTTTCACGTCAGCTACAGCAGCGCGTTTTATTAATTATCTTCCCGAAATTACATTATTAGATAGATCTATGTCAGACGCCGCAGAGCTCGACTGGGCCACTGAGCATCTAGAAACAACGTTACGTTACACTCTAGATGATGTAACTCCTCCTAAGACCAAAATGATCAGGGAGAAAAAATTAGCACAGTTTTATAATGATCATACGCGCACCTTAAAACAGAATACTCGAAAATTAGAACGTAAATGGCATCAAACAAAATTAACAGTATTTCAAATAGCATGGAAGGAGAGCCTCTTAAATTATACAGGGAATAAAATAAAATTAACAGGGAATAAAAGCACTGCACTAAGATGCACACAATCATTATATAGAAATGATTTCATGAACTTTTTTAATAACAAAATTTAAAACATCAGGCAAGAAATCCAAACGGTTAATATAAATCCTAATTATTTTACAAGTAACCCTGTAGACAGCAATGTAATTATAATGAACAATCAACTACAAAGCTTCACTCCTATTCATGAGAATTACTTAATTTCATTAATCTCCTTATCAAAATCATCAACCTGCATTCTCGATCCCTTGCCCTACAAGTTACTTTAAACAGATAGCTCCAGAGGTAATTAAACCTGTTTTAAAAATAATCAACTCTTCCATTAGCACTGGTTATGTACCTAAATCCTTCAAACTGGCAGTTATCCACCCCTTATTAAGAAACCTGACCTTGACCCCTGTCAGTTGTCCAACTACAGACTGATATCAAATCTCCCCTTTTTATCCAAAATTTTAGAAAAGGTTGTAGCACAGCAGTTATGCTCACACCTATTTATGAATAACATTTTTTTAATGTATCAGTCAGGATTTCGGCCTTATCATAGCACAGAGACAGCGCTAGTTAAGGTGGTAAATGACCCGTTATTGGCCTCTGATCAGGGTTTTGTCTCCTTACTTGTTTTGCTCGACCTTAGTGCAGCTTTTGACACCATTGATCACACTATACTGCTTGCTAGAATTGTGAACGTTGTAGGAATAACGGGAACAGCTCTCTCTTGGCTCAGGTCTTATTTGACTGATCGCTATCAGTTTGTGGATGTAAATGGTGAGTTCTCCACACTCTATGAGGTAAAGTTTGGTGTTCCTCAAGGATCTGTCTTAGGCCCACTGCTTTTCTCTGTATATATGCTGCCTCTTGGTGAAATCATTCATAAACATGGGATTCGCTTCCATTGCTATGCTGATGACACACAGCTGTATATTTCAGCAAAGCGAGATGAGCGAGATCAGCTAAACAGTGTTGAGAAGTGTGTAAAGGACATTAGACAGTGGATGCTTAATAATTTTTTTCTGCTCAACTCAGATAAGACGGAAGTACTTTTACTAGGACCACATTCAGCTAGAAGTAAATTCCGATTACGTAGCATCTCTAGATGGTGTTTCTGTTTCAGCATGTACGGCTGTCAAAGACCTTGGTGTGATTATTGACCCGAGTCTTTCCTTTGAGTCTCACGTGAATAATATTACCAGGATCGATTTCTTTTACCTTAGAAATATTGCTTAAATTAGAAATATGATGTCGTTACAGGATGCAGAAAAACTAGTTCATGCTTTTGTTACTTCTAGATTAGACTACTGTAATGCTTTACTGTCTGTGTGTTCGAGTAAGTGCATAAATAAACTTCAGTTAGTCCAGAATGCAGCAGCAAGGGTCCTCACTAGATCTAGGAAATACGATCACATCACCCCTGTTTTAATCAGTCTACACTGGCTTCCAATCAAATCTCGCATTGATTATAAAATATTACTACTGACGTATAAAGCACTTAACGGTCTCGCACCGCAGTATCTGAGTGAACTTCTGTACCAGTATGATCCTTCACGCCTTCTTCTTCTTCTTCTTTTGGCTGCTCCCATTCGGCTGTCGCCACAGCGGATCATCCGTCTCTATACCACCCTGTCCTCTACATCTGCCTCTTTTACACCAACTACCTGCATGTCTTCCCTCACCACATCCATGAACCTCCTTCTTGGCCTTCCTCTTTTCCTCCTACCTGGTGGCTCCATCCTCAGCATTCTTCTACCAATATAATTCATGTCCCTCCTCTGCACATGTCAAAACCATCTCAATCTCGCCTCCCTCACCTTGTCACCAAAACATCCTACATGCGCTGTTACTCAATGCCACTGTCTCTAAACCATACAACATCGCAGGTCTCACCACAGTCCTATAAACTTTCCCTTTCAATTTTGCAGATACCCTACTATCACAAATCACTCCTGTCACTCTTCTCCACCCACTCCACCCTGCCTGCACTCTTTTCTTCACTTCTCTAACACACTCTCCATTACTTTGCACTGTTGACCCTAGGTACCTGAATTCCTCCACCTTCTGAAGCTCTTCTCCCTGCAACCGCACCACTCCACTGCCCTCCCTCTCATTCACACACATGTATTCTGTCTTACTCCTACTGAGTTTCATTCCCCTTCTCTCCAGCGCATATCTCCACCTCTCCAGGCTCTTCTCAACCTGCTCCCTACTCTCACAACAAATCACAATATCATCCGCAAACATCATAGTCCAGGGAGACTCCTGTCTGACCTCGTCCGTCAACCTGTCCATCACCACTGCAAACAGGAAAGGGCTCAGGGCCGATCCTTGATGCAGTCCAACCTTCACTCTAAACCAGTCTGTCGTACCTACTGCACACTTCACTGCCGTCACACTGTCCTCATACATGTCCTGCACCACCCTCACATACTTCTCTGACACACCTGACTTCCTCATACAATACCACAACTCCTCTCTTGGCACCCTGTCGTACGCCTTCTCTAAATCCACAAATACACAATGCAATTCCTTCTGTCCTTCTCTATACTTCTCCATCAACATTCTCAAAGCAAATAAGGCATCTGTGGTGCTCTTCCTCGGCATGAAACCATACTGTTGCTCACAGATGGTCACCTCTTCTCTCAGCCTGGCTTCCACTACTCTTTCCCATAACTTCATGGTGTGACTGATCAACTTAATACCCCTGTAGTTACTGCAGGTCTGCACATCTCCTTTATGCTTAAAGATCGGTACCAGCACACTTCTTCTCCATTCCTCAGGCATCTTCTCACCTTCCAAAATCCTGTTAAACAATCTGGTTAAAAACTCCACTGCCATCTCTCCTAAACATCTCCACGCTTCTACCGGTATGTCATCTGGTCCAACCGACTTTCCACTCTTCATCCTCTTAATCGCTGCTCTCACTTCCTCCTTGCTAATCCTATCTACATCCTGCTTCACCAACTCCACATCATCCAACCTTCTCTCTCTCTGATTTTCCTCATTCATCAGCTGCTCAAAATACTCCCTCCACCTTCTCAACACACTCTCCTCACTAGTCAACACATTTCCCTCTCCATCCTTTACTGCTCTAACTTGCAGTACATCCTTTCCAGCTCGGTCCCTCTGCCTGGCCAATCGGTACAAATCCTTTTCTCCTTCCTTAGTGTCCAACCTCTCATACAGCTCCTCATATGCCTTTTCCTTGGCTTTCGCCACATCCCTCTTAACCTGCTGCCGCATCTCCTTGTACTCCTGCCTACTTTTCTCATCACTCTGTCTATCCCACTTCTGTTTTGCCAACCTCTTTCTCCTTATGCTCTCCTGCACTTCCTCATTCCACCACCACGTCTCCTTGTCTTCCTTTCTATTTCCAGATGTCACACCAAGTACTTTTCTAGCTGCCTCCCTCATCACTCCTGCAGTAGTTGCCCAATCATCCAACACCTCCTTAACACCACTGAGCCTCTCTCTGACCTCTTCCCTGAACCTCACACTGCACTCTTCCTCCTTCAGTTTCCACCATCTTATTCTTCTTTCAGTCCTCACTCTCCTCCTCTTCTTCTTCGCCTCCAAAACCATCCTACAGACCACCATCCTATGCTGTCTAGCTACACTGTCCCCTGCCAACACCTTACAGTCACCAATCTCCTTCAGGTTGCATCTCCTGCATAGCACATAGTCCACCTGTGTGCACCTTCCTCCACTTTTATACGTCACCCTATGATCCTCCTTCTTCTTAAAATAAGTGTTCACCACTGCCATTTCCATCCTTTTAGCAAAATCTACCACCATCTGCCCTTCCACATTCCTCTCCTTAAAACCATACCTACCCATCACCTCCTCGTCACCTCTGTTCCCTTCACCTACATGCCCATTAAAGTCCGCCCCAATTACTAACCGTTCTTTCCTAGGTACACCATCTACCACTTCATCTAATTCACTCCAGAATCTTTCCTTCTCCTCCATTTCACAGCCAACTTGTGGAGCATAGGCACTGATGACATTTATCATCATCCCTTCAACTTCCACCTTCACGATCATCACCCTATCAGAAACTCTCTTCACCTCCACTACACTCTTACTGTACTCTTCCTTCAGAATCACCCCTACACCATTTCTCTTTCCATCCACACCATGATAAAATAGTTTAAATCCACCTCCAATGTTCCTGGCCTTACTCCCTTTCCACTTGGTCTCCTTAACACACAGCATATCTACCTTTCTCCTCTCCATCATATCAGCTACTTCTCTCCCTTTACCCGTCATAGTACCAACATTTAAAGTACCAACCCTAAACTCCACTCTCCTACAATGCTCCTTTCCCTGCCGTCTCTGTAGACATCTTCCTCCTCTCCTTTTCCTCCTTCGGCTAACAGTAGCCCAATTTCCACCGGTACCCTGTCGGCTAACGATACCTGTGTGTTAACCCGGGCCTCGACCGATCCGGTATGAAATTCTCATTTGTAATCCGCATATTTGATTTGGCACATGTTTTACGCTGGATGCCCTTCCTAACGCAACCCTTCCCATTTACCCGGGCTTGGGACCGGCACTAAGAATGCACTGGCTTGTGCCTCCCTAATGGCTGGGTTATGTTCCTTCACGCCTACTGGCTATCTGTTGGTTCCTTAAATAATGAAGACTACAGCAGGGGGCAGATCTTTCTCCTATAAAGCCCAACAGTTATGGAACAGCCTTCCAACCTGTTTTCGGGACTCGGACACAGTCTCGGTGTTCAAGTCGAGGTTGAAAACGTATCTATTTAGTCAAGCCTTTTATCAGTAGATTTTTCTTAGGTAAAGGCTCAGATCTGGAGGGAGCATGGATAAAAAGTGTTTGGTGAACTGGTATATATGTATGCTGCCGTCCCCTCACATTCACACGTTCACTCGGGTTTGTTGACGGCGGTGTGGTGGGTCGTCTCTTATCCCAGAGATCCCTCATGTCTGTGTTACCTTCTGGTTCTCCATTTTAGTTATGCTGCCATAGCGAGTCCTGCCGGAGTCCAAACTGCACAGTGACATTAACTTTCATACACCAATACAAAACATACTTACAAAGAACATATTTACGTTTATTCACCACATTACCTGTGTAAAGCTGCTTTGAGACAATGTTCATTGTTAAAAGCCCTATACAAATAAAAATGAATTGAATTAAATTGAATTGAATTGAATTGAATTGAATTAAAGGAAATTGCCATAAGGTCAGAAGGAACAATGTAAAACTTGCTGTGTTCTATTGTTAAAATCAGGACTACACTGATTTTGAATGGGTACTTGTGTGCCTATATGAAAGACTTCATATGGGGGGCACACAAAGTCTCTCCACAACAGTAGTACCACATCTTAGATCCATGTTTTAAGTTGGATGTGGGGGGTGTGACAGATTCTGTTATGTGGGAATAAACATACAAAAAAAAAAGAAAAGAAAACTACATTAAGCATATATAGCCCATACATTTGGATCCTTCTCAAGCTGTGGAACAAGACTCTCCTCTTTGTGTGGAGGAAAAGGACCAACTAAGGTCCAAGGTAGGCCAAATCTTTTGGGCTACAAGACAGAGCAGTCCTGATGTCATGTTTGATGGCAAAAGCTTAGCGTCAAACATATAAAATTCAATTGTGCAGCTTTTTCCTGAAGCAAATAGAGTAATGTGTTAACTTAAGTCCAAAAAGGTAGTTTTGACATTCCAATACCTGGGCAAAGACCACACGCACAAGATGATTGTATACAGTAATGCCTCAGGTGGAGATCATTCAGATGGGGGAACTCAGGAAGGACATCTAATTGTTCGCATGGGAGAAAATGGAGAGTTCCCTCACGTTTCCTGGCAGTCAAAAAGAGTCAAGAGGACACCTGCTTATAAAACATTGGCAAGGTCAGATGGAATCGATAATGCATTTCCAGAATGCTGAATATACCTGTGAGCACTGTGGGGGCTATTATCCTGAAATGGAAAGAGCATCAGTTCACCATAAACCGGCCACGATCAGGTGCTCCACATAAGATCCCTGTCCGAGGAGTCCAAAGAGTAATCAGGAGAGTTCGCCAAGAGCCAAGAACCACTCGGGCAGAACTTCAGGAAGATCTTGCATCAGCAGGTACTGTTGTTTCAAAGAAAACTATAAGCAATGCACTGAACCGCCATGGCATCCATGCACGCTCACCACGCAAGACTCCATTGCTGAACAAAAAGCATGTTGAGGCTCGGTTAAAGTTTGCGAAAGAGCATTTGAAGAAGACTGTGGATTATTGGGAGACTATAGTATGATCAGATGAAAGCAAAATTGAACTTTTTGGCAGTCATTCTACACACCATGTTTGGAGAAGAAATGGCACTGCCCACCACCCCAAGAACACCATACCAACAGTTAAGTTTGGGGGTAAAGCATCATGGTTTGGGGCTGCTTTTCAGCAAGGGGTACTGGCAGACTTCATATTATTGAAGGAAGAATGAATGGAGAAATATACTGGGACATTCTGGATAAAAATCTGCTGCCATTCACCAGAAAGCTAAAAATGAAAAGAGGCAAGACAATGCAAGACAATGATCCCAAACACAAGGCCAAGGAAACAATGAAGTTGTTTCAAGGAAATTAAATCAAGTTGCTTAAATGGCCCAGTCAATCACCTGACCTAAATCCCATAGAAAATCTATGGAGAGAACTGAAGATCAAAGTTCATAAAAGAGGCCCAAGGAACCTTCAAGATTTAAAGACCATTTGTGTGGAAGAATGGGCCAGAAGCACTCCTGGGCAATGCAGACGACTGGTCTCTCCATACAAGAGGCATCTAGAAGCTGTAATCACCAACAAAGGCTGTTCTGCAAAGTATTAAATAAAGTGTGTTCAATACTTATTCCCTGTGTCATTTCACTTTATTTATTATGACTCAACTTGTATACTTAAATGTTCTAATTTCTTTATATGAATTCAATATTTGGCTTGATGGCTACATCTGGTGGAAATATCAACAGCCCACTTAGAAATCCCCTTTACTGATAAAAATGCTGATTTGTCAAATACATATTTTCCCCGCTGTAACTTAATCAAACTCAAAGGGTTGAATGAGTGCTGTGGTATAATGTGCATCTTGTATAGCAGTACAGATTTACTGTCATATTCATATATATATATATATATATATATATATATATACACAATAACTAAACATAAAGCCATTATTGTCTAACGTGAGCACACCCTAAGAGAACATGTCTAAACTGTGAATATTTTGTGTGAGCACCATTGTTATCTAGCACTGCCTTAATCTCCTGAGCATGAAATTCATTAGGGGGATCATGCTATGCTTTCAAATATCACAGTATATGTTGAAATACCTGTTTCCCTCAATGAACCGCAGCTATCATTCAGCCCCGGACCATGATGCTACCACTACCATGCTCGACTGTCGACAACACAACATTTTCTTGCTACTCCTCACTAGGGCGTTGCCACACGTGCTGGACACCATCTAAAGCAAACAAGTTTATCTTAGTCTCATCAGACCACAGGACATGGATCCAGCAATTCATGCTCTTGGACAGGTTGTCTTTAGCATAATTACAATTATGTTTCTGTTCAGTTTAATTATTTATTTTATATCTGATTAAAGGAAGGACAACAAGAATGAATGTACCTACCAACTTTCCACTCTTTATCCTTTTAATCACTGCTCTCACGTCCTCCTTGTGAATTTCATCCACTTCCTGCTTCACCATTTCTTCATCCAATCTTCTCTCTCTCTCATTTTCCTCATTCGTTAGCTGCTCAAACCCTAACCCTAACCCTTCTTTTTCACCTCCAAAGCCAGCCTACAGACCACCATCCGATGCTAGCTACACAGTAACTTGCCAAAACCTTACAGTCTCTGTTCTCCTTCAGGTTACATCTCCTACATTAAACACAGTCTACCGGTGTGAACCTTCCTCTACTCCTACACGCTCCTCCTTCTTTTTAAAATAAGTATTTACCACTGCCATTTCCATCCTTTTATCCGCCCTTCCACATTCCTCTCACTAGGACCATACCTACCCATTACCTACTCATCAGCTCTGTTCCCTTCACCAACATGGCCATTGAAGTCTGCCCCAATCACCAATCGTTATTTCCTAGGTACACCTTCTCACTTTACTTCCACTACACTCTTACTAAACTCTTCCTTCAGGATTCAATTCAATTAATTTTTTATTTGTATAGGCTTTTAACAATAAACATTGTCTTAAAGCAGCTTTACACAGATAATGTGGTGGTAAAAATGAATTAGATGTTCTTTATAAGTGTAAATTTGTCCCTAATGAGCAAGTCGGTGCAACTGTGGCAAGAAAAACATAACAAGAAAACAAGACATTAACTATAGTCCAAATCCATCCTCAAAGCTCCTGTTCTTACTCCGTAATTTCATGGAAACCCAGGGCGTTGATGAGAAACCACCCCCAGCCTCAGAATGGCCTCCAATCGAAGAGAACACTATCCAGAGGCAGGCCTGGACGAAGTGGGAAGGTCTGAGGAGGGAAGAAGGGCAGGAACAGTTGTCAGTTTTCACTGGAACCTCAGGAGCATGTTTAACTTGACCAAGAGAGAGAGAGAGGGATATGGATTAATATGTGTTCTTATAGTTGTATGAAAGTTAAAGACACTGTGCAGTTGTCCTTACCTTTTGAGTCAAGTCAGTCTTGACTTGAACATTGAGTCTGTGTCTGAGTCCCGAACACTGATTGGAAGGCTGTTCCATAACTGTGGGACTTTATAAGAATAAGATCTGCCCCCTGCTGTAGTCTTCATTATTTGAGGTACCAATGAATAGCCTAATATCCTAGCACCTTTTGATCTAAGTAGGTGTGGAGGATCATATTGTTACAGTTGTTCACTCAGAAACTATGGTGCGAGACTGTTAAGTGCTTTATACATCCGTAGTAGTATTTTATAATCAATGCAAGATTTAATTGCGAGCCAGTGTAGACTGTTTAAAGGGGTGGTGTGGTCATATTTTCTAGATCTAGTAAAGACCCTTGCTGCTGCATTCTGAACTAACTGAAGCTTATTTCTGCACGTATTTGAACACCAGGACAATAAATCATTACATTAATCTAATTCAGATGTAACAAAAGAATGAACTAGTTTTTCTGCATCCTGTAACAACATCAAATTTCTAAATTTAGCAGTATTTCTAAGGTTAAAGAAGGCAATCCTGGTAATTTTATTCACGTGAGCCGTAAAGGAAAGACTAGGGTCAATAATCACACCAAGGTCTTCGACTGCTGTACACACTGAGATAGAAACACCATCCAGAGTTGCTATGTAATCGGAAAGTTTACTTCTAGCTACATGTGGTCTAGTAAAAGTACATCCATCTTATCAGAGTTGAGCAGAAGGAGGTTATCGATCATTCGTTTTCTAATGACTTTTATACACTCCTCAACATTTTTAAGCTGATCTCTCTCATTGGGCTTTGCTGAAATACAGCTGTGTATCATCAGCATAGCAATGGAAGTGAATACTTCCAGAAACAGCATATATAAAGGGAAAAACAGCATATATAAAGGGAAAAGCAGTGGGCCAAAGACAGATTTTCGCAGAACATCAAACTTTACCTCAGAGAGTGTGGAGAACTCACCATTTACATCAACAAACTGATAGCGATCAGTCAAATAAGACCTAAGCCAGGAGAGAGCTATTCCCTTTATTCCAACAAAGTTCTCAAGTCTAGCCAGCAGAATAGTATAATCAATGGTGTCAAAAGCTGCACTAAGGTCAAGCAAAACAAATAAAGAGATAAAAACCTGATCAGAGGCCAATGATGAGGCCTAAATCCTGGTTGATACTTAAAAAAAAAAAAGTATTCAAAAGTAGATGTGAGCATAACTGTTATGTTACAACCTTTTCTAAAGGGAATGTTTGATATTGGCCTATAGTTACACAGCTGACAAGGGTCAAGGTCAGGTTTCTTAATTAGGGGGTTGATAACTGCCAGTTTGAAGGATCACCCTTACACCAATTGTCTTTTCATCCACACCATGATAAAACAGTTTAAAGCCACCTCCAATGTTCATGGCCTTTCTCCCTTTCTACTTGGTCTCCTAAACACAACACATCTACCTTTCTCCTCTCCATCATATTATCTATCTCTCCCCCTTCTACCAGTCATAGTACCTACATTTAAAGTACCAACCCTAACCTCCACTCTCCTCCACTCCTCCTTTTCTTGCTGTCTCTGTAGAAATCTTTCTCCTCTCCTTTTCCGGTATGAAATCTGATTCGTGATCCGCATATTTGATTTGGCACGTTTTACGCTGGATGCCCTTCCTAATGCAATCCTTCCCAATTATCTGGGCTTGGGACCGACACTAAGAGTGCAGTGGCTTGTGCAACCCTAATGACTGGGTTACTGAGTTTAACTCTTTAATTTAGATATTTTTAAGCTTATAGAGGCTGCTTGTTGAAGAGTGCATGGGGATTTCTCCTTTGAACAAATTCACTTATGCTTGGCTGTTTCCTTCTGTAAAAAAACAAACAAAAAAACAGCATTTGTATTGTATTTTGCAGAATGGCAACCATGCTTAAAAAAAAATTTATATTAAAAATAATACAACATTGTTGTGACAATTTTTGTTTACAAAAATACAGATATTTTTTTTTTTTGTGAAGATATAAGCATTTAGAATATATAATTAATTTAATGTTGTATAATAATCAAACGATATATGCATAAATTAAATATACAAACACTGAAAACAAGTATTTGACTGTAGTAAAGTCGCAGTAAATCATGTTTAAAAACAGATAGGTTAACTGTGGTAGCAGACAAATGCTATAAAAAGAGAATTGAACAGAGAAAAGCAGCAAGCTAAGAGGCTTGATTTAAAAAAAATAATAATAATAATAAAAAAGGAAAATTATGCATTGGTGTACAAATGCATAAGTATTCGCTGAAACCCACAAGAGTGAGTAAAACATTTATCATTTACTGCTGCTGTTATTTAGTGTTTGTTCGCACCATTTTAATTGAATCCTTTACTATATGTGCATCTCAATAAATTAAAATGTCATGGTAAAGTTAATTTATTTCACTAATTCAACTCAAATTGTGAAACTTGTGTATTGAAGGAAGTTGGTTATATGACCATATTGGTGGTGTGCTTGACTGGCCAGCAAATTCACCAGACCTGGACCACATAGAGAATCAATGGTGTATTCTCAAGAGGAAAATGAGAAACAAGAGACCCAAAAATGCAAAAGAGCTGAAGGCCACTGTCAAAGAGACCTGGGCTTCCATACCACCTCAGCAGTGCCACAGACTGATCACCTCCATGCCATGCCAAATTGGGGTTGTAATTAAAGCAAAAGGAGCCCCTACCAAGTATTGATTTTATTGGTCTTATAAAGTATTAAAATCTTTTTGAGACATGAATTGAAGGAACCAAAAACTTAAACTACTTCAGTTTGTGTGCATTGAATTTATTTAATACAAGAGTTTAAAACTTTGAGTTGGATTACTGAAATAAATGAACTTTTCCACGATATTCAAATTTATTGAGATGCACCTATATGTCAAGATCGAGGTGATAGTGCAACCTGATGCTCGCGAATCACGACAAAACAGATTTAATGCGACTGTCCCAAAGTTAGCAAACAAACAGTTTACACAATAGCACTTCATTAAACTATACCATTTTAACATAATGAGGATCATACCGTTTTTGCTTACCGTGCTGATGTTTCTCCTTGATCTGTAACAGTCCAGCCAACATTGTCATGTGGGCCCCATGTGGGTTTTTGTTGGGCTGTCACTTGGGCCCTGCATGGGCAACCCAAATGTAAGTGTACTTAATCTTACTATGAAAAATCCACTGTCAAACCATTCAAACCTCATTTACAATGTAAAACTGTGCCTGTCCAAACAAATATCTAATATTAGTTGATTTTATGTGCTGCTATATGTTTAAAATTACATGGTTGTGTATTTGAACTGTGAAAAAGAAATGACTACAACTCATAAATTAATTCAAGTAAAAAAACAGGTAACAGGAATAACAGAATTACTAATGTAGAATAGTTCACTGGTGGGTCTATGCAGATTACTCGGCTGCACACCTACAAAACAGTAAAGAAAGAGAAGACAGAAAAGGCAATTTAGTACATTTTAAAATACTACCATTCACAGCAGCATCTAAAAAAACATACATCAATATAATTCAGACATGTCCTAGAATCTCATCAGTGAATTGTTTCCACCTCTGCCTCGCACAGTAATAACTTATGCCGGGGGACCAGTCATGGAATACAAAACTTATGAATGTAACAATTAAAATATCAACCTTGCGTCTGAACTTGACTCTTAAACAAATATTTAGCCATTGCCAAAAGCCAGTGATTAGAACAATGATTCTGATCAGCTGAAAGATGTAAGTCACACCTCGGATCACGGTGGCCCAGAACGTTCAACGCACTGCAACTGAAGAAAACATATGCAAGTACAAAAAAAAACAGCAAATAAATAAAATATCTTCATCAGTTTAATAACACGTCCTGCAAATCCATACAACGCAACTTAATACAGAAATGTCCTGCAAATCCTCACAACACAACCAATTAATTTGCACTGTAAATAGCACAGACCACAAAATAAATGTTTCATGGGGACCCCAACAAGTGACTACTTGTTCAGTGTCTATTGATCAGTGCTGTTGGTTGTTGATCTGAAAGATGAGTTTTTTGTTTATTTTAACATCCTGATCATGATTCCAGTTAACATAAAGTTTTACAGTTAATTGTGTATTTCATCAGATTATTTAGGATAATAATATCAAAAAAGCCAAGGAATCATAAATAAACAATAATCAAATAAACAAACAACTCACCTTTCAGGTCATCGACACACATCAACACCACCGACAAATAGACATTGAACAAAAAGCAGTCCCAGACGGGTTTTTCACTTGTTGTGGTCCTCTTGAAAAATTTATTTTGTGATTTGTGCTATTTTGTGTTGTGTTGTGAGGATTTGCAGCGTGTTTCTGTGTTTCGTTGTGTTGTTAGGATTTGCAGCATGTTTCTGTACTTGGTTGCATTGTGAGGGTTTACAGCACATGTGTTGTCAAACTGATAAAGTTGTAATTTTTTAATTTGCTGGTGTTTTTTTCTATTTGCATGTGCTTTCTTAAGTTGCAGTGTGTTGAGCTCTCTCAGACACCGTATAGATGCCTCGAGGATCTACTATACACAGTGGTACACAGTACACTGTAAAAATGAGACAACGTTTCTCCAGAACCCTGATGCTACACAAAACAACAAACAAACAAAACAACATTAAGCTAAAACACAAGTTACATAAAGAAAGGTTGGAGTATGCCTTTAATTAAACAGAGGCAAAACAGTGATCAGGATAAAATATGATTAATTGTGCAGCCCTAGCTATAGGTTATATGACTTACACTTCCGGCTGTAGTGCCCTCCGATCATGGTCCCGCTGGGCTCTCAAAGCACGGTTGCCTTCTCTGTCTCTTGCATTTGTGTACCATTTACCAAGCGCAGTCTCCAGCTCTTTGTTACTGACAGTTTTCAGCAAACGGTTCTGCTTCAGGCTACCTGTAAAGAAAAAAATATATATAAAGTAGAGCAAGTTACTGCATCAACCAGGGCACAATCCATTATTTGTATACATGCAAGTTACATGAGCATAAGACTATCAGTCAAAAAAAAAAAAAAAAGACAAAAAATCACACATAAGCACCTTCTAATCCACCATTTGCCCATAATGTTAACTGATCTGAGTAAATGATGTTAAAATTGCACAATACAATGCAAAAAGTAAAATGCATCAATATGATGAATTTCAGGCTTTGTTTTAATTAATGTTTATAATAAATATCTTAAAGATAGATCGATTATTAAATTTGTACTGTTTCACTTTGAACAGTGAATTTAAACTGAACGCTCTAACATTAGTTTAAGTTTCTTATAACAAAGTTTTGTCTTTAAAAAGCCTTAGTGGAGTTAACACAGCAAGTGTTCGACTTGACTGCACAGACCGACGCGTGCTTGACATAAAAATACAGTGAAAGCGAATTTGTCGGTCTGCACTGCTCGGCTTCAGGTCAAACACATCTGCGCATGCGTGATGAGAGAAAAGATTTACTCCACAGTGCTTTTACTGTTTCACCCTCCTGTTATCATGAGGACACTATATGGAGAAAACATTTTAGTAGACATTTTCCTAGTTATCTGCTAATCGTTAAGAATGTTCAGTTCTCCATAGGTGTTTATCTCTGAGGTAAACCAGTTCAATCTCCACACTTACCTTCTTTATATCGTGCCTGTAACTTTAATTGACACAAATCTTTCAGAAGTATAAATTAACTGAAAGCAAACAGTAAAATGTGATTTAAAACAAAATAATTTCTTACCATGACAGAGATGTCAGGTTATCCAGGTCAGGTCAGGTAATCAGTGTGGTGAGTGATGACTGTTTCTTCAGAATCAGAAGACGGGAACACAGGAGCCAATGGGAGACTTTGTGAGCTGCACAACCCAGGCTTTATTTTTATTTATTTATTTATTTATTTTTAACTAAAGGTCATAGTATGTTATTGTTAATATATAACATTTTTGTTTAGATCATATAAAACACACAAAAAACATATCAATTGAATTTATCATCATTTGAATAATATAGCTAAATATAGCCCAAATGTGGCCCACACAGGGCCCTCGAATAAACAAAATGAGCAGCCTAACTGGGGCCCACAACCCTGACTAAACTGTGGCCCACATTCAGCCCATCAAAATGCCCACTCTGACCCCATGCCCATGTGATGCCCATATAACCCATATAAAACCCATGTGGGGCCCACATGGACATGTTGGCTGGGTAATGCTTTGCTGTAATCCATCTGGTTTTGCTTGGCAGCCGTATCCCCTACTCTGCAGGCCTGCTGTTCAGCAAAGATCAATTCAGTTGTCGTATTTCAAACCCAAAATTATATAATAAACGCCAGTCAACAAAGCAGTTAAATATTCAGCAGTTATTTGTGTTATGCATTTGCTTACTAAACATAATCGGAATATCTACAAATCTCCATCATTATTTTCCGGGAAAAACAGCCGTGCCCCCATTCTTTTCACATGTCTTCCTTTTTTCCTCAGTATGTTCTCGAGTCAGTCCACCTCTGAATCCTGATTGGACAAAATAGTTTGTCCCTCATACAGGGAAAAAGTTCTCATAGACCAGGGGTGTCAAACTCAGGAGTAATTATATTTGGCCCACGAGTTTATATCAAATGTGTATTAGAGCTGGCCAGCCAGTATATAGCGCATATACCGCTAATACTACAAATCCCAGAATGCTTTGTTAGTGCGTTGGCGCATCAGTCGAGACCGCTGAAAAACTCCACATACTCAGCGCTGAATTTACCCCGAGATTTACCGACTTTGAAGCCCTGAAATGCAGATTTGAACTGCTCAGTCATCTGTTTGTGGTTGACGTGGAAAGCGCAACAACCAACCTCCAAATGGAGCTGATTGAACTCCAGTGTAGAGACGCACTCAAGTCAAAGTATGACTCTGTGTGTGCTGCACAGTTTCCATGTTTCCTCCCTGACACACTTTTTCAACTCCGAGCCCAAGCTGCTCAAACGATCTCTATGTACGGCAGCACATATCTGTGTAAGAAACTGTTCTCTTCGATGAAGAGGAATAAAAACACACTCAGGAGTCTCACTGATGAACATCTTCACTCCATCCTGAGTATTTCCTCAGCTCAGAGCCTAAACCCCAGACATTGATGCACATTGGCTTCAACTAATGTGCATCAGAGTAAATCAGAGTGTAAAAACTGAGCTTGAATGGATGTTGTCTTTATGCACTTTTTCTACTCCAAGGCATGAACTGTTAATGGTTAACATATTGCTTTTTTTAATTAAAGGAAATTATTATTATTTTTGGTTGTGTTGTTGTTGGCCTGTGAAAAAAAGATTTACATTATAAAGGAAATCAGAAGGCTACAGATAGAGAGAGATCTAAGAAACGAATACCATTGATGTGTGTTTTATTTCAAATTTAATTTCTCATGTGTTTATAATATTAAACTTTGGTTGTTCTGATTCAATGTTTATGCAAAACTAAAGGTTCAACATTACACATCTGGAGAGACTGGAAAACATGCACAATTGCAGTACATTTTTCAATAAATATCGAGTTTGGCCCGCAATTTCGGCCCAGATTTTTATTTCGGCCCACTGTGAATTTATACCTTGCCAAGACACAATATATTCTTTAAGAACAACAATAGAAACATTTTATAATAAATGTATTTGAAAGTAAAATGCACACAATGAAACATCTTATACAGAAAAGTAATTTGAGAGAAAAAACAGCACCCTTTTATAACAAATATACAACCCCAACTACAAAAAAGGTGGGACAGTGTGCAAAATGTTATTAAAAAAGAATGCAATGATTTGCAAATCTCATAAATTCATATTTTATCCACAATAAAACAAATGAAAAAAATCATATTAAATCTCTATTCCAATAAAAGGAAAAAATAAGGTAATTTAGAATTTGATGGCTGCAACAGGCCTCAAAAGATTTGTGTAGCATCACATCTTCTTTCCATATAAAACTGGGAACTGAGAAGAGCTAGAGTTTTGGTAGAGGAATGTTGCCCCATATGTGTCTGAAGCAGGATTGTAGCAGCACACCAGTTTAAATTCAAATTTCAAATTCAAAATTTATTTGTCACATACACATACTGAGTACGACATGCAGTGAAATGGTTTATATGAGTGTCCAACATTTAAACATGAAAAAGAAATAGAATATAAGGATAAAAAAATAAAGTAAATGAATAAAAATATAGAAAGTATAGAAAAATATATGTATATAGATGAACTCTAGAAAGGGATGGATGAGTATGGCAGATATTGACAGAGTACAAATTGAAGTAATTTAGTGTGATTGTCCTTAAAGTGTCCATGAGTGGTATAGTGTGGTATAAAGTGACACTGTGCTGTGCAAATTCAGAGTTGAAGTGACAGTCCAAAGTTAATGTGTCATAATAGTGCAAAATTAATTGTGCAGTGAAGGAATAAAGTGAAGATGGAGAGAGAGGTCCAGTACTAGTCCCTGGGTGTTTCCTGGTTTAGACACCGAATGGCCTGCGGGAAGAAGCTCCTCCTCATTCTCTCTGTGTTTGCTTTCAGAGAGCTTTGCTGAACGTAACAGAGAAAAAAGTCCATTGTTGCAATGGCTAAGGTCCTTCACATCTTCCTGGCCATGGTCTGGCACCGCATGCTGTAGAAGGTCCTTAGGGAGCTTGGTGCGGATGGTACATTCAGCTGACCGCACTCTCTGGAGGGCTCGCCTGTCCTGCATGGTGCTGTTCCCGAACCAGGAAGTGATGCTACCCAAAAGAAAGCTATCTATAGTGCAAGTGCAAAAAATGTGCTTGGCACCTAAAACGGGATTTCTTGGTGTCATTTGTTGATTTTTTCTTTTTTGGTTTTGTTTTATGATATGCTAGATGTTTGAAAATGGTCAAAGGTCCAGACTGCAGGCATGCCAGTTAAGCATCCAGAATTTGACTATGAAGTCATGCCATTTTAATAGATGCAGTAGGTAGTTAGCATCGTCTTGCTCAAATATGCAAGGCCTTCGCTAAAAAATATGTTTTCTGAATGGAAGCATTTGTTGCTCTAAAACCATTCAGCATTTACAGAGCCTTTTCAAATGCGCAAGCTGCATTAATGAACTCCTATACCATCAGAGATGTGGCTTATTGAACTAAGCGCTGATAACAAGACAGATGCTCTTCTCTTTAGTCCAGAGGACGTGATGTCCATGGTTTCCAAAAATAAATTACAATTTTGATTTGTCTGAATATAAACCAGTTTTGCAAGTTTGCCTCACTACATTTTAAATGAGCTTTGGCCCAGAGAGGATGGCAGTGTTTCTGGATAATGATAGAGATTTAACCTGTATTTGAAGATGACATGGAAAATTGTGTGCACTGACACAATGATTTCTGAAGGTGTGAATGAACCCATGCAGTGATTTTCATTGCAGAATGATGACTGTCTTTTAATTTAGTGCAGCCTTAGGGTCTCGAAGGTCACAATCATCCAATATTGATTTTTGCCCTCATCTCTTGTACAAAGAGATTTCTACAGATTCTTTAAAGTTTTGATGACATGGTCTGTAAATGACTGTTTAATTTTAATATTACTTACTTTTTCCATACTTTTGTTGCCCCGTCAAAAAATGTTTGAGATGTGTTGCAGCCATCAAAATCGAAATTACCCCATTTTTTACTTAAAATGGTACATTTCTCTGTTTAAACTTTTGATATTTATTTTATGTTCTATTCTTCTTCTTTCGGCTGCTCCCATTAGGGGTCGCCACAGTACCCCCCTGTCCTTTACATCTGCCTCTTTCAAACCAACTACAGTGGAACCCCGTTGTATGAGCATAATTCGTTCTTGAAAATTGTTTGTGTCCATTTGCTCGTATGTTCGAACTAATTTTTCCCATAGGAATGAATGTAAAAGTGATTTAATCCGTTCCGAGATCTCATCCTATCGCTTATTTCAGCACTTAAAAATATTTGTAGCCTATTTTTAAAAACAAATACACCGCAAATTACCGTAATATAAACATAATATAACACTTACTCATGTGATAGTGGTTGATTGCGAGTGTGAGACGCGCACCACGCTCGTAACCTTCTCGGTTTCCATGGTAATTCTATTTACTTTTGTTTTCACAGCACCATCACTGATTTTCTTGGGAGACATTTTTCAAGATTTCTAGTGAAATAAAAATATAAAACTAAAAAAAGTTACTGTGGTACATTATTTATTTATTTATTTATTTATTTATTTACAGTCAGTCTGCTTAGTGCCCCACGCAGCACGTCTCTGGCACGCGCACATACACGCGCTCCTCCTTAAATGCACCCTCCGATCACTTGAAAAGAGAAAACATCGTAAAAACAGGGTAAAATTTTGCGAGCGAGTTTGCTCGTATCTCCATTTGCTCGTACTATGGGTTGCTCGTACAACGGGGTTTCACTGTACCTGCATGTCTTCCCTCGCCACATCCATTAACCTCCCCCTTAGACTTCCTCTTTCCTTTTTCCTGGTGGCTCCATCCTCAGTATTTTCCTACCGATATACCCCATGTCCCTCCTCTGCACATATCCAAACCATCTTAATCGTGCCTCCCTCATCTTGTCTCCAAAACATCCTACATGCGCTGTCCCTCTAATAAACAAATTTCTAATCCTGTCCATCCTCGTCACTCCCAACGAAAACCTCAACATCTTTAGCCCTGCTACCTCCAGCTCCACCTCCTGTCTTTACCCAATGCTGCTGTCTCTAAACCATACAGCATTGCAGGTCTCACCACAGTCCTATTAACTTAACCTTTCACTCTTGCAGATACCCTTCTATCACAATTCACTCCTGGCACTCTTCTCCACCCACTCCACCCTGCCTGCACGCTTTTTTTCTCTTCTTTATGTAACCCAGGTCATTAACCTAGGTCACTAGCATTTTATATAATTATTATTTTTATAAAATGTATAAATATATAGAAAAAGAAAGAAGAAAAATGCAGGAAAATTTCTTTAGAAATGCTTTTGAGCCGATTGCTCATTGGCGAGGTGAAAGGTTAGTCCCGCCCCTTGCCGAACGTTAGCAGACAAGCAGGCAGAATGAGAGTGAACTTGACCGAGAGAAAACGTGATTGCACAAATTGTAATTGGAATGCTCTGTTTAGTAATCCAGCCATTAGATTTTAAAAAGTTGAATATACAGCTGTGATAAATACGTTTTTGAAACTCTGTGTTTTGAGAACAGTATTGTGTGTTCGTTTGAACGGGGATTGATGCGACTGACGCAATACAATACAATATACATCTTTTCTGGGGAGAAACAACTTTATTTTTTTTTCCTGATTTATTCTTCTCCTTGGCGAGTACAAACCTCCTTGTAGGAAGTGTATTTAGTTTTTATATTACAAACACCGTAAATTGTGATGTGAAAAATAAATACAAAAAATAAAGGTGATAAGTGATGTAAAAGTTTTCAAAAATGCTTTAAAAGTGTATGAATATGATGTATGACTGTATATAGTAGTGTTTAAAGGTTTATAAGATGTTTTACGTGTTTATGGTAGATAATTTCTTAATGTGAAATATGCGCCATGCGGTGCTAGCTTGCTCACACTGTGCATAGGCCTAGTGTTGGACTGAGCACATGGTACATTAGCATGTATGTGCAAATGATTGAGAGTTTGTTTTAAAGTGAAATGATTTATTTGGACAATGACATTAATGTTTCATTTTGACTTTGTTGTTACAAGGCTGGGTTTTTATTTTTTTGTGAGAATTGTTCCTGAATCCTGTCCTTGTTGAATATTCGTATTCCGGCCGGGACTGGCGAGCCATTCCATCATTTCGTACCTGGAAACAGAGAAAAGAGAGTGTAGTCTCTAGAACTGGTAGGATCAAACTAATTTTGCTTTGATTTTTGATTTTTTTTCTAAGTTTTTTCTGCCTGGACCTTCAGTGGATCAAACATTTGGGTTTTTTTTTTCTCTCTACTGGATTTAAATTTTTTCTTCCACTCTTTAATGAACATTGTTTTATATTTTTGAACTTGAAATTGAGTTATCGAACTTAAACTCAACTGGACATTAAGATTGAGTTAAATGCAAAAACTGAAATGTTGATTTTGAAATTTAGCATGTGAAATTCATTATTTTACTGTTTGTTTATTTGTATTCTGAATCTAAACTTTGATTTGGGCTTTTTAGTTTCCATTCCCTTTTTGTTATTGTGAGTTTTATTATTCAATTCACTATTATTTTAATACCAATTTAAAAGAAGTTTTGAGGAGTAAAAATAACCAATGAAAACATACTACAGTCTTTGCCCTACTGACTGACTCTGTTCTTTATTTTAATTTATTCTGTGTGATTAATTGATTAGAGACTATTATTTGATTATACTGTTATACTTATTGCTTACCTTTGCTTCTGTGAGACGTCCCTTATCTTTTGATTCTGGTCCATAACAATCCCCCGTGGTTGGCGTGGTTCCAAAAGTGTTTTATGCACTGACCTAGGGTTGGTTAGAAGAGTGCTACACACTAGTAGGACCGTGTTACATTTAACACACACTCTAGTATTTTGCACTGTTGACCCCAGGTACCTGAACTCCTCCACCTTCACCACCTCTTCTTCCTGCCACCGCTCCACTGCCCTCCCTCTCATTCACATACAGTGGGGCAAAAAAGTATTTAGTCAGCCACCAATTGTGCAAGTTCTCCCACTTAAAAAAATGAGAGAGGGCTGTAATTTTCATCATAGGTACACTTCAACAATGAGAGACAAAATGAAAAAAGAAAATCCAAAAAATCACTGTCTGATTTTTAAAGAATTTATTTGCAAATTATGGTGGAAAATAAGAATTTGGTCACCTACAAAAAAAGCTAGATTTCTGGCTCTCACAGACCTGTAACTTCTTTAAGAGGCTCCTCTGTCCTCCGCTTGTTACCTGTATTAATGGCACCTGTTTAAACTTGTTAGAAGTATAAAAGACACCTGTTTACAACCTCAAACTGTCAGACTCCAAAATCCACTATGGCCAAGACCAAAGAGCTGTTAAAAGTTAACCAGAAACAAAATTGTAGACCTGCACCAAGCTGAGAAGACTGAATCTGCAATAGGTAATCAGCTTGGTGTAAAGAAATTAACTGTGGGAGCAGACCAGCATCCGATGCTGTCTAGCTACACTGTCCCCTGCCAACACCTTACAGTCTCCAATCTCCTATAGGTTGCAACTCCTACATAGAACATAGTCCACCTTCCTCCACTCTTTTACGTCACCTCATGATCCTCCTTCTTCTTAAAAGACGTATTCACCACTGCCATTTACATCCTTTTAGCAAAATCTACCAGAATCTGCTCTTCCACATTCCTCTCCGTAAACCATACCTACCCATCACCTCCTCATCACCTTTGTTCCCTTCACCTACATGCCAATTAAAGTCTGCCCCAATCACCAATCGTTCATTCCTACACTCTCACATTCTTACTGTACTCTTCCAGTCACTGTACCATGACTTTACCAGTCATAGTACCAACATGAAAAATATAAAGGCTATAGCAGTGAAAAATGTGCAGACACTTTTGTAAAAGTACAAGTTAATAATTATAAAGGCTATAACAGTAAAAACTGTGCAAAAGGCAAAAACACTAAGTATACATGTACATGTCACGGTGCGAGTGAAACAGGAGGCGGAACCCGGAGTACAGCTGTGTGTAAAACTCTAAAGTGGAGCGGAGCTATCCTGGAAACTGCGGGGCGGCGTGGCATGTCCACGGAAACCCCGGAACAGGGCGGCACGCTTGTGGAAAATCTGGGGTGGAGCAGCGTGCTCATAGACGCTCCGAGACGGAGCGGCATGCCCACGGGAACCCCGGAACAGGGTGGAGCGCTTTGGGGATGGAAATCCATATATTCACCAACGCTCCATATGAATCCGCTCCACTCTGCCATATTGCCAGAAAAGCGAGCTGGGTATTCCATCATACTCTCCGGGGGGCATGGCGCAGTCGTGCTTGCATGTTCCCGAGACAGCGATCGGCGATCACGATCATGTAAGATTTTTTTCCGACCACTTTCCTTCCTTAAAAATGATGGTTTCCCACAATCCTTCCAGTTTTTCATAATGCGTTGGACAGTTCTAAACCCAATTTTAGTAGTTTCAGCGATATCCTAAAATGTTTTATTTGCTTGATGCATTACAATAATTTGACCATTCTAAACAGATTAACATCTTTTTCCACTACCACAGGATGTGTTTTCCGATATGTTTGTTTAAAAAATCAGTAGCTACTTACTGGGTTAAAGGTTAAAGAGTTAAAAAAGTTGTTGCCAGCTGAAAAATAATCATCCATTATCCAATTATCCAATGGGAGGCTCTTTCCTATTTGCTTAGTTAAATCCAGTTGTGTGTGTGTGTGTATACAGGTGCATCTCAATGAATTGGAATATCCATTACCGACCAGGAGTTTAATATAATGTGTTTGACAGAAACGTGTTTTAAACCAAATGAATATGTAGCATTAAATGAAGTAAATTCTCCTGGGTATAGTTACATACACAGGCCCCATCTAAATGGCAGAGGAGGCGGAGTCACAGCTATTTATAATAATAATCTAAGCGTCACACGAAAAACTAAACACAAATGTTTTACATTTTTGTATAGTTTTTTTGTGTTACGTTTTTGTATGGGTTTTGTCTCTTTACTTGTTTTGCTCAACCACACTACATCATGTAAAGTGTAACGGAACTTTAATTCTAGGTATTCAGTGGCCCTGTCAAGTTCTGCGGGGTCAGACGGAGATCTAATTTATATCGACAGTTCCTGTAGTTGACGTGAATGTACGCTTAACATAGTAAATAGCGAGGTACTAATGCAATTACTGAGGCAGATTTTAAAAGAGATATGGTAATGATCTAAAATAGCTTCAGACTGTGGAATTATGACAATTTTTTTTTTATTCAAATGTTAATAACAAATAAAGAGTGTGTCCACCACTATGAGGTCCTATAACATTCTGATTAATTCTAACTGAATCTATAATGGACACAACTGCTGCTCTTAATGAGTTTTCCTGATTATCAAAATGAATATTAAAGTCACCAACAATTAATGCTTTGTCTAAAGAAGTAGCTTTGTGATGATATCTGCAAATTCTATGAGAAAATCAGAGTAGGGCCCTGGGGGGTCTATAAATAATAATGAATGGAATTTACTGACTAGACCAGCTTTTGAACACTAAATATTTTATGTTGTTGTAAAGAACTTCTAATTTTTTATATTTATGTTTAGTTTTTTTTGTGTGACGCTTAGATTATTAATATAAATAGCTGCGACTCTGCCTTCTCTGACATTTAGATGGAGCTGGTGTATGTAACTATACCCAGGAGGACTCGCTTTAATTAATGTTATATATGCATTCGGTTTAATCCACGTTTCTGTCAAACACATTATAATAAACTCCTGGTCAATAATAATTTCGTATTTAAATAGGACTGAATGCACAGCCAGACTTTCAGACTTTCTGAGAATTTCTACATTTTGGTTCCTCTCGGGGGAAAGACACAGTCTCAATACGGTGGATCCTGATTGACGACTCTGTGCAGCTAGCAGACGGTCAGCTTAGCCTGTCTGTCTGCTCCCTAAACTTGGACAGTCACTAGTACTGTTCTGAGACTATAACCTACACTATACTACAAGAAATAAGAGCAGCAACATCCCGAGTGCGATGCATACTGTCCTGCCCTAACAGGCCAGCCCTCAAAATTGCTCCAATTATCTATGAAGCCCACAATATTTTTGAGCACCACTCGGACATCCAGCAGTTCAGCGACCATAACCTGCTGTAAGCTTCATCGCCACGCTACATACAGTAAATGAACATACTTTACAGAATGCCAACAATTCACTAAAATTTTTTTTTTTTATTATTGGTCCTATAAAGTATTCAATTTTTTCTAGATGAATTGGTGGGTTTTTGTTAATTGTGAGACAAAATCATAAAAAATTTAAAGAAATAACACTTGAAATATATCAGTCTGTGTGTGATGAATCTTTATAATATACATGTTTAACTTTTTGTATTGAATGACTTAAATAAAGTTTTGAATGATATTCCAATTTATCAAGAAGTACCTGTGTGTGTGTGTGTGTGTGTGTGTGTGTGTGTGTATGTATATATATGTATGTTTTCACCTTTTAACAAGCAACGTAGCAGATATTCGACAAAGACTCCAACACAATAATGTTATTTCATATCTGATGTGACACAAGATAACAGTCCAATGTGTGACAAATATTTTTGAGGTATTGTGAAATAAAGCAGATTATAGAGCACTATATTCAATCTTGAAGAAGTAAAACAGCTGCAGTTTAAAAAAAAAAAATTTCCCATGCAGTCAAGCAAAAGTAATGGAACAGCACTGAGCTTCACAAAAGACAGAAAATCATCAACCGGCAATAAAACTATTGATGTTTGGAAAGTCTTGGAACAGCATGGAATCAATGTAATTTTACGCTGCAAGTTTTTGTTGCAGTAATAATAATTAGATTGTTGTAGTAAATAATTGTTCAAAACAGTTTATTTCAATGAACTAGAGAAAAACTTTGATAAATCCAGCCTGAATGATTCACAAATAAATCTGATTTAAAGTTGAATAAATTATCCTGTCGCTGTTTAAGATAATGTCTGCATTTCTTTTTGGAGCTGCTATTGTGTGAAACGTATTATTCATTCTTTATTGTCCAAGTCAGATCTTATTATGACATTGTTATATTATTATCACTCTAATTGTCAATTAGCATATGCTTATTGATAATGACTTTTGTTACATGTAGCAAAAAGATCAGATAATTAGGGGAGGGGGTCCTAGATTACAAATTAGCCAGAGGGTCCAGCAGGAGGGATTTTAACCTGTGACCTTCCGATCCAAAGTCCAATGTGTTAACCAGTCAGCTACTTCCTCCCTATTTTTTAAGAGGACAATAAATCTGTACAAGCTGCACAGTGACAACTCTAAAATCTATCCTAGTTTAATTTCAATAGTATTGTTTCTTAAGAAAATATATTACAATGGTTGCTAAAATGTCAGGGGTGTACTCACTTTCGTGAGATACTGTAGCTGGAGCAACACAGCAAAAAGTCTTCTTTTTTGAAGATGCTGATTTTTTTATGCTGTTTACATGCTCAGAGTATCTCTATGCTCTTCCAAACAGGGAACAGGGTCTGCTGCGGCTAGGCATAAATAGCTCATACAAGCCTATTTAAAAACTTGCAAAAAATTGCACTGTATTTTGTAAAGGTGTTCCATTTAATTAAAAACAAGATTTACATACTTTTTAGATTTACATACTTTTTGAACAATGCTTCAATCCCCCAACCCATCCCCCTGGTGTTAGAAAAAGTAACTGGCTAAATTTTACTCTAAGTACATTTTGAATGCGCTACTTTTTACTTGAGTAGATATTTTGACTGGTAACTTTACTTAAAATTTCATTGAAGTAACAGTACTATTACTTGAGCAGAATGTTTAATTACACTTTCCACCTCTGCTCCTAATTCAATTCAGTATCACAATTAACTACAGATAATAAGATACTACAGAAACACGTCTACACTCAACATGTAGCAGTGTTGGTTTCACGAAGATTATTAATTTAAAGCCATACAATTTGATAACTAACCCAGAAGATAACCCAGCAAAAAGCTCTGCCTCTGTCACAGCTCATGGGTCCTACAACAAGATAATGACCCAAAATATACAGCTTAGAGAATGAAGCAAAGACTGGCTAAGGTCTAAACACTGGACTATTCTGAGGTGGCCTTCTGTGAGCTTTTATCTAAATCCTATTGAACATTTATGCAAATAGTTGAAACATGTAGTCTGGAGAAACACCCTTCAAACCTGAGACATCTAAAGCAGTTTACTTATAAAGAGTTGGCTAAACTACATGATGACAGATGCAGAAGTCTTACTGAATGCTACAGAAATCATTTGTTTGCAGTGACTGCCTAAAAAGGTTGTCCAACAAAATATTATGTTATGAATCATTGTCCACACCATTTACTTCTATCATTGTACACAACGTTTAGTGTTAATATTTAAATCAGTCCATCAATCCTATTTTAAAATAAATATTCTTTTTGCACTGATCATGTACCTAAACGTTTTAAGCTTGCTGTGATCAACCCTAATAAAAAAAAAATCGAACCCATTATCTGTCCAATAACAAAAATCAAAATATCAATATCCAAAATATGTCATCTGTCCAGTATAAATTTTATATATAAAATCTCCAAGATCCTAGAATATTTTGTAGTACAGTAGTTGTCAGGGATCCACCTGCCATGCCCACCTTTGGTGGCACTCATGCCTACGCTCTCCCTGGAGCTCGAGGTTTAACCACGCACACCTGGGGCTTGTTGTTTCTCATGCCTCCGCTCTCTCTGGAGCTCCAGGCTTAACTATGCACACCTGAAGCTCATCATCACTCCACCCAGCTCCTACATAAACCCCTCACTCACATTCACTCCCTGTTCGTTATTGAATGTGTTGGACGCTATGTACTGTGTGAACGGGTTCTTTGTTTTATGCAGTATCTTTTCCGTTCTGTTCCGTTAGGACTCCAAAACCGGTACTGGCTGCGCTTCTCCTCCCCGCGTATCTCGGATCAGCTAAGCTTCTCCCCAAGCGCACCTCGGACTCTCACAAGGACTTGTGTGTTCGTGAGTGCGTGTGTGTTTGTACGCGTGCGTGCATGTGTGTGTTTGTGTTTGTGTATATCTCTTCCCCTCACTCTTGTCAATAAAACCTGAGCCAGCTGTACTACGGCTTCCGCCTCCCGTTTCATTCGCACCCTGACAGTAGTGCTCATACCCACATAAGAATAACATTCATGAGATAAGGCTTCATCATAGCACAGAGACTGTGCTGGTTAAAGTGGTGGATTACATACTACTGGCCTCTGATCAGGTTTCTTACCTGTGTTGCTTAACTTTAGTGCAGAATTTTATATTAGTGATCATACTATTCACCTTGGTAGACTAGAATTTTTTTTCTGGAGTTAAGGGAAAGGCCCTTCATTTAAATCTTTCTTCAGCAGCTTCTTATGTAGATGCATAGGTTTCTTTTTGGTAATGAGACCATCAATAAACATATCAGAAAATGTTGTATTCAGTTTATGCTCAATTAAATAGATTAGCAGGCTGAAATAGCAGACTCTTTCATGAGAGTTAAATTTACAAAAAAAATAACAATAAAAACATTAGCGTCTGTATATTTAACATGTACACACGATAATCAAAAAGGGTCACACAATATTTCTTAATTATAGCACACAGTCTAATATGTCTTGATTATGGCACACATTTACCTTATTAGTTGCTATAATCCAGATCATAACACTGCCCCATTGACTTGTACGGTAGACACTAAGCTTGATATGTACATCACTGCATCGACCTTTCTTAAAACAGGGAAAATCAGGACTGATCACACTACATGACTTTTTACCATTGCATCAGATTCTAATCTTTATGTTTCCTAGCTATTTTTTTGATTAGCCTAATTAATAATAGGTGTTATTTATTGTCCATGTGGAAATGCTCTTACTTTCAATATTAATCACAGCCATGAGTTGTACTGTTGTTTTATTTTATACATTTTTTAATTATTTTAAGTAATCTTCAATCACAATTATTCAAGATATTTTCCAACCACATTCCTTTTCGAAGATGATGGTTCATTGCTATCCTTCCAGGTTTTAATACAGTGTTGAACAATGCTTTACCAAATTTTAATAGTTTTAGCAATCTTCTTGTTTTCTTTGTTTGATGCAGGAAATGTGACCTTTCTGAAACAACTTTTCCATGTCCACATGATATGTCTTCCAAAATGGTTCTTTAAGAAATAAGAAGCTGTTTATTGCATCAGTTGGGGTTAAAAAGCTTGTTTCCAGCTAAAACATAATTAATCACTGTAGTAATTATCCAATGGAAGGGCAAGAACCTAATTGTTTTGTCAAATCCAAGCGTTTATCTTTTTAGTCAGGCGGTGTATGTAGCCTCTTCAACAAAACTCACTTCTGCTATGCTAATCAGGTTTGCACATGAATTCGAAGAACCTAACTAGCCAGAATTTAATTTCAACTATGAGATTATCTTGGTTGTGCCATTTGATTGTAGATGTAGTCCCCTGGGGTCTGTTCTTCAGAGGTGGATTACTCAGTTAGTTGGATTTTATTGTTGCCAATCTGACAAGATCTGAGATTATTTAGTTCTTCAAAGCTCATTCTGGATTTGCTGTCATGGTATTAGTTCTGAAAGATCAGTTCTCAAATTTGCTGAGGAGCTTGCTTATTACATGTGAACAAGATTAGATGATAGATCATGACTTTATAAATGGAGGTGACCATGAAAGTCTTTTGCAGATATGTCCTTCCATTTTGAAGAGAGCAATCTGTTATGGAACGTGCTAGAATAATACGAGCAGCTTTTCAAATATAATGTGTGATGCAATGATGGATCTCTTAGTGCAGCACAAGTGCTTTACTTCTAGAAGTAGATCATTTTTTTTTTATGAGAGAATCATTTACATCTTACATTTCTTGGACCCTTACATTAAAGGTTTGCATAACTTGAGTTGAGATTTCTTGTACACTGTTAGAGCTGCAGAGAAAATAGTGAAAAGTGCAGTCAGCTATGTCATTCACAAAGTATATGTGGTGCTTAAGTAATTCTTGTTATTTAATTTTTTTGTGATGTTTCCAAGATACATAAAAAAATGTTTTTTGCCATTGCAGGTACATTATAAATAAATAAAATATCATTTTATCATGAACATGACAATAAGCACTACTTATGTGTGTCTCCTAGGCTTTCTAAATATGATTTGTGCAACAGACTGCACCATCAAAGCCCTAGGAATAAATATAAAAAAGTGATAATTAGCATAACACATTTACTTACTACATGTGCTTCATTCACCACTTATTTGGAAACTGGTAAAATATGTTAATGCGTTAAATATAATTACACAAAAGGGGGAGAAGAAACAATCTCATTATAATGTACTACTAATACATTAAAGATTTGAAATCTCATTTACCAGTAATAATCATGTTGGTGAAAATTGTCTCTAGCTGAATTTTATTGTATTGATATGATACTGTACAGGATTATTTGCTATATCAAAGCCTGAAATTGGTGTCATAGCAACAGGTCTATAACAGGTCTTAAACCTGTTGGGGATAACCTATTCAATGTAAACTAGAATAGATTTTAAAAAGTAAAATCAATTAATAAAAATAAACATAAAAGATTTTGCAATATATATATATATATATATTTACTAAGTGTCAGATTGACACCTATTGCCCGACCCTAATTGCTGTGTATTTTTTTGGAGAGTGTTGCACCACGCCCCGCGCGTCACAAAGCAGCCAATAAGATCTTAGAAAGAAAACCGCGAGGGCTGAATACCTCCCACCCCCCTTGTTTGTGCGCGCTCTCTCTGAAAGAGTAACGCGTAAGTGGAGTCCTTGTGCTTACAAGAAGTAGAAGCGCGCGTGCGCGTGTATTAGCGTTTCCTCGCAGTAAGTTGGGGAGCGCGACACATTTCAGTGCAAAGGAAGGTTTCTTGTCTTTACGAAGTTTAGAAAAATAACAGTTAACTTTCAGTCGTAAGCAGCGCAAACATGTCCGCCCCATCAGCTAAAGTGAGTAAAAAGGAGCAGAACTCGAACCACGACGGATCGGACGAAACCTCTGGTAAGAGGCGAGGGCCTCGTGAGCATCGCCATTTTCACTTTCTATCTTTACGTTTTTGAATCACTTGAATTAGTTGTTTGTCAAATTTGAGGTAGCAACGTGTATATAATTTACGTTTTCGTTGTGAATTTCATAAGGTTATGATTGGCTGTCGTCGACGGGGTTGGATGTTGTCAGCGCTTATGTGCAGTGGATGGCGCCGGCTGTGGAGGCCATGTTAGATAGCCGCTAAAGGCTAATGCTATTGCTATAACAACGAATTGCGCCAATATGCCAAGAAAATAGTTATTTATACATAATGGCTATATTCCACTATACGTTTTAGATTAACACGTGTTCTTTTTTAGATAATGTTTCTCACAAGGGCGAATCAGCTGGACAAATCGTCGCGGCAATACGCTACTTTATTGTTTTAGGGTAAGGACCTCCGCCATGATGTATGTGTGTGTGTATATATACCAGTTAGCTAGTCTAACAGTTGATTAAACGCTTATAATTACAGGGCCACAGTGTTTCCGATTAAGATTTACGCCTATGTTGTTTATGGAAGCTGTGTAAAGAAGCTAGTTTTGTATGTTTAACAACAATCAACTGATGTTGCATAGGAGAGGGGATGCAGACCGGGTATCTTCTTTCTGCACATTTAAACCACGCGGCCCGAGTAGCAGGAAGCGGCGTCTATCCTCTCGGACACGAATTGTAGCTGCTACAGCGTACTTCTAGCTGAGGAGCTGCGTTATGGATCACGTATATCAGTCTACGCTACAAAGTAATCTCCAATTTATCGCAAAATCAATTTCGTGAATTTCAAGTTAGCAAATCCACCCAATCCATCTTGACGTTGGACTTTTCCTTTTAGCCGTGTTGATATCGTGATTGATAAAACCCGATTTTAACACATTTTAAATTGCACTAGTCTAAAACTAACAACAATGGTACTTATATTTTTACCATATTCCGATCTTTAGAAAAAGAACAACAGGAAGCTATTGAACATATCGATGAAGTACAGAATGAAATTGACAGGTCAGTTGTTGTTTTTTATTTATTTTATTTTTTTTCTCGCTTTCTCAATCAAAATTACACTTATGCCCTTAATGGTAATAAACTGTAGTTTTGTTTGTTTACAGACTGAATGAACAGGCCAGTGAGGAAATCCTCAAAGTCGAGCAAAAATATAACAAGCTTCGCCAGCCATTCTTTCAGAAGAGGTCAGAGCTCATTGCCAAAATCCCCAACTTTTGGGTAACTACATTTGTGAATCACCCACAAGGTAAACAAGCAGAAAACAATGAGTCTGAATTATAATTGAATTGCCTGATTATGTTGTTTTAAACAAATTTAAAAAAAGAAAATATTCTTTAATATTATGCTTCCTGTGTTTGTCTAGTCTCTGCTCTCCTTGGTGAGGAGGATGAAGAAGCACTTCACTATCTGACCAGAGTGGAAGTAACAGAATTTGAAGACATCAAATCGGGCTACAGAATAGATTTTGTAAGTTTTGAGTTTTTTGGAAATTAGTTTCTGTTGGTTCATTGTTTTTATGTTTGAGTTTTCTGTGTTTTTGTAGTACTTTGATGAAAACATGTATTTTGAAAACAAAGTCCTGTCCAAAGAAATTCACCTGAATGAAAGTGGAGACCCAACTCCAAAGTCAACAGAGATCAAATGGAAACCAGGAAAGGTGTGAATGATGTTTTTGTTTATATTTTTGACAAGACTATCTTTAAATATCACTTATGGCATCTTGAAGAAACATAATCTGTGGTCCTTTTGAAGGACCTTACAAATCGTTCCAGTCAAACTCAAAGTAAAGCGGGCAAGAAGAGGCAACACGAAGAGCCCGAGAGCTTTTTTACCTGGTTTACTGATCACTCTGATTCAGGAGCAGATGAGTTGGGGGAGGTCATAAAGGATGACATCTGGCCCAATCCTCTTCAATATTACCTTGTGAGTCTCATTTTCCACTTTCAGTAAGCAAGAATATCCTCAACACTAGTTAGTTCCAAAGTTGTTTTTGTCTCCCTGAAGGTCCCAGATATGGAAGATGAGGAAGGAGAGGGAGAAGATGAAGATGAGGAAGGTTTAGAAGACATAGATGAAGAGGGAGAAGATGATGATGATGATGATGATGGAGAGGTAATTTATATCTTTCTTACATGGCTTCCTTGATTAAATGAATCTGAAAAATGAATATAAATATAATAAACTGATTTTTGATGGTTCTTTGAAAATTTTATAATTTTTTTTCCCAGGATGATGGAGAAGATGACTAAACAGAAAAGTTGAGCAACTGTCACTGTCTCCCACAACCCATCTGCTTTGTTGGTGGTTTTCAGGAGGGAATTGCTTTTCTTTTTTTTTTTCTTTTTTTTTTTTTTTTTTTTTTAAATCCCCCCCCCCCCCCCCCCCCCCCCTTCCCCCCCCCCCCCCTTATTATTATTATTATTTTTTTGTTGCGCTTCATCTCCTGTCCTGACAGTGTTGTTTTGAAATCCGTCAAAGAGGCGGCTTAATAAATTGACTGCAAAATACTGCCACTATGGCAATTAATCTGAATTCAAGTACATTTTAAGGATTACAACAAAAAGCATAACACACTGTAATGTAAACAGCACACTGTCTGGAGTAGACTTGCAAAACTTTTTTTTATATATAAATATATAATTGTATATGCATATTTCATTCTGTTAGTGTGGTGTAAAGAACAAATGCCGTGGTGTGTAATTCCAGCATCCTTCTTAACTTTGTTGTCCTTCTTTGTTGCTCATGGTGTTAAACTGGTTAGTGATCTTGAGTTTTTCACCTCGTTTGTGTTTTCAGGAAACATAATTAGTCTCCCCTCTGTGAGCTTTTAATTGTTTGAGGGCTGACCTTCAGTGAGGGAGGAAAGAGGAATTTGAAAACCACTTTTTTTTTTTTTTTTGTTTCACAAATATTCATTTGATTTGAAATGCCATTTTGATACAATAAAATTCTATAAAAACAGACCAAAAATAAAAACCTTCCTGTGCCCAGCTGTTTGGGTTGTGTACATTTTAATAAAACAAAAAAAAGAGAAGCTCTACCTTGGGGACTGTAATTGGCAGTTGTTGCAGTGGAAGATGTATTTATTACTAAATATTTATTATTCTAGCCCAATCACTTAAATATAAATTTTAAGCAATAATCTAAAAATGTATGGTTCTGATAAATATTTACAAAATATTGTACAGATTTATATAATGCTTGGGGTAAAAAAAATATATATATATGATACAAATTATTAAAATGTAAGTTTTTTTTTTTTTGTATGCCCATATTCCAAAATCGATAACAAGTAACAGGTTTAGTTTTTAACTGATTTGATTTGAACGTTTATGGAATTTCTGCACAGATCTATACATCTATAAATGATGACCATCCACCCAGGTGTGCATGTGTTTTAGAAAAGCTTTGATCACACCGGTCACAAGAGCATTTTTTAGTTGTTTATTTATTACTTTAAAAATAAGAGAAGTCTTTCCACAAATTGTATTGTTTTTCGGTCATATTACCTTAACCGTACCACATTACTCTCGCCTCTTCGTAGCTCTTAAAGGAAAAGTATAAGCTTTAGCAAGTTACAGGAAGATGCGTTTCCACGTTCCAGTGAAATGCAGTGGTGGACAGTAACGAAGTCCATTTAATTCTTTACTGTACTTAAGTGGCTTTTTTGCGTATCTCAAGTATTTCCGTCTGGGGGATTTAAAAACATATCAAAGTCAAATAACGAGTCAAACCACCAATAGCCCTAATAATTCGTTTTTATTTGTATAGCGCTTTTAGCAATGAACATTTTCTCGAAGCAGCTTAACACAGATAATGCCGTGAAAAAATGAATTAAGTGTTTATTTTGTGTAAGATAGTCCATGATGAGCAAGCCGGTGGCGACTGTGGCAAAGAAAACTTCCCGAGATGACATAAGGAAGAAACCTTGAGAGGAAACAGATTCAAGAGGGAACTAGTCCTCATCTGGGTGGTTATCGAATGTCAATTTAATACAGATAATTGATGTTGAGGTATGCAGTGATGATCATATGCAAACTGTAGTCATGTGCAGAGGTGGGAAGTAATGAAGTAGAAATACTTCGGTACTGTACTTAGGTAGATTTAGGGAGAAACGAAATGTCTAGTGTTACCTGTTTTTTTTTCCTTTTTTTTTTCTTCAGTTAACCCTTGTGTAATTGACAGGTTTTATTTTTAATCATATTTTTTATTTTTTTGCTTGATATGCTTTATGACTATATATGATTATAAAACAGAAAGAACAAAAGAAATACAACAGCTTGCCACTGGGACAGTACCCTTAAAAGGACATCTTTGTACCTTATTTACCCCAGAAACTTACCATAGTGGAACTTATATTTTACCTTATAATTCTTCAAACCTTTAAAATGTGCTAATTATTCAACAAGAGCAACAGGCAGAGCTACTAAACATTGTGCAACACAATTCCAGTGCCAACTTGCACTGCTTGACTTTTTTGTAAAAAAAAAAAAGGAGTGTTGCGTTTTTTTGCCGCTTTGAGCTCATTTTAATAATAAGGAGCAGGTAAATCACACATACATACAACGTAGTAAAACCGACAGTGAGTGAAGACAGTGGTGATAAGTATAAATAGAGTCCGGGTGAACAGACAGGTGAAGACGGGAAACAAACATGGTGGATGACGGGGTGCAAAGGATGATGGGTAATGTAGTCCGGTGAATGAGAGTAGCTGACAGGGGAAACGTTACAGTATGCTGATAGTGCATACACACAATACAATTTGAAATATGTAAACAATATACTCTTAGTACCATTATAAGGACATATTTGTACTTTATACTCAAAAAGGTATACATACTACCTTAGAGTACCAATGTGTACCATAATGTACAACTATACATTTTTGGGGTAAATAAGGTACAATGATGTCCTTTTAACGGTACTGTTTTATAATCATATATAGTCATAAAGCATATAAAGCAAAAAAAATATGATTACAAATAAAACCTGCCAATTACACAAGGGTTAACTGGAAAAAACATACAGGTAACACTAGACATTTCATCCCCCCCACTTTTGAAATGATGGCTACGTCCCTGGGTGGAGGTATGCGCAGGAGAGAAGGGGAATGAAAGTCAGTAGGAGTAAGACAGAGTACATGTGTGTAAATGAGAGAGGGGGCAGTGGAGGGGTGTAGTTGCAGGGAGAAGAGGTGGAGAAGTTCAGGTACCTAGGGTCAACAGTGCAATGTAATGGAGTGTGTTAGGGAGGGTGGAGGCAGGGTGGAGAAGAGTGACAGGAGTGCTATGTGATAGTAGGGTATCTGCAAGAATGAAAGGGAACGCTTATAGGACTGTGGTGAGACCTGCTATGTTGTATGTGCAGAGGAGGGACATGGGGTATATTGGTAGGAGAATGCTGAAGCTGGAGCCACCAGGAAGGAGGAAAAGAGGAAGGCCAAGAAGGTGGTTTATGGATGAGGTGAGGGAGGACATGCATGTAGCTGGTTAGAAAGATTCAGATGTACAGGGGGATATAGAGACGGATGATCCGCTGTGGCGACTCATAATGGGAGAAGTCGAAAGAAGATTATTATTATTTTTAAATCTATATTTGACCTTTTTTCCACCTGGTCCATGTACGATTAGGAATCTTTTTCTTTTCTTCTTAACAATTGTGAAAGCAATACGCTTTTCGTTTCATTTGTTCTGAATGTGCTGTGTATAAATAAAAGTACAGTCTCTGAACACCTACATGTAAAAAGAGAATATAAAATACACAGATTGGTTGATGTTTGAACTGCTTGGCAGGATCCAATAAAAAGCCAGATAATTGGCTCTTTTGGACAAGCACCTTAGAGCGGTAAAACAGGACGCATATTCCATGCGCACATCTTCGGGTGTACAGATTTCTAGACAATGATTTATTTAGTAACGTCACCAGGAGCCTAAGGTAGGAAGAATGTTTACTTGTTATAATGAGTTTTTGGGCAGCGTTGTTGATTCAGTTTTGTGCATTTAGCGATTTATTAGCAAAGTATTTGGTTTGTTCGAATTTGTTGATGCTAACTTTAGAAAACAGATGCAAGAGTTAGTTTGCTAACAGCCGGCGGTAGTCATAAATTCTCTGTAAAAACTTGACATGTATTTAGCTAAAGTTTGCAGGACTAATAACTTTGTATTGGTTTACACTACTTTTATTATTTAAATATCTATTGTACCACAAAACTCTGCAGCTAACTTGAATGCAGGTGACATATTTACTTCAACTAGCATTATGTCTGCATTATATCAATCAAACTTGCAAGACACCATGTTATTAATTAAACAGCCATAAATGTGTAATCTAAATTGACTAAAAGCGATACCCTTTTTTTAATTCTCAGGGTGTGATGAGAAGGTTTGCAGTAGTGGGACCAGTGGGACAGTGGGGAGGATGCTGTAATGTATAGCGTAAATATGATGACACCAAGATGGATGACGACGGATACCCAAAAAAACTGACTATTCAGCTGCTGTGGAGTGGTAAAAAGGGAAAAAAGCCAAAACATAGCTGGCCAGTGTACATGGCCTATATCAAGTTTGTGAGCAGTAAGTAGACCTACTGTATCTACTGCATTTTTTTTTTTACAGTGACAGTCTTATTAAACAATGTGAAGTCGTGGTGACGTATGAAGTTAATGCAATTGTGTAACTACAGTCGTCAATAATATGCACAGGAATAATTACATGCAACAAATGTAAAACATTTTATTTAGCAAATTTCAAATATTCTTTACTGTGTAGTGCCTTAATCGGATTTCTCAGTAATACTAATAATAATAAGATCTCTGGTATTATTAGACCTTGGTCCTATTGCTAGTTAGAACAGTTTAACCAACAGTGACAAACAGGCTATGCTAAGGATCTCCCTTCCTGCCCTTCAGATTCTCTCACATCCTATACTGTAATGTCAGTTCATGTCCATCTGGTTACATTTTTTAGAGGTCAGATGAAAAATATGTACATATCCTATTCTGGGTCATACATTTTTAATAGCATTTTTAGCCTAGTGAGGCGTAAAAGAAAGGGTTACTGTAATGATGCATCATGACTGGCACACTTCCATTGTATAGACGTTCCATTGCTGGTAGCTGGATATACCATATTCCCTCATTTGAATGTTTATTAACAATTAATGGATTTCACCGTTGATGTTTGGTCTAGTCTCAATTAATAGCTCTTCAAGCGTTGCTCAACACATTGAGAACTCTAGACCTGGAAAAGATTTGTATCCACTTCCACTGGATTCATGTTAGGTCAAGAAATCCTACATCTGTTTTTTGTTCCTTGACAGACCCAAAGAATTAGGACAGTGATTCCCAAACCACAAATAAAATGTTGCCCAAATGATTGTCAAGGTTGTGGCTCGACTCTAATCAACAGACACACAGAAGAAGCTGAGACAAATGGAGAAGAAAAATAAAAAATTGAGAAATGACAATGAACAATGCTTATTAGAGGCATGTGTTGCAGTTATTTTACTTTTGTGGTGAATCATGCAATGAGCTGTTACAATAACTGTCATTTTGTTTAAAAAATATTTGATTTGTTATCAAGTATATGACAAGAAAACTGACTTACATGGCTTTGTAAAATGCACCATTAAAATCTCTCCCACCATCTGCCCTTCACATTCCTCTTTTTAAAGCCATACCTACCCATCACCTCATCATCTCTGTTCTACAAACCATTAAAGTCTGCCTCAATTACCAATCATTCATTCCTAGGTTCACTTTTCACTTCATCTAACTCACTCCAGAATTTATCCATTTCCATCTCACAACCCACTTGTGGAGCATAGGCACTAATGACTTTTATCATCACCCCTTCAACTTCCAGCTTCACGTTCATCACCCTATCAGAAACCTTTTTCACTCTTACTGTTTCAGAATCATACCTACAGCATTTCTCTTTCCATCCACACCATGATAGAACAGTTTAACCCATCTCCAATATTCCTGGTCTTTCTCCCTTTCCACTTGGTCTCCTGAACACACAACATATCTACATTTCTCCTTTCCATCATATCAGCTACCTCTCTCCCTTTACCAGTCATAGCACCAACATTACAACCTGAACCTCCATTCTCCTACACGTCTCCTTCTCCTGATGTCGCTGTAGACGTCTTCCTCCTCTCCATTTCCCTTGGCCAGCAGTAGCCCAATTTCCACCTGTACCCTGTTGGCTAACAATACCTGTGGTGGTCGTTGCTAACCTGGGCCTCGACCGATCCGCTATGAATTTCTAAAACATGATCTGCATATTTGATTTGGCACATTTTTTACGCTGGATACCCTTCATAACACAACCCTCCCCATTCATCCGGGCACTAAGAGTGCACTGGCTTGTGCAACCCTAATGGCTAAGTTAGTAGTAGTAGTATACATTAATAATAATGATAATGATAAGTGATCCACAGGGAGTAAGATTAGGCTGTGTGTCTTATGTATGTTCAGTGCCACAACAGTGGCAATCCCTTTCTGGGGTCATTAACTGTGGGCCACCTTTCTTCCTAACAAAAGCAATGTTTTGTCTTTTACAGTGGGGAAAAAAGTATTCAGTCAGCCACCAATTGTGCAAGTTCTCCCACTTAAAAAGATGAGAAAAGCCTATAGAAAGAAAATAGAGGGAAAAAAAATCACAAAAATCACTGTCTGATTTTTAAAGAATTTATTTGCAAATTATGGTGGAAAACAAGTATTTGGTCACCTACAAAAAAAAAAAAACAAGATTTCTGTCTCTCACAGACCTGTTACTTCTTTAAGAGGCTTCTCTGTTCTCCACTTATTACCTGTATTAATGGCACCTGTTTAAACTCATGATCAGTATAAAAGACACCTGTCCACAACCTCAAACAATCAGACTCCACTATGGCCAAGACCAAAGAGCCGTCAAAGGACACCAGAAACAAAATTGTAGACCTGCACCAGGCTGGGAAGACTGAATCTGCAAAAGGTAAGCAGCTTGGTGTGAAAAAATCAATGGTGGGAGCAATTATTAGAAAATGGAAGACATACAAGACCACTGATAATCTCCCTCGATCTGGGGCTCCACGCAAGATCTCTGGGGTCAAAATAATCACAAGAGCAAAAATCCCAGAAACACACGGGGGGACCTAGTGAATGACCCGCAGAGAGCTTGGACCAAAGTAACAAAGGCTACCATCAGTATCACACTACGCCGTCAGAGACTCAAATCCTGCAGTGCCAGACTTGTCACCCTGCTTAAGCCAGTACATGTCTGGGCCCGTCTGAAGTTTGCTAGAGAGCATTTGGATGATCCAGAAGAGTACTGGGAGAAGGTCATATGGTCAGATAAAACCAAAATAGAACTTCTTGGTAAAAACTTAACTTGTGTTTGGAGAAGAAAGAATGCTGAGTTGCTTCCAAAGAACACCATACCTACTGTGAAGCATAGGGGGGTGGAAACATCATGCTTTGGGGCTGTTTTTCTGCAAGGGGATCAGAACGACTGATCCGTGTAAAGGAAATAATGAATGGGGCCATGTATCTGAGATTTTAAGTGAAAACCTCCTTCCATCAGCAAGGGCATTAAAGATCAAACGTGGCTGGGTCTTTCAGCATGACAATGATCCCATACATGGGCAATGAAGGAGTGGCTTAGTAAGAAGCATTTCAAGGTCCTGGAGTGGCCTAGCCAGTCTCCAGATCTCAACCCCATAGAAAATCTTTGGCGGAAGTTGAAAATCCTTGTTGCCCAGTGACAGCCCCAAAACATCACTGATCTAGAGGAGATCTGCATGGAGGAATGGGCCAAACTACCAGCAACAGTGTGTAAAAACCTTGTGGAGACTTACAGAAAACATTTGATCTCTGTCATTGCCACCAAAGGGTATATAACAAAAGTATTGAGATTAACTTTTGTTATCGACCAAATACTTATATTTCCACCATAATTAGCAAATAAATTCTTCAAAAATCCGACAATCTGATTTTCGGGATTTTCTTTCTTATTTTGTCTCTCATAGTTGAAGTGTACCTATGATGAAAATTACAGGCCTCGCTCATCTTTTTAAATAGGAGAACTTAAACAATTGGTGGCTGACTAAATTCTTTTTTGCCACACTGTTTTCATTTGTCTCACAGGAGCAACTTTGCAAAAGTCGCCTCATGTGGTGCCCTCCAGCATTGGTGCAGCCATCAATGCCAAAGAAAAGTTCTAAAACTCAGGGAGATGATTAGTATATGCAGAAAAATCTTAATATTGACTATAATCATGTATGAGAATTATATGTAGATTTATAGTAATATTATTGCTGCAATACAAGGAATTAGGAGGAAACAAAATTTGAAGAGCAGGCACACAATTCTCCTATTAAAACGATATAAAATCCATATTAACAAATGACAACATAAATCCTATGACTTTAATAAGACTAGCATGTGATTCAGTACAAAAACTTTGTTTTATGCATACTTAGCATACTATTGTCATATAAAACACTTAAGACTTTATACAATATTCATATATACACAGAATAATTCCCTACAAGTTGTATGTGTGCAATTTAGTATAAAAGTGGCCATAACCAGTCTGATTTTTTAATAGAACATGTAACACAGTAGGTAAATCTGACCAGTTAAATAAGGAAGAGATATGTTTGCTGTTTATAAATCATGCTTCTTTGGCAATTAATGTTTGTGGCTTACCCATCTTGTGAAGGGTGTCAATAACAACAGGACAACAGTCAGAACAGCAGTCTTTCCCATGATTGCGTTGCCCAGTGAACCAAACCGAGAGACAATTTTGAAGGCTCAGGAAACCTTTGCAGGTGTTTTGAGTTGATTAGCATGTCACCATATACATTTTTTTTTGAGATAGTGAATTGGTGGGTTTTTGTTTAATGTGAGCCAAAATCATCACAATTAAAAGAATCAAAGACTTAAACTACTCCAGTCTGTGTGAATGGAATTTAGTTAATAAACAAGTTTTACAATTTGTCAAAGGCTTGCCCTATGTATGCACATACTATGTCTATTTGTCATAAACAGATTATGTGAAAAAGGTAAAATGTCTTCAAAACCACTTTATAATCATCACAGAAGCAGCTCAACTGGAAACGGACCCTACCAGAAATACAAACATTTGATCTGATGCAGCATGTGTATATTTATTACCCTTTTTGGTTTCAAGTAACTGCTCATTAAAACCATGTCTGAATCACAATGATTTCCATGCATTAGTAGTTTTTAAAATGTACTTATTTTAGTATGGTTAGTCTGTTTACTACTATCTGCAGTATGTTTCTAATCATTATAAAACATGATGTAACAATCAAACATTCCATAAGTTATCCTATGACATTAATACACACATTTTTTACAAGGAAAATAAATCACAGGCTATATAAAACACAACAAAAAAAACCCCTCACTGATCACTTTAACAGAAACAATACTTTTGCACAGACACACAATTAGCTAAAATGTAACAGCAGCACAATGCATAAATGAATGTTCAAAATCAAAACATGGAAAACGTGATCTTTATGACATGTTGATGCCAGCTAATCCATTTAGCCTATTACAGAAAATGGTGATGCCCTAATATCTCCTCACAGGACTCTACACGATTCTAGAGTTTACACAGAAAGGTCAAGGAAAAACATCCAGTAAAATGCAGCTCTCAAGGCTGAAATACATTGTTAATAAGAACATTAGAAAATATTTAGACTACTTTGAGCTGACAGATGGTCAACAGGTACAGCACTGTACAACTTTAGTGAACAGAAAAACTGGAAAGTTATTTTACATTTTCCAGTTTAGAATACTTATGTTGTCATAACACTTAAAACAGCCAACATCACTAAGATCACATTCCTAAATGTTTGATGTGGATATTAACTAGACTCATGACTTCAATTCGATTTTTATGCATTGTACTGCTGCAACTTTAATGATAATTAGGTAATTTAATAAATGAGCATGGGGACATGTTTACCTATTATATTAAACTGGTACATTTTAGCATATGTATAACAAACTAATTTGATTTTGTACAATGCATTAACAGAAGATAATCAGCAGCCATGGATTCGTGGGGTCATAATACAAACTATGACTTGTTAACAGATGAACAATCAAAATTCTCAGGCTCTCCAGAAGGCTGAGTTCAGTTGTCCTTTCGGTGGCTCAATCTGTTTGTTTTTTAAGGAGTTCTAGGTAAGAAAAAGGCAAACAATAAGCACTGGTTATATTGATGGACAAATCTATGGCATACCAGAAAGAGAACTGTAATAGTAATAGATTTCACAGTTATAATAAACAAGTCCAGAAGGGATTAAATTGATACTACATAAGATTTACTTGCTACACTGAAATGGAATAAGTCATTTGTGACTGGATTAAATATAAATAAATAAAATTATTACAAAAGAATGACACTAATAATAAGTTATTTAATGAGTAGGAGCCACCAAAGAAAAAAGGATGTAACCTTAATGATGCCTGGTGCCATCTCTTCCCCACATAAGTGACATACATGAACTGAGTCATTCATATGATGTAAAAGAAAACATGATCGATCACACTTGCCTTCTTGGTCACTGCTCCAGTTCTTACACAAAGTCAGGTATTTTGAAGGACCAGAGTCAGGTGTATAATTAACCAATTATTCTAAGCAGGTGCTAATGATCTCTTTCAGGTAAAGATTTCAAAGCAGACTGGAGTTTTAATTTATTTTGAAGCTCAAGGAAAATGGTGATGACAGTAGATGCAGTGGTCAGCCAAGGAAACTTAATGCAGCAAATGAAAAACACATTATGCTTCATTTTCGTTGACGAAAGGTATCCAGCAGTGCTATCATAAAAAAAAAAAAAACTGGCAGAAATCAGTGGTACCCAGGTACACCAATCTAGTGTCTGGAGTATCCAGACCAGAAGTAATCTTCATGGAAGAATTAAGGCCAAAGAGCTATATCGCCAATGTGGAAACGAGGCTAAGCAACTTAACTACACACAAAAAAATAGGAACTGGGTGCAGAAAAATGACAGCAGTAATAATGAGCGCCTGCAGACAACAGTGAAGCATGGTGGGAGGTCCTTGAAAATGTGGGCATGCATTTCTTCAAACAGAGTTGGAAATTTGGTCAGGAATAATGTTGTCCTCAATTATGAGGAATACAGGCAGTATACAGGCACTCAATCATAGCAATCAGGGAGGTGTCTTATTGGGCTAAAATTTATTCTGCAACAGGAAATCAACCCCAAACATACAGCCAACTATCATTAAAATCTATCGTCAGTTCAGAGAAGAACTAGGTGTCCTGGAAGGGATGGTTTGGCCCCCACAGAGCCCTGATCTTAACATCATGCCTATCTTGAATTATATGATGAAGCCTACATCCACAGAAGACACATTGTTAGTTTTCAAAGTAGTCTAAAATAACTTACTGACCAAGATCCTTCAAAAACTGTGTAACCTAGAAGTGTTTACCGCACTGGAGAGAAGGGAATGAAAGTCAGTAGAAGCAAGACAGTACATGTGTGTGAATGAGATGGAGGGCAGTGGAGTGGTGCAGTTGCAGGGAGAAGAGGGGGTGAAGGTGGAGGAGTTCAGGTACCTGGGGTCAACAGTGCAAAGTAATGCAGAGTGTGTTAGAGAAGTAAAGAAAAGAGTACAGGCAGGGTGGAGTGGGTGGAGAATGTTGTATGGTTTAGAGACAGTGGCATTTTGAGAAAGACAGGAGGTATAGCTGGAATTAATAAAGTTGAAGATGTTGAGGTTTTCGTTTTTCGGAATCAGAAATGAGTTTATTAGAGGGACAGCGCATGTAGGACGTTTTGGAGACACGGTGAGGGAGGTGAGATTGAGATGGTTTGCCACCAGGAAGGAGGACAAGAGAAAGGCCAAGAGGCGAATGTGGTGAGGGAAGACATGCAGGTAGTTGCGTTAAAAGAGGCAGATGTAGAGGACAGGGGGTACCCCTAATGGGAGAAGCCGAAAGAAGAAGAAGACACACCTAAGTACACCTCTCACACTACAGCAACCATTTTAGTATATCTTATCAAGGGGAAATACTATAGAAATTAAACTTGGATATATCTTAAAAGTAGTCAATGTGCAGCTTATATAGGAGTACAGATTTGCATGGTTACACAACATAAAGGGTGTACTCACTTTTGTTGGCAGCTATTTCGACAATAATGGCTGTATAAAAGTTATTTTCAGAGAACAGTAAATCTATACTGTTGTAAAAGCTACACACTGACTACTATAAAATATATTCAAGATTCTATAGTGTTGTCCCTTGAGAAGATATACTGAAATGGTTGCTGAAATTGGTGTTCTAACTTTTTTTGAGATACTGTATAATCACGCATAAAATTATGTTCTTTGCAACATAGTATGCTTATGCTGTTCCTCGCCTTCACTCAGTCACATTCTGTGCTTTTGTTTCCAAATTTTGCGGTTAGACCAGCTATTTCTTGACTGACCGTTTCAAATCTACCCAATCAAAGAGGGGAGCTAAAGCCACGTAAAGGTGTCATGTCTGGGATGTTTGGAACCGTTATACAAACTGAACTTTGTGATGTCTTTTTTTATTTTATTTTTATACACAATGTACATACCACCTAGGGCTAATGCTAAGGAAGCGCTCAGCGTGCTCTACGGGACCATTAGCGGACTTCAAAACACACACCCTGACGGACTGTTTATAGTCGCCGGAGATTTTAATCATGCAAATCTTAGGACTGTGCTTCCCAAATTCTATCAGAATGTGGACTTTGCAACCAGAGGAGAAAACACGCTGGATGTTGTTTACACAAACATCCGGGGCACATACCGGGCGAAGCCCCGCCCCCACCTCGGGTACTCAGACCACATCTCTGTTATGTCGATCCCAGCATACAGACCACTCAGCAGGCGTTCAAGACCAGCTCAAAAACAAGTGAGAACCTGGCCAGCAGGGTCCATGTCTGCTCTCCAGGACTGTTTTGAATGCACTGACTGGGACATGTTCAGGGAAGCTGCAACCAATGGCGAATTCATCAACTTGGAGGAGTACACGTCAACAGTGACCAGTTACATCGGCAAGTGCATTGATGACGTGCCTTAAAAACAGCAAGGGCCAAACTGTCCTGTGCTATCAGAGAGGCGAAGCACGCACACGCCAAGAGAATCCATGGCCACTTCCAGGACAGCGGAGACACCCGGCGCATGTGGCAGGGCATCCAGGCGATCACAAATTACAAGACCACATCACCACCTCCCTCCCAGATGCGCTGAACGACTTCTATGCCCGGTTCGAGGTGCAGAACAACATGGTGGCGAGGAAGACAATCCCTCCTCCCAGTTACCAGGTGCTCTGTCTAACCACAGCTGAAGTGAGGAAAACTCTATGCAGAGTTAACCCACAGCAGTCTGCTGGACCTGACAACATTCCTGGCAGAGTGCTCAGGGAATGTGCAGAACAACTAGCAGATGTCTTCACTGACATCTTCAACATCTCCCTGAGCAGCGCCACTGTTCCTTCGTGCCTCAAGACGATGACTATTATTCCTGTGCCGAAGAAGTCTTCTGTGTCCTGCCTCAATGACTATCGTCCCGTTGCACTCACACCCATCATGCGTATCGTCCAAACCGCTCCACGGACGATGCCATCTCCACAACCCTCCATCTGGATAACAAGGACTCCTATGTAAGGATGCTGTTCATGGACTTCAGTTCAGCATTCAACACAATCATTCCCCAGCACCTGATCGAGAAGCTGAGCCTACTGGGCCTGAACACCGCTCTTCCTGACCGAGAGACCTCAGTCAGTCCGGATCAGGAACAGCATCTCCAACACCACCACACTGAGCACTGGGGCCCCTCAGGGCTGTGTGCTCAGTCCACTGCTGTTCACTCTGCTGACTCACGACTGTGCACCAATGCACAGCTCGAATCATATCATCAAGTTTGCTGATAACACAACTGTGGTGGGTCTAATCAGCAAGAACGACGAGTCAGCATACAGAGAGGAGGTGCAACGGCTAACAGCCTGGTGTGGAGCCAACAACCGGTCTCTGAACGTGGACAAAACCAAAGAGATGGTTGTTGACTTCAGAAGAGCACAGAGTGACCATTCTCCACTGATCATCGATGGATCTTCAGTGGAGATCGTCAAGAGCACCAAATTCCTTGGTGTTCATCTGGCGAATAACCTCACCTGTCACTTCACACCAGCTCCATTACCAAGAAAGCCCAGCAGCGTCTCTACTTCCTGAGAAGGCTGAGGAAAGCCCATCTCCCTCCCCCCATCCTGACCATGTTCTACAGAGGGACCATCAAAAGCATCGTGAGCAGCTGCATCACTGCCTGGTTTGGGAATTGCACCATCTCGGATCGCAAGACCCTACAGAGGATAGTGAGAACAGCTAAAAAGATCATCGGAGTCTCTCTCCCCTCTATCATGGACATTTACACCACACACTGCATCCGCAAAGCACACAGCATTGTGGATGACCACACACACCCGTCACACACATACTTCACCCTCCTACCATCAGGAAAACGGTTCCGAAGCATTCGGGCCGTCACATCAAGACTGTGCAACAGTTTTTTCCTGCAAGCCGTCAGGCTCCTAAACAAACATCTGAACTGAACTCTCTCTCTCTCACACACACACACACACACACACACACACACAACTGAGTGACTGATCTGTACAACCAGACTCAACACACATACACTTCACACACCCAGGTTTCAGCACCATTCACACCTCTCATTATAGCATAATGTTTACATGCCGTTTGTTGCTGATCTCCGGGACTTGCTCTTTTTGCACAATATTCTGTTAATCCCTTGGTCACTGATCACTTTATCTTGATTGCTGCTACCATATTTTTTTACACTATTATAGAATTGAAAATTCTGTTTATTTGTTTACATTTCTGCTACTGTGCACCTTATCCTGTCACGACAGGTTTTACTGGCAGAGCTACTGCTGTTTTTATTTTTATAGTTTGTGTATTGTCCTGTGTTGTCCTGCACTGTCCTGTGTTGTCTCTTGCACTGTTTGCACCAGTTGCACACATGCACTTTATGTGGCGAGGATCTTAGTTCCTGGCCCTGTGTTCTTCTGTTCTGTGACTGTTGTTTTATGTTGTTTTATGTAGCACCTGGGTTCAGGAGAAACGTTGTTTCATTTCACTGTATACTGCATCTGCTATATATGGTTGAAATGACAAAAGCTACTTGACTTGACTCTTGACAATATATATTTGTTCTAATTTTTACAAATGACAAATTATTTAACCATTCATGTAAAGAAATGGGCTAAAGCAATGCAAATTGTGAACTATTTATAAAAGGAAATTAAACAATATGTAACCACTTTACAACACTAACACTACTGGAAAACAAAGACTTGCAATATATTTTTTTTATGTGTTTTAAAATTTTTGATTTAGGCTTATTTTTTTTATCCATGAATTAACCCTATATTAATGCACCACCACATTCCCCACGTGTAATAGTGAGTCTTGGGCAAGCATAGCCGGTTTACTGCTTGCATACCATAAAAACTGGAAAAACTTTTGGAAAAACTCCAACAAGGTCATCTACCATTTACAATTTGATTCTTGTCAAAGTTGGTCAGTTTTTTGTTAACTGAACTGACTGTTCACTTGCACTCAAATACATTTGCGACATTTGGCAAATACATATTACCCCTTAACAGTGGTAATCATAAGATAAATGCAATTCACTTCACCGGTCATTGATTTTAATGTTGTGGTTGATCAGCATCTATGTACTTTTGACATGTTAATAAGTATTACCATTTGATAATTCTATGGTTGGAGAAAATAGGTGGGTGTTGGAACCTTTCAGCTCACCTCCAAAAACTGATTAAGTCTTGTCATAGAGCCAATCTGACCACTGTTGGTTACTGCTTCAATCCTGAAACCAAAACAGACTGTGAAATAATCTTTTGAGGCTGTCATTAAATGTATAATGGTTAATGAAGCAAAATTATGTGTAAGCAAATTTTAAATTTCAGTTAATTAATTCACTTTAATTAACTGGTGCACTTTCAGAGTAACTTAAACGAAATAAATTTCTGAATCGAAAAAGATGGTTAGCTATAATTAACAGTAAACACAGTGTTGGACAGTAATCAACAGTGAATACTTTATTCTCAAAATGTCTGTTTGTCTCATAAGCGAATACTGCACTCACTAAATGCTCATGCCTGTAAATGTACCTGGGAAAGTATTCCTCTTTGATGAGGAGCAGAAGTTTCCAAAACTGTCCTTGGTATTGTTTCATTAGTGCATTTCCACAAACCTGCATATGTTGATGGAATAGGTAGGGTTTATTTATAAATAGAGAAAAAGATTAAAAAAAGATAATTATATTTACCTCTAGAAAGTCAAACAGAAGAGTTGCTGTAATGTCAGCAAGAGGTTCCATGTTAAGCATCTGAGCTAACCAACGCCAGCCATGATTGAGTCCATGAGGGGCTGCCTGTAAAACGAAAAATGATTGACCATATAAGAGAAAATAAATGTAAAAACATTACATACATATATGTTAGAACACAAAATACCCCTTGTTTGTTAGTGTAAGGCCATCTTAGGTGTATTATTGCTGCATAAAGTCGGATCATTCCAGACATTCTTTTTAAGAAACTGTCCTGACTTTCCACACCCGATTCATCCACACGATATCCCAGAATCCTACAAAGCATAAACAATTTCAGCTATCAATACATTTCATGAGAGACAAATAATAAAATAAAAAAAGAATAAAAATGTTGATTTGTGATTTAGCCTACTGCTGATATTCTTCAATGGAGCTGCCATCCTTCAATGGGGGGTAGTGAGGAACTGCATAAGGGCACTTTTTGTGAAGATGGGCCAAGATGAGTTCTCCTACTTTAGGGTGAATCTCCCACACACCTGAAGCCACAACTGCAATTGGAAATGCAGCTTCATGGTGAGATGCCACCTCTTCTTCTCCTTGTTTCTATGAACAATTTAGTCATAATATTAATATCTGCAATGAGCATTTTTATTTCATTAAAGCTAATTATGTAATGCTATAATGAACAAAAAAAAAACTACTACAAATACTTTTCACTTACCACAAACTTTTCTGCCAATTTATAACTTACAAATTCTAGTCCATGAGGATGCTGGGATGTGGAAACTGTCTTTCCACCAGACACAACCAGTTTCCCTAATAACAGTTTATCAATCTTTTCAAAAATCTCCTTTAGCTGTGAACCTAGAGGTCATTCAGTGATTATAAAAGAAAAGTAAATCACAAACCAATTCAAAATGCAGGTACAGCTTTATTTGATGGATTTCAGATAATGATTATCATGTAATCTCACCTGAAATACTGGAGATCTGGCTCACAGGAATTGTTGCAGCTTTCTGAAGCTCCATCCTCATTTTTTTTGTCTGTAAATACACGTTTAAATACATATTTACAACACACACACACACACACACCCCAATATTTATTAGAACAATAAATGTTTTGACCTGCTTATCCTTAGTATTGTTCAAATCTTCAAAGGTCTGTGCGCAACAGCTGGCCAAACTTTGCAGCTCTTTGTACCATTTCAAGGTGCTATCATCAGCTACAGACTGCAGGCCTGAAGTAATTACAAACATTACATTTCTCAATCCAATAATGCATACAAGGTAATGGGCTTGATTTAATATATCTAGTAACAAAATACAACAGCAGAAATCATGGATATGTTTAATAGTGAAAGAAAGTGCATTTGCATAGGCACATAGCAAAGATGCATTAGTATTGGTATTAAACATTTGTGTAGCCTTAAGAAATCCATTTACCAGTAAGGCTAAGCAAAAAAAGGCTTTGATCTGTGGTTGCTTTAGTTGGTCTGGTCTATTTTCAGAAACTGCTGTTTTTAGCTGACTACCTGAATAATTTGAATGACCAGGTATTTCAATTAATGGATTTTTTCTTCCCTGATGACACAGGCATATTCTAAAATTCATTGGGCTCAAATTGTGATTCTGGAAAAATAATACATTATTTTCACACTTGGATTATCCAGCAGAGTTCAGATAGTAACCTCGTTAAAAGGCTCTGGGATGTATTGGAGAACTTTACAACAAGTATCAGTACAAGATGTTGGTTGTAAAGGAATTAAACTTGGGTCATAAATACATGACATAAGCGTATTCGAAATTATGTCACTGCGTATCAAAGCAAACGACAGCCAAAAGCGTGTGACTTTTTTTTGACCAGGCAGTATATTTCATCAGCATGATTTTTTTCCAGCATTTTTTCTGTGGTAAATTTTCCACTATTCCAGTCCATGCCATCAGATTTACCTGTAACATTACTGCATATATGCAGGATCAATTAATCATGTTTCTAATAAAGCCAACTTGTTACAGACTATTAATTTCACATTTTAGTGCATTTAGTGAAATGTGTGTTGTATCCACCTTTAACAACACATGGATGTTCAGGCCCATCCAAAAATGTAACAACCTGAAATTTGACATTGAGGTGGAACATTTATGATCAGCTAACAAGAAACAACACACCCCCTTAAGGCCATGGATGGTGCATGCAATGACATCACAACAGAGCTGTTTTAGGCCTGGAGTTAATTGGTAATGAAAATCTCAAAAGTGAATTAGATGAGATCCTGTGTCCAAATCCACTACACAGGGTTGATTAAAAACTTGTTTTCCCAATCATGGTTTTTAAAGTTAAATAATGGAGATAATAATCAGAGTAAATACAAAATGCATTTTTTTTTTATTATTTCATTTATTATGGAAAAAAGCTGTGTAGAAGTGGAGTTAAAAACCCTTCATTTTGCTTTTTTATATTATGCTGATATTTTCTTGTTGTATAGTATGTTTCATCAGTAAATTTTGTTCAAGTGATTCCTCTGCAGCATTCTTTCTCCTTTTTACAGTGTATACTTATTTACATTTAGCACTTTAATGAAACAATTTCTACTACAATATGTAATACATTTATGAACTACTGTTTATGTTTGTGTGTAATTAAATGAATTTTTATATGGTTTTTCAAAATTATTACATTTACTATTGAGCTATTGATTCTAAAAATTCAATATGTAAAGTTGTAACATTTTTTGAATGCTTAATGTAGTATTTTGAACATTGAACAGCCTGTAACTAGCATGTAGAGTTTTGAAGAGTTTTGAAAAATAACTTAAATTAAAATATTGAATGTTAAACAAACAAAAACCTGAATTAGTTATGAATGTCTACTCTTGCAAGCCACAGGTTTAGCCCGGTGAAGACTACATTAAACAATGCACTACTGATTGGAAGCCTTTGATGAGAGCAGTCACTAGACTCCAATCACTGATGCCATGAGTTGTTTGCTTGATGAACACAGACCAGCAAGGTTTGGTGTACATTTGTATGTAGAAGCAAAATCATTCTCCAGACTGAAGAGCTGCTTCCTGGTTAATTAATATTTACATTATTAAATTGTTTAAATATATTTGTTTAAATAATTAAATATATTGTTTTGTGATGTTTTCAACACTTGTACTATAGCGTCACCCTCAAGTTGTTTGTTTTGGATAAAGTGAAATGCATGCTCTGGTAACTTGTCAGGTGTAAAAACCTTCTGTTTTTTTCTCTTCATTAAACAATGTGATGCTCTGGGCAATGCTCTGCAAAAACCTTGGGTGCTAGGATTCATGTAGATGTTATCTCTTATTACCAATGTTGCAGACCGCCTCTTTACGGCAACAGTATTCGCTAATGACAAAGTTAATTATTTTAAAAATAAAACCAAAAATCCATTAGTCAAGAGTCAGTCGAGAATATGCAGCCATCCTTAGCAATGGTTATCATATTAGTATAGAAATTTATGGAAAAATGTTCAGCTGGTTCTTGTTGTTTACTTAGGAATTTTACCTTGTTTTTTGGCAACCTCTTTAAAAAGTAATGCTGTGCTTTTCTTCTGTTCTTCTTGTTGGGTGTTCATCTCTGCCTGTTTCTTCCTGTACTCTTCTTCCTCTTGCTCATTCTTCTTTTTCTCATGTTCCTGGGCAAACTCCTCCTGTATGGCTCTAACCAGTGTTCTCATTTCCTGCAGAACCCGTTCTACCACAGTCATGTCCTCAACAGTTGGAAACTGTCCCTGCATAGTGCACAGATTTAAAGTCAGACATACTCTACATATGCACACATTCTTATGTAAGTCAAGCAAGTATAATCAAGTTTTAAGCAGGTAAATTTGAATGTACTAGTTAAAAATCCTGTTGCAGGTACATATCAAGAGTTAATGCAAATCTGAATATCATTACAATTAAAGACTTATAATCGTTAGTTTGGCATAAAATTGTATTGGCATTTTGCTTTAAATGGACCATTATCTCTACAGCATTAAATAAAAAGATTGGCGAGTACTACAAGTTTGTACTTTTATTAGACATAATCCAAAATATGATTTTGTAAGAAATCACAAATACAACTCAGCTAAGTAGTAATAATTCAGGGTTCTACTCTCTTCCTTTATATAAGCGCAAAGCAACATACATCATAAAAACAAACATCCATCAATATGTCTGATCAAGGATTTAAGAATGCCTCATGTGTAAATTAATCTTTAATAAGTAATCAAGTAATCATTAAGGACAAAAAAAAACTATTAAAAAAATACCAACTTACTTCAGTTGTTGTGCGTACCACCTCTGAAACCTGGGAACAAAGGTGGTTGCCACGGGTGACATAAGAAGTGTAATCCAAGGTTGGGCTTGTTTGTGTGTAAATTGGTTCCAAAAGTAGATTGAGACTAAGCACTTCCTCCTGAATGGCATTGAGTGCTCTCAGCCTATCCCTGCCCTCCAGAAGTCTCTGCCGCTCAAGCTCTGCCTGCCTCAGCCTCTGCTGTTCTGCTTCCCTCAGACGCAGGTTTAGGATCTGACAAAGGAGAAATCCACTATACACTCCTCAACAAGCAACCACTAAAAGCTTTAAATGTCTAAACTAAAGATAGTTAAACTCAATATGTGGCTCTTAAATTTTTTAAGTACACTTTTATACATAAATACGTTGAATTAAGGTTTTATAGTTATAATAAGCAAAACATCTAAAAAAAAAAGTTTTTTTTTTAACCATATAATAAAAAATGAATGAATAAATGAAACAATAATAAAAATAATAATCAGATCATCATGATTATCAAAATAATAGTTAGTTGCAGTCCTAATCAGTCTGGCTCTAATAACCATCGTCAGGACTATTTACAACTGACAGTTGTCAGTTGACTGTAATTGTGATAATCAAATTGAAATGTTATGTTAAACTTGTTAAACTATGTTATGTTAAACTTGTTAAACTATGTTATGTTAAACAAATTAAAAAGGTCACTGCTTTGGTCTGCAAAAAAAAGCACAGCCAAACCTTGAAGTGAGTCTCACATAAATCTCTTAATTATATACAAATTGTCAGATCAACATTTGATCTTATAAAAATGTAAATATAATCCGCCCCTTGACATTACACTGGGCCATCATTTATTTGAACAAAAACAAAATAAAAATACCATGTGTATTGAAAATTTGGTATTGAAAATACCACGCGTGTTGAAAATTTTCCAAAAATCTTGCGCATTTACCTTCATTCTATGTCTATGTTCTTCCTTTAATTTCTCCTGCCGTCCAAGGCTTTCCTGTGTTCTTTGATGTTGGAAAACATTGACAAACAAAGCTTATTAACTTAAACAAATGTTAAATAAAATGTCATTTGTCAAATTATATAAAAAAAATTAATTAGCTAAGTATACTATACAACCTAGTTACAAAGAAATACAAAATAAATAAATCATTTTAAATAACAGATTGTGCAGAGTACATACTCTTTTTCCATCATGTCCCTCATGATCTGATACTCCTGCCTCTGCTTAAGCTCCATGAACTCCTCAAACCGTTTAAGCTGCTCTGACTCTCGACTAGCCATACCAGCCACCAGACACTCCTGCATCTCCTGCCTTAGTTTAAGCTCTGACTATAAATGGAGAAACACGTAATATTAAATATTGAAAATTATGTAGCATTTATATTCAAATCTCATCAGCAGTTGCTGAATATGACCAGTTGAGTTAATATTATTACTGTAGTTAATCAGTTATTTTTAAACTTCATAACTTTTGTACCTTAACAGTACAACTTGAAGAAAACAAAAACAGAAATCATTACTGTCCAAGAGAACAATGCAATACCTTTTGGTAACAATCAGCACTTAATGTAGCAGATGTTTAACTCCAATAGGTTTTAGAATTCTATTTAGAAGTCTTGGACAAAACTAGGCAAGAACTTTCCTCATACTTGATTTATATTACTCTTCTTCAACCCCCCTTCATTTATTCAGAAGTAGTTAACAGTCTACTACACACATATTTTTCCTATGAGTCCTAACAGTTTAACTTCATAGTACCACCTTGGCTTTTGCCCAGTGTTTCTTCTCACAGATGCGGATGCAGCCAGCCATCTGAGAGGCCTTAGGTGAGAGAACAGAAAAGGGTGGTGGTGAACTGCTGCACATGTCCACAGTCGAGCTCAAACTCAATAACTTATCATCAGTTGCCTACAAAATAATAGCAGGGAGGGGACATTAAACAGATTAATTATTTAATAACTTCCCCGACAATATTGGCACCTGACTGCAATACTCTTAGATGGAACCAGAAAAAAGCATAGTAACTATTACCTTCAGCTCATTTTCAACAGGAGGCAGCAGTGGTGAAGTAGGCGTTGTGGTAGTTAATGTATGACACATTTTAACAGCAGCTAAGCCAGAGTTTATCTTCAGGCCATCCTCAGATGTGCTTGCATCAGAGATCTTGGAACCCAGACAGAACCCACTTTTCAGCACAGACTGAGGGCTCAGTCTTTTCAGAACTTGCTCCGAGAATGGGGACAGGCTACTTACCGCTTTACAGCCTGCTAAAATGTCCTGAAAAACAAACTACGATGTAAGCACTCTACAAAACCACATAAAGACTGCAGCACCACGGTAATGCAGAATGGAGAAAGAAATAATCTTAGTAAAGCAGGGAAGCTTTGGTTATATGTTTTCCGTTTAAGCGGGGGATAAAATAAAACGTTACAGTATAATTAGCTTTTAAAGACTTTTCATTTTATTTAACAAACATCCATAGACTTGGCGGCGTAACTATCTAGCAAGCAAGCATATTTATAAAAAAAATAAAAAGTTTTAGTATACCTCCCCCATTTCATTCCAGTCTGGCGTGTATTTGATTTTTGCTTTCGGTGAATTTTTCAAAGCTTCCAACGTCTCCCATCTCAGACTTTCAGCTGGCATTTTGAAGCAAGCAAAAAACAGCGTTAATACTAGCAAACTGATTCTTTCTTCCTCTTCTTCTTTAACGTTTTCGACGTGTATCATTCCCGCACAAGGTACAATACCGCCACCTACTGTACTGGGTGATAGTGAACATTATGCAGTCAGGGTTAAAATGTAGTTCCCCTTCAGGAACTCGAGCTGCGTCGAAACGCAATGGGAACGCTTCTGTAGCAAACCCCCAGCCAGACAATGGTGAAGCGTACTGATGTTTCAAAAAGCCTTTATTTTGTGTTCAGCCGTCAGCCTTTTCTTTGGGACATACAAAATCTACCTTTCCTTGATAAAAAACCTTTTTTTTTGTGAAACACCGTAAGAGCTACAGAACAGATAAATAACAAATAATACAATCAGCTCTTACAAACCTAAACACGAATGGCCATTTATAAGAAACCCTTTTGTGATGTCACACAATGATGTCACAGATGTGAGTGTCACGTGACACTGACGTATCACATGACAAGTGATAACAACACATTAAAACACTTTTTCACAGTTAAATAGATTAAACCACATATTAATGCATATACATATTAAACAAATCAATCATAGTACCTTGTTTCCATTCCAGCTAGGTGCTTAATTATCCCTTACTTTCCTTGAGAACCTTGTACGATTTTAGAGCATTTTAGCGACATGACTTTCCTTTTCCATGTGTGCGTCCCACTAACTAGTGGGGGCGGAGTTAAAGGACTTAACCATATGGGGACGGAAGAAACCAAACAAAATGGAGCTCAAAAGGGATTACCTTATTCACTCTGTTCTTAGAGTTTAGTTACACTCCCACCAATCATGAGTGAATAATGGTGCTGCATTAGGCACGAATGATTTCAACTGAAAATTACCTTCCCGGAACATTGCTTCCTGGAAACGTAGCAATGACTATGTACTATTTTGCACTATAGAGGGAAGGAGCAGATTTAATTAGACTCCAGCAACAGAACAAGCTTCTGGATTGGGCACTCAAGTTCTGACAACTCGTAAAGACGCTCCCCTTTTTTGCCAAGCTTACGGTCACCAAGCTGGAGTTTAACTTTCCGTACAAGTTTTGTCAGTAGTGACTTTTAAAACTCTACCCAATCTCCACTCATTCCTGTGCAAATCCTCTACTTTCAGGATTACAATATCTCCAACTTGTAAATTGCTTTTTGGAGCATGCCTGCACTGTCTAAGAGCTATGTTGGCGAGGTATTCCTTTCACCATTCACTCCAAAACTGTTCTGCAAGGTATTGAACATGTCCCCACCTTTTCTTGCCATACATATCTTTCGTGGCAAGCTGAAAAGCATCTTCAGTGTTTTCGACACTTGCGAGCCCATCGTTCACATAAAGGTCCCTCATAACAATTCTCGAGCCTTGAGGGTAGATGTCACGATTCTCCTTAGCTAGATTTAAGTGGAGAACTCTACTTAAGTTGTTCAACATGTCGGGCCCAGAGAGGAGGTGATCATTCAAACTTGTTCTTTTGTATCTGACTTAGCAATCAAACACTACATGAAGTTTATCTGGCTTCTTTGCATGATGCACACCATGATAGGGAATGTACCATGGGGCGATTGACACTCAGCCGATGTATTGTTTGCTTAGCTTAGGAGCGTGCTCAGTTGGCTCTCGAGGGTATCGGTTGTTAGCATTTTAGGCATGCGGCTATGTGCTGCCGGCTGCGAGGCGAGCTCCCGTTCCCTGGTGATTGCGCTCGTTTGGTGGTTCCTTCTCCGGTGCATGTGACGCGGTGCTCCGTTTTCTTCCTCTGAGGTGGGAGAATTTTCGGGGAGGTGAGCGCTGTCCCTCCCAGCTTTGGCTCTCGAAGGTATCGGCTGTTAGCATTTTAGCCATGTGGCTATGCGCTTCCGGCTGCTAGCCGAACTGGCGGTTGCTTCAATTTAATTCAATTCAATTCATTTTTATTTGTATAGCGCTTTTAACAATGAACATTGTCTCAAAGCAGCTTTACACAGATAATGTGGTGTAAGTATGTTTGTCCCTGATGAGCAACTGTGGCAAGGAAAAACTCCCCGAGATGGCATAAGGAAGAAACCTTGAGAGGAACCAGACTCAAGAGGAAACCCATCCTCATCTGGGTTGCACCAAATGTCCATTTGAAGCATATATACAAAGTTGCAGGGTGCAGTGATGATGCTTAAAAGCAAACTGCACTCCCGAGTCAGTGCAGCAGACCGCCGACACCAACTACAGTCCAATCCGTCCTCAAAGCACCTGTTCTACTCCTGAATTACATGGAACCACCCAAGGTGTTGAGGAGAGACCGTCCCAAGCTGCACAGAAGTGTGAAGATCCGTGGAGGGGAGAGGGGTGGTCACTGGAGCCTCAGGAGCATGTTTAACTCAACCGAGAGAGAGAGAGAGAGAGAGAGAGAGAGAGAGAGAGAGATATGGATTATTAAGTGTATCTATTGGTGTATGAAAGTTAATGTCACTGTGCAGTTTGGACTCCGGCAAGACTCGCTATGGCAGCATAACTAAAAGGGAGAACCAGAAGGTAACACAGACATGAGGGATCTCTGGGATAAGAGACGACCCACCACACCACCGTCAACAAACCCGAGTGAACGTGTGAATGTGAGGGGACGACAGCATACAAATATACCAGTTCACCAAACACTCTATATCCATGCTCCCTCCAGATCTGTGCCTTTACCTAAGAAAAAATCTACTGATAAAAAGCTTGACTAAATAAATAAGTTTTCAACCTTGACTTGAACACTGAGACTGTGTCTGAGTCCCGAACACTGATTGGAAGGCTGTTCCATAACTGTGGTGTTTATAAGAGAAAGATCTGCCCCCTGCTGTAGTCTTCATTATTTGAGGTACCAACAAATAGCCTGCACCTTTTGATCTAAGTAGGTGTGGAGGATCATACTGGTACAAAAGTTCACTCAGATACTGCGGCGCGGGACCGTTAAGTGCTTTATACGTCAATAGTAGTATTTTATAATCAATGCGAGATTTGATTGGGAGCCAGTGTAGGCTGATTAAGACAGGGGTGATGTGGTCGTATTTTCTAGATCTGGTGAGGACTCTTGCTGCTGCATTCTGAACTAACTGAAGCTTATTTATGCACTTACTCGCACACCCAGACAGTAAAGCGTTACAGTAGTCTAATCTAGAAGTAACAAAAGCATGAACTAGTTTTTCTGCATCCTGTAACGACATCATATTTCTAATTTTAGCAATATTTCTAAGGTGAAAGAAGGCGATCCTGGTGATATTATTAGGCGATCCTGGTGATATTATTCACGTGAGACTCAAAGGAAAGACTCGGGTCAATAATCACACCAAGGTCTTTGACAGCCATACATGCTGAAACAGAAACACCATCCAGAGATGCTACATAATCAGAAAGTTTGCTTCTAGCTGCATGTGGTCCTAGTAAGTACTTCCGTCTTATCTGAGTTGGGCTGAAGAAAATTATTAAGCATCCACTGTCTAATGTCCTTTACACACTCCTCAACACTGTTTAGCTGATCTCTCTCATTTGGCTTTGCTGAAATATACAACTGTGTGTCATCAGCATAGCAATGGAAGCGAATCCCATGTTTATGAATGATTTCACCAAGAGGCAGCATATATAAGGAGAAAAGCAGTGGGCCTAAGACAGATCCTTGAGGAACACCAAACTTTACCTCATAGAGTGTGGAGAACTCACCATTTACATCCACAAACTGATAGCGATCAGTCAAATGAGACCTAAGCGAAGAGAGAGCTGTTTCCTTTATTCCTACAACGTTCTCAAGTCTAGCAAGCAGTATAGTGTGATCAATGGTGTCAAAAGCTGCACTAAGGTCGAGCAAAACAAGTAGGGAGACAAAACCCTGATCGGAGGCCAATAACAGGTCATTTACCACCTTAACTAGCGCCGTCTCTGTGCTATGATGAGGCCGAAATCCTGACTGATACATTTAAAAAATGTTATTCATAGGTAGGTGTGAGTATAACTGCTGTGCTACAACCTTTTCTAAAATTTTGGATATAAAGGGGAGATTTGATATCGGTCTGTAGTTGGACAACTGACATGGGTCAAGGTCAGGTTTCTTAATAAGGGGGTGGATAACTGCCAGTTTGAAGGATTTAGGTACATAACCAGTGCTAATGGAAGAGTTAATTATTTTTAAAACAGGTTTAATTACCTCTGGTGTTATCTGTTTAAAGAAACTAGTGGGCAGGGGATCGAGAATACAGGTTGATGATTTTGATGAGGAAATTAATGAGATTAGGTCATTCTCATGAATAGGAGTGAAGCTTTCTAGTTGATTGTCCGTTATAATTACACTGCTGTCTACAGGGTTACTTGTAAAATAATTTGAATTTATATTAACCGTCTGGATTTCTTGCCTGATGTTTTCGATTTTATTATTAAAAAAGTTCATGAAATCATCACTACCTATTGGTGGTGTGCATGTTAGTGCAGTGCTTTTATTCCCTGTTAATTTTGCTACCGTGCTGAATAAAAATCTAGGATTATGCTTGTTAATTTCTATGAGGGTGGAGAAATATGCTGATCTAGCAGCACTAAGAGATTTTCTATAATTTAGGAGGCTCTCCTTCCATGCTGTTCGAAATACTGTTAATTTTGTTTGACGCCATTTACGTTCTAATTTTCGAGTGGTCTGTTTTAAGGTGCGTGTATGATCAGTATACCACTATGCTAATTTTTTTTCCCTGATCATTTTGGTCTTAAGGGGAGCTACATCATCTAGAGTGTAACGTAACGTTGTTTCTAGATGTTCAGTGAACATACCAGGCATACCAGGCTGGCCTGCTATGGGGGATGATGCGAGCTTCCTTCTGAGCGCCATGGTGTCCCCTCCTGGCCTGACCTGGTAACGCTGTAGGTAAGGGCGATTCAGTGCTTCTTCTCCCAGTGCGGGCAGCGCAGCATTGCATGTCTCTCTCTCCAAGGAGGATGAGATGATGGATGCTGGTGAGCCTGCGGACTCCTCACAGCCTGTGCTGTACGTGGAGCTCCTTGAGGTCGTGGCACAGGCCGGGTCTGAGCTGGATCTAGCTGGTCGTGAAGCAGAAGCAGCGCACACCCAGTGAGCTGGATGAGCGTTTCCTGCGCCATGTGTCACAGCCTCAGCGCCTTCCCTGGTCTGTGCACCGAGCTGTTTGGGTCCTGGGAAGCCCGTCTGCGCGCATGCTTTTCCAATGTTTCTCACTGGGCGCAAATGTTATTGGAGCTTTTTGGAGCTAAGTGGTGCGGCTACGGGACTAGCTATCTCTCCCCGAGTGTTGTGTCTGTGACGGCTATCGGTTTGCCTACAAAGAGCCGCTTGGCTCTGGTGGGTAGGGCTACGCGGCAGGTCAGGCTACAGGTTGCTTTCACACGATGAGTGTGTTGCAGGCATACCAGGCTGGCCTGCTATGGGGGATGATGCGAGCTTCCTTCTGAGCGCCATGGTGTCCCCTCCTGGCCTGACCTGGTAACGCTGTAGGTAAGGGCGATTGCTGGCGGGTTCAGGAGACCGTGGTGGCATTTCAGTGGTAGTTCCTCGCTGCTTTGATGGGGCTGCTCGGCGGCAGCCTCGCCCTGGTACGTCCAGGCACAGCGAAATAGCCTGGTGAGAGAGTGCTGCCACCTGATTCCCGTGGGAAGGTCATAGGGGCCCCTAGCGGCCTGAGGATCGTCCTCGCCTCTAGTGAACGGGCTGTGGTGCGTAGGCCTGATGGCTTGCATCTTGAAAGGCGGGCGCACCTCATGCTACGTTGCTCGTCCCTCCTCGGCACCACCAGAAGGCCAGTCTGTCGGCCCTGCCACAGGGTGTTCAGGACGCTGCCTCCCTCTAGCGGTTAACTTCCTTATTTCCGCCCGTAAGTTTGTTGCGGATGGGGGTCATCCGCTGCCTCTCGGGAGGTGTAGTCGGTTGCAGAGCACTGCTCCATCCGCTCTGAGTGGGTCAGGGGCGAGCCCCGAGGGGTTGGTTCTACCTGTGGAGACTTTCTGTCAGTCTGGAGGGCTGCCTGGAGTCTCTCGGGGGTCCTCCGTACTGTGGAGAAGGGCTGCGCGATTCAGTTTGCATCTTTTCCTTCCCGGTTCAATGGGGTGTGTCCCTACAGCCCGTGCTTCGTTGTTCCGAAGAAGGACGGTGGGTTGCATCCCAATCTGGATCTTCACTCCTTGAACCACTCACTTTTGAGGCTCGGGTTCAGGTTTCTCGTTTAGAGAGGTCGTGTCTCAGGTCAACTCAGAGGACTGATTTGTCATATGCTAGATCTGGCATGCTCCCACGCAGTCGTCCTTCACCGAGCACACGGGAGGTTCCTGAGGTTGCTTTCGGGGCGAAGCTTACCAATATCGGTCCTTCTGTTCGGTCTAGCGCTCTCACCCTGTGCCTTCACAGAGTGCGTGAACGCGGCACTGACGCCGCTGCGGCCCCAGGGCGTCCGCATTTTGTATTATATTGACGATTGGTTGATGTTGGCTCGTTAGAGCACCAGGCAGTTCGGCATTGAGATGCTGTTCTCGCCTGCATGAATGTACTGGGGTTCAGACTGAAACGCCGGGGAAGAGTGTACTTTCCCCAGCATGGAGAACCACTTTCTCGGCATGGTGTGGGACTTGGCCGGGTTGCAGGCATGGTTGTCTCCCGCCCGGTTTGTAGTCATCCTCACTGCAGTCAGGAGGGTAGGAGCAGGTCCTCTTGTGGTCCCGGGACGAACTCCTCTAATTAGATCCGTTTACATCCCGGGACAATTGGATGTCTGAGCAGATTCCCTGTTGAGACAGTGGCTGCCATGGGACGGTCTTGGCTGAGGCTATGCCTGTACTCCTTTTCCCCAATCGCGCTGCTCTCTGGAGTTCTGGAATGAGTTCGCCGGGAGTCTATCTCCTCCTGGTAGCACCTTGATGGCGGGCAGAACCCTGGTTTACCCCCGCCCGGAGTTGTGGAGGCTGTGGCCCCTGAGGGGCGTGGTTCATAGCGGCTGTTCTCTCTACCGAGGTAGTAGAGGCCCTTCTCCACTCCAGAGCTCCCTCCACGAGGCACACGATGGCGACTGTTTGCGTCACGGTGTGAGCACCATGACTTGGACCTAGTTAACTGCCCGGTCGGTTCTGTTCTGGAGTTTTTGCAGGTACAGTTTGCCACAGGGTTAACCCCTTTGACCCTGAGGGTTTCCGTGTTCGCTGGGTAGGTCCCATTGGTGACACGTTTCCTCCGCGGCGCCAAGTGGCTGTGGCCTGGGACGCATCTCAGAGTGCCTGTCTGGGTCTTGGCAGTTGCCTCGTACCGCCTGGTGTTGCCCCCTGGCATGGCTGGAGTGTTTCTTTACACGAGGCTGGGTGCTCCCACACGATGTGTCATGTTACAGGCATTCTGCCCTCCTCTGTTTATAGCCCCCAACCAGGGGTTATGAGGCCGGGCTGTGTCCAGTGCAAACACTGGGTGCTTATCTCCACAGGACGAGTCCTTGGAGGTGCTCGGTGCAGTTGTTCGGCTGCGAGTCCTGGTCCCCACTCCGATCGCGGTCAGGGCTCGCTCCGCCGAGTGTGGCAGCCTCTGCGGCCGGGTCCACTGGAGTGTCACTCCGGGACGTCTGTGAAGCTGCGGCTTGGTCCACCCCGCTGACCTTTGTCAGGTTTTATGGCCTTGACCTCAGAGCCACTCTGGACTCCTCTGTCCTGCGTGCTGGTGCCGAGGCCCTAACTCTCTCTTCAGGGTCTGGTCGGTGTGGTGTGATTGGACACTCGTTCCCATAGTGTTTCGATGCAGCTCGAGTTCCTGAAGGGGAACGTCTCTAGGTTACGGACGTAACCCTAGTTCCCCAAAGGAACGAGACGCAGCGTCTCCGTGCCACACTCCCTGCATCCCTGCGGTGCTTACCTTCTCTCTTTGCAGAAGCTAATGTCGCTACCACCGCACAGCCATCTTGTAGCTTCCTGGTTTACGCGATGTCGCCTGTCTATGACGTCACGGCTTGCCTATTGGGTAGTGTCGAGAAAAATGTTTGAATTAACCTTATCTAGAGTGTGTTTTAATCCAACTAATATCCATCCAATAAATTGACCTAACAATTAGTATAGAACCTATTAGATACAATAGAAGCAGCCTGATTAAAACCTATTTTAGCTTATGTGTTTAAATAAGTCTCATGTAATCTATGTACTCCAAAAGAATCCAACACGACCTTGTGTAAAAGTGGGACGGGTAAACGCCCACCTAAAGTGGTTAGACGAAAATAGACATCCAGTGCACCATAGAGAAGCGAGCAGAGTGAGACAAGGGTGCATCATGAGTGGAGAAAAATTCATGATCACACCTGTGGATGTGATATTTCTAAAACACAAAGGAGCGGAAAAAGAGATCAGAAAGTATATGAAAAAGTGGAAAGACCAGACAACAGGAGAGTTGCAATGGCCAGAAGAAGGAACATTTAATAAAGAAAAGTGTGATATAATGAGAACCAGGTTAGAATGTTGAGGAGAAATGATGAAAGAGAAGAGAGAAAAGACAAAAAAGAAATTAGATATTATAGAATGGTTTGAATATGAGGGAAAAAGGCTGAGATCACATTGGAAAACAGAGGAAATGGGAAAAGAAGGTAAAGAAGAAAAAGGTTCAGAAAAGGCTTTAGCCCCACCATTTGAGGAGTTTGAGGATCAGAAAAGACCACCACCATATTCTGAAATGAAGAAACCTAAGATAGTTGGCATCTATCAGTAATAAAGGATCATGACATACAACTATACATAACAGGAGGACGGATTAAAGGAAGGCTAGAACTCCCAGCCTCAGACAACATGAGAACAAAGGAAAGAACAAGACAAACAAACAGAGTGCTCTTTGAGAATTCTGATGAGGAGGTGGAAGATGATAGAGAAGGCAGAAGTGATTGGGGATATGACTATGGATAGGGGTATGATCTAGACATCCCACCAGGAGAATGGGAAAGGAGCGACAAACACTAGAACCATCAGCACATGACCAGAGTCAAAACCATCGCCTGAAAAAACAGCCACAAATTCATGTAAGGTATGAAAGCACCCCAAAAGAAAAAAAGACTAAGCAAAGTTACATCTCTCTTAGAAATCACAGACAGAAGTGGAAGTAAGGATAGTTCAAATTCGGGAGACGGGAGCAGAGATGGAGAAGAGTTTGCTGTCCTGAACCCAGGAGGAGGGGAGGAAGTGCATGTTCTTGGAATATTGAAAATGACACCCAAAATGCCACGGAAAAATGACCAACTACAAACAGAAGTGAAAACACTGCAAGAAAAAGTGACACTGCATGAAGAAGAAAATGCAACAAACAGACAAAAACTGGCAAACACCCAAGAGAAGATAGAGAGAATAGAGGAAACTCTTAATAATACTCAAAGAAAAGTAGATTATGCAGAAGAAATAATAAAAAGTGTAACTGACGAAAATCATCAATTAAAGATCAGTGTCAACGACATCTTGATGACCTGGAAATCCAATTGTTAATGGGACAGCCGAGAACCAGTGTAAGAGATGGTAAAAAGAAAACCGGAAAGTAACAGAAGAGGCAATAAAGGACATCCCAGGAGAACGCATGGTGACAAGGTCACAAACAGAAAGAAAAGATCAAGAGGATGAAGAAGAAGAAGTAGAGGAAGAGGTAACAAGAAACAGGCATCAAAACCATTTGCAAATTCCAGTGGTAATGAAAGGAGCAGAACCAATATATACACCATGGTCATTTATAGATCTTACAGGACTGATAAACAGACTGCCTAGCATTTGTGAAGGAGCACAAAAATGGATAACACGCTTCGAAGAGCAAACGATGGGTCAGATGCTGGCCATGGGAGACATCAAGGCAATCTTGACACAGTCTTTGGGAAAAGCTAAGATGATAGAAATCATGGAAGAAGCACAACTGGGCCATATAGGAAAAATCTGAAGTATGACTTCTGGTCATTTGGATTAAGAAGAAATGTAATATGGGATGCTCTCCGATCAGCATACCCAACTCAAGCAGATCCAAGCTAAAAATGGACGAAAACGAGGGAGTAGCTCAATTCATCCTAAAGTTACAGAAAGCCTGGAGAGAAGAGCCTGGAGAGAAAGCCAGATGGGGAGCTGGTACAGTGAGCTATCTCACTGCACCCTGCACAAGAACCAACCATAATGGTGAATGTGGGTAACCAGCTCCAAGCATAATTTTTGAATGACACAGGAGCTACATTCACAAGTATTGGAAAAGAAGGCTCTAAGCTCCCCCTATCATGCAAGGCAGTAAAGACAGTAGGCTTCTCGGGTAAAACTCAAACTTTGCAATTTTCAGAGCCACAAGACATAACAGTAGAAGGAATCACTATACAAGCGCCACTATTGTACTCTCCTGATACTCTAGCAAATCTATTAGGTAGAGATGTGTTATGCAAGCTAGGAGCAAAAATCTACTGTGGACCTACCGGAGTGTGGGTCGACCTTCCTGAGTGTCTAGCTCAACAATATGTGATGGTGGACAGAAAGACAGAACAACAAACACTGGATGAAGTCTACTGGCTGGAACTTAAGGAGACATCTTCAGAAATACAAAAGTTGTATGACCACTGGAAGACATGGTTCACAAACATGCGTCCCGATTGTATGGAAACCAGAAAACCATGGCATTGCACCATAAAGTATGATGAAGGGAGACAAGATGAAGAATATGAGACTTTGTGGGGAGAACATGTAGAAGGAAACTGGTACAATATCAAAGCAGAAAACGTGATCATTGGTCCCCAAGGGATAGCAGCAACAGTACAGCTGCCAAACCAAAGCACTCAGTGGTATTTAGTTAAGAATTCTGTTCCACATATCTCCCTAATGATCGGGCAAAATTTTAAATCAAAAGACCTAGGGCCAGTGGTCAGGGAAGCAAGTCAGGTAACCGAGTGGATACCCGTGGAAGAAAATATTAGTGTGTCAACAGATAGGAAATATCTCAAAATAAAGTTAACAGCTGAAGATTGTGCGATAGCTCACACTGTGTTGATTAACAGGCAGGTGAAAGCGCAAATCGAACAGGTAGGACAGAGGCCCCAAGGATAGAATATTCAGAACAACCTGAACAGGAAGTAGAACAGGTACTGAAGCAGGTTCCAGAACAACTATGGACTAAACATCAGACAGATGTAGTGTTAGTTAAGTCATCAGGGTTGGCGCAAATTCAACTAAAACCCAATGTGCAATTACCCTATCAGAAACAATACCCGTTGTCACAACAAGCTATAGAGGGGATAAGACCAACCATTGAGGGACTAGTTGAGGCAGGAGTATTAATCACAACCAAAAGCCCTTGCAACACACTCATTTTTTCTCTCAGACAAATGGAGATTGGTCCATGATTTAAGGCCAGTAAACCGTGTTGTGGTAGCAGAAAATCCTGTAGTGCCTGATCCACACACATTGTTAACTAACATCCCCAAAGGGACTAAATGGTACACTGTGATTGATTTATGTTCAGCATTTTTTAGTGTACCGCTGCACCCTGAGTATCATTTTTTGTTTGCATTCACCTACGGGGGTAAGCAATACACCTACACACGGCTGCCACAAGAATATTGTGAAAGCCCTTAAATTTTGAACCAGGTGTTAGCACGAGATCTGGCAGAACTAGATATTCAGAGCAGTTTGCTTCAATATGTGGATGACCTGCTGATTTGTAGTCAAACTAAAGAACAGTGCATGCAGGATTCGCTAAAAGTCCTAAAAACCCTAGCTCACAATGGACACAAGGTCAAAGAGAATTTGATTACAATTCTGCCAACAAAAGGTAGAATATTTAGGTAGAGTGCTGGAGGGCACTACACGAAAAATCTCACCCTCACATGTAGAGGTGATTCAAAAAACACCACAGCCTCAAACAGTGCAACAGATGCTGTCATTCACAAGGTCAGTAGGGAAAAAATTACAATTCTGCCAACAAAAGGTAGAATATTTAGGTAGAGTGCTGGAGGGCACTACACGAAAAATCTCACCCTCACATGTAGAGGTGATTCAAAAAACACCACAGCCTCAAACAGTGCAACAGGTGCTGTCATTCCTGGGTTTAGCAGGTTTTAGCAGACCGTGGATTTGTTATTTTGCGTTGAAAACACAACCTCTTAGAGACAAGATGAAGGCAGCAGACCAGACAGAATCAAGCGCTCTTCTGGTCTGGACAGAGGAGGGTAAAGAAGCCTTTGAGACAATAAAAAGCTATTTAAAATCCGCCCCAGCTTTAGCCTGTCCTGACTATACAAAACAATTTCAACTTTATGTATCGGAAAGGCGAGGTTTTGCATCAGCCATACTGGCACAACAGCAACAAAGTATGGGAAAGAAGCCAATTGCGTACTACAGTACAGCTCTTGATAATGTGGAGAAGGGCATGCCACCATGTTACAGAGGTTTGGCCGCTGCAGCATTTGCTTATCAAAAGGCATCGACAATCACAATGGGTCATCCAGTGACCCTGTACACTTCTCATGCGCTACACGCCTTACTGACAAGTCAAAGGTTTGTGATAACGAATGCTCGAAGAACAGGTTATGATGTAATTCTGTCCACAGCAGAATTAACAATTGAGAGCTGTCTCACAGTCAACCCAGCTGACCGAGTAGTACTACCAGATGAGGGAACTCCCCATGAGTGCATTACAGTAGCAGAGAAATTTCTAAAAGCTAGGGATGACCTAGATAATTAACCACTGCAAAAAGCCCAGCATGCCTTATTCATGGATGGTTAATGCTACCGCACGAATGATGGTAACAAAGCAGGATATGCTGTGGTCATGTACAATGAGGAAGAAGATTTATTTCAAGTACTATCTAGCATAAGTGTGCCACAGCCTTGTTCTGCCCAATTGGCAGAAATAAAAGCCCTAACAGCAGCATGTAGGTTAGGGGCAGGGAGAACATGTACCATCTACACAGATTTAGCTCATGCATATGGGGTGTGTCACACATTTGGACCTATCTGGGAACAGAGGGGTTTCCAGTGAGCTGATGGATCATCCATTGTGCATGGCACTGCAATTTCAGATTTGCTCAAAGCAATGATGCTTCCAAAAGCATTAGCCATTGTGAAATGTAAAGCCCACAAGACTGATGGTGAGATGGTCAGTAGAGGTAATGCAGCAGCAGATGAGGCAGCCAAGAAAGCAGCGGTAGGTGGAGACTGTGTAAAAGTAATGATGCAGGGCAAGGAACAGGAGGAAGAATGGGGACAGAATGGGGACATCCGAAGGAATTGGTGGTCCCCATACCTGGCCAGTATGGTGGACAAATTCCTGAGGTCCTGTGAGCTATGTGCAGCACGTAATGTCAGAAAACATTTTACAGCACCGATCAGTCACATACCTGAACCAAGAACATTTGATGATGGATTTTGTGGACATGGCAGACAGGAAGGAAAGAGATACATTTTGGTGGTGATAGATCGTTTTAGCAGATGGGTGGAGGCAATAGCTACAGCTAAGAATGATGCAAAGACTGTTGCTAGGTTCTTGGTCAGAGTATTTCCAAGGTATACTTGATAAGTTGAGTTCTGACAATGGACCGCATTTTCTGAACAATGTAATTAAGTCAATAACAGAAGCCCTGTGTATCAGGCAGAGAATGGGTTGTGTTTAGCATCCACAATCACAGGGAATGGTAGAGAATTTGAATTGGGTACAGGTGCTTTCGCTAGCATTTATGAAAATGCGCTCTCATAAGCAAGACTGTGCGCTCATTGTTTGGACCAAAGGTAAGCTTTGGATCAGAACATCTACGTGGATGTGGACGAAGGGTTTCTTTAGCCCTAGTAAAAAAAAAAAAAAAAAGGGTAATGAATATGTAAGAAGGTTTTTACTGAACGTATCCTTCTGAATGTATATACTTGTGCTCGGTTACCAATTTTCGATGATGTGACATGACTACTGATTTCTCTACTCTATATCACTCTCTTTGATCGAAAACGCTATATCCTTTATATGTTTCGTTTATGATTATATCGTATTAATCATGTTGTTGTTGTGAGTATTTCATGTTGTGTACAGGAACATGGCTGCTGGTGGACGTGGGTGGCTTCTGCAACTTGTGCGTTTGCGTCGAGGTGTGTGTGCATATGTCGACGCGTGTGCTGAGGGGTATCGCTTCGACTTGGACGCATTCAGAGGTCCGTGCGGTGCTTGCGATGTTACTAGGCTCTCGGGCACTCGGCCGCACCTTTGTGATGTACTACACCATCACCTTCTGTGGCTATGTTCTCTCTCCTGCTGCACCGGATCAAACGCATGTCTCCCATTCCATAGGTCCACCACTTTGCACTGGACTGCGTAATTTTTATTTTTTTTTTGTTTCCTTACGTGTTATGTTTTAGCTACCTGTACAGTCACGACTGAGGATGACCTTGGTGGTGAAGCCACTGTCGCGCCACTGGCGGGGCAGGGTGGGAATTTTCCCTGAAATTTGGCTGCTGTCATGGTTTTTCGCCCACTCCTGGTTCATCATGTTGTGATTAGGCTTATTCGATGCTGTTGTGACGGGGGAGTGATGTCGATTTCGGTCAATGTTTTTTTTTTTTTGCATTTTCAAAGATTTTATTCAATTTCACTGATCTTAGGCCATTTTTTGAGTCGAGTTTTTAGTGGCTGTTTTGTTTTATTTCTACTTGCTCTTTTCGATTTTAGTGAATTTTTGTTCATTAATTCGATTCTGATGCGATTGATCTGTGTTTGATTTTGATGCAATCATATTTTTCTTCAAATCCTGGGTCTATGTGTCACTGATGTGCTGCTATTATGATTATTTTACTTTGATTATTGTGGACGGTATGCCCTAACAGCCGTTTGGATTCCGGTCTTTGGATCAGCATGTGGATTTATAATTTTCTTTAATGGATGTCAACATACCAGCACCTGGTAAAGTGCTAGTAATATCTTCCAGGGCTCCAACGAGACCCCCTGCGATACGTAAAGTATCTGGGTCAGACGAAAAAACTACATGTGCCAAAGAACTCAATGTGAATTTTTTTATTTGTGTTTTATGTGACATGTATGTTTGTTAACGAGTTAACACGGAAGTAGGCGGAGTGTGAGACTAATTAGTCTCAGACGGGGGAGTGATGTCAAGAAAAATGTTTAAATTAACCTAAATTAGAGTGTGTTTTTTGATTTAATAAAAATGGAATAGCAAATAGCATTATAAAAGCGAAACACTTACACAGAGTAGATGTAGGGAAGATAAAGTAGGCCGCAAAATGGTTGTCCACGCATAAAAACCTGAGAGCAGGAGGAAGCGGTGCCTGGCTGTACCAGTGGGGGTGAAAGTTGTATACACATTCTTTTCTTAAGTGACATAGAGAAAAGGCCATAAATAAGGGTAATGGGGGAACAGGAAAACCCAAATATGGAATCCCAGGAAGGGGACTTTGCTAGAATGAAGAAAATAGAAAAAAAGTAAAGGTGTCATGTAACACCAGGGTATAATAATGAGTGTGTGCAAAGTGTGTGCGTGCTTGATCATTTTGATATGATGAAGTGACCACCTTCAATGGGCTCATCAGGATGTGTCTGGAATAAAGAAGTTTTTGCTCTTTCTCATCCAAGACTGAAGATTCTTCATTGGCTTTTGAGGTCCATTTCATTGTATTTTATTAGGTTAAGAGTGCTACATTGGGAATTAACTGAAACAAAGAATCCACCCGTGATGTGTCTGCTCAGAGACGTGTTCTGAGTTCTGACACTAGATTTCACACGTGGTTCAGAGCGTGGTCACGCAGGGGCGTTCCCATAGCATTTCCTTCCTTCGGGGAACTAGTGTCTCGTTCCTTCGGGGAAATAGTGTTACATTCGTAACCTAGAGACGTTTTTGTAGTTCAATAAGTAACACCACTGCGTGTGTGTGTGTGTGTATATATATATATATATATATAATATATATATATATACAGTGGAACCCGGTTATGTCGATGTCCTAGGGGTCGCCAAAAAGCATGGAGGTAACTGATGATCGAGATAAATGAAAATCAAAATGGCGGCAATATATTAACGTGCTTGAAATTTCGTAATGTACATGATGTGCGTTAATAAATGAGAATGTGCATGAACGTGTTTTTGAAGGGTTTTTTTTACCCAACAGCGTTGCCGCGATTTGTTTGATGAAGGCATGCTATAAAAATACATACAGTACATGTTTATCTGTCAGGAATCCTCCTGCCATGCCCCCTTCGGCCCCCTTCAGCGTGTCAGGTGTTTTCTCGGCCGCTTTCTCTGAAGCTCCACATTTGGTGCTCGTTTAGAATCATCACCAGCTCCTATTTAAACTTCCACACTCTCACTGTCCGTTATTGTTGGTATATGTTGGTTCACGGCGGTCGTTGTTATACGCATGCACGATAACAACGACCGCCGTCGGTGTCAGGTGTTTTCTCGGCCGCTTTCTCTGAAGCTCCACATTTGGTGCTCGTTTAGAATCATCACCAGCTCCTATTTAAACTTCCACACTCTCACTGTCCGTTATTGTTGGTATATGTTGGTTCACGGCGGTCGTTGTTATACGCATGCACGATAACAACGACCGCCGTGAACCAACATATACCAACAATAACGGACAGTGAGAGTGTGGAAGTTATATGTTGGTTATATGTTGGTTCACGGCAGTCGTTGTTATCGTGCATGAGTATAACAACGTGCCTTCCCACCGGCACTCTCTCAACGGCTTCTCTTTTCTTCCCATGCGTGCCTTCCCACCGACACTCTCTCAACGGCTGCTCTTTTCTTCCCAAAGCGCATCGTGGATTCCCCCTGATCCTGCCGGTGTTTATTCTATGATTTTGGATGGTCATCACACGTTCCGCGACGCCAAGCGCGGCTTTCGCCTCCCGTTCATCGCATAACATGTAACAATAAAAGGCATATGTGCACTAACTAAAAGCAGAGATTCACCAGTATACAATACAACACCTGTAGCAGCTGTAAGACTTGATTTTTCTGCCACTTCCGCAAGTTTTTTTGCGGCTGCACCGAGGTAACCGACGTTAAATGCACATACAGATACACACACACACGCAGTGGTGTAAATTGATGAACTACAAATACTCTTGTTACTATAATTGGGTAGTTTTTCTCAGGAGTTGTTATTTATTAAGTAGTTTAAAACAGTGTACTTTTAGTTGAGTAATTTTTTAGTGCCGTATCAGTACTTTTACTGCGCTACTTTCCCTCAACCTGCTGTCATAACTTTATCCACCTGCTTGCTGTGGTGCTGCAGTAAAAATTTATTATTGTTATAACTTCTGCCGGAAGTAGTAGCAGCATTGATTGAATTGTACTGACAGCAATATGTTTTGTTTGTGTGTGGTTTGTTTTTTAGGTGGGTACATTTTAAAATAAAATTTTTTGCGAATGGTCCAGATTTTAAAACATTCTAAACTTATAGTGAATTGTTTTTATGGAGTTTTATGTTAAAATAAGGTAATTTATTGATAAAAATATAATTATTAATTATAAAATGAAGTAAAAGTATACCTAAAATACCATACAGTGTGTAAATTACATTTACATGAGACAAAAACACAGCGTTGTGTAGGAAATTGCGGTTTCGGTAGATAGAAACTATTAGGGTGGAGTTTATTAATAGTGAAAGCCTGGGAATATACATTTAAAATAATTTTTTTTTACAATTAAAATATACCGATGAACGGTTTTGATACTGGGGAGAAACTTACAGTCATTCTTGTAAATCATATGTCTAAAGTAACTTATATCGTATTAAAGTCATGTTGTAAATAAGAGTATAATATCGCTTTATGTTCTCGGCGGAGATCAGGGGCAGAGTGACGGCCACGGCGGAATTCAGAGGCCGAGCGCCGCCCTCGGCAGAGTTCAGGGGCGGAGTGACACCCCCTTTGTGGAGCTTTGGAGCTGACTCTGGGGTTCAACGGCGCCCTTGACAGGCCTCAGGAGCGCAGTGGCACCCTCGGTGTAGGTCCCAGGTGCCAGGGCAACTAAGAGGGAACTCAGGAAGACGGTGATGCCGTGGACTCTGGGTCATGAGGGCATCGTCTACGGATGTCTGAGGTACTGTGGTGCCCTCTGCAGGTGTTTAAGGTGCCATGATGTTTGGTTGACTGTTACTTTAAAGGTGTGCCGGTGAAGGCGCTCTGGGACACTGGATCGCAGGTGACCATCATCAATGACGAGTTTAAAAATACTTGCCTTCCCCATTTACAGACACGGAGCCTGAGTGAACTATTAAGTGAAGGTGAAACACTCATTGGTCAAGCAGCAAACCAAACCGACATTCCCTTTTCTGGATGGGTGGAGCTGAAACTCCAACTAGGGCCAAAAAGAGGGGCTCAGGTAGAACTGCCAGTGCCAGTGCTTGTTTCAAAGGAGCAAGGCGTGGGGCAGCCTCCAATCATTGGCTACAATGTGATACAGCATCTGGTGTCAAAGGGAATGGAGCAGCACCCTGATGTTGTTTCAGAAGTGGTAAAGGAAGCTTTCTCATTCAACGGCAGAAAATCTGTTGCACTGATCCAAATGATACAGAACAGGGACCAAGCAGAAAGAGAGGGAATAGTAAAGGTGGGAAGGATAAACATAATAGTGGCAGCAGGACAGACAACAACAGTAAGTTGTAATGTTAGGACTGGTCAGCTTGCTGCAAAACAGGAAGTCCTGTTTGAACCAGAATATATTCCACAGTGGCCTGAGGGGCTAAATGTTGCCAGTATGGTAGTTAGTCTTCAGAAGGGGAACTTAACAAAAGTACAGATCCCAGTTACCAACAACAGCAAAAGGAATTCCTGGCAATGAAATGGGCCATTTATGAGCGATTGCGTGAATACATATATTTCGCCACCTCCTTTGTGGTCTATACAGACAATAACACGTTGACATATGTTTTGTCCATGGCCAAGCTCAATGCCACCACTCACCGATGGATAGCAGAGTTGGCTGACTACAATTTTACCATCAAATATAGACCAGGTTGCATACACAGAGATGCTGATGTGCTGTCAAGAATGCCGCTGGATATGGAGAGTTATATGCAGGCCTGTTTACAAGAGGCCAGTCCAAGAGTTGTAGCTAATGTCACAGATGGTCTTCTTGTTAAGTCAGAGGAAGAGGGACCCTGGATGTGCCCTATAGCCCTAGCAAAGGTTTGTTCTTTAGTAGAGCAGGAACAAGGGGAAAAACAGATGGCTAAAGTGACAACTGAGGAACTGAAAGAGGCCCAAAAAAAAGATCCAGTGCTAAAAAGGGTACGAGAGTATGTGATGGCAGACCACTGGCCAAGGTTGATGAGACGAGACCGTGGCAATGAGGTGACTGTACTGTACAGACAGAGAAGCAAGTTATACCTGGACAAGGAAGGAATACTATGTCGGCAATCAGCAGGGCGAACTCAGATAGTGCTGCCTAGCAAATACCTCCAAATTGTGCTTAAGGAGCTTCATGAGCAAATGGGACACCAAGGGGTGGAGCGCACACTGAGTCTCATCCAAGAAAGATTTTATTGGCCTCACATGCAGGGTTATGTGGAACATTATGTTACCAAAGTGTGTAGCTGTTTGAAACGGAAACATCCAAACAAAATGACGAGAGCACCATTGGTAAATATAGTAACTACTTACCCTTTTGAACTGGTGTCAGTAGATTTTCTGCAATTAGAGGGCTGTAAGGGTGGCTACGAATACATCCTGGTGTTAATAGATCACTTGACACGCTATGCCCAAGCATATGCCTGTAAAAATAAGTCAGCAAAAACTGCAGCAGAAAAGATCTTTGGTGATTTTGTTCTCAGGCACGGATTTCCCACCAAACGTCACCATGATCAGGGGAAGGAATTTGAGAACAAGTTGTTTACCCAGATGAAGGAATTTTGTGCTATCCAACACTCCCACACAACCCCATACCACCCTGCTGGAAATGGACAGGTGGAAAGGTTCAATCGAACATTGCTGTCAATGCTCAGATCCCTGTCAAGCAAAGTCTGATTGGAAGAGCTCCTTAAACAAGGTAGTCCATGAATATAACTGCACACAAAGTGAAGTAACTGGGTATGCTCCATACTACCTTCTGTATGGGAGAAACCCAAGGCTGCCCATTGATTTAATATTTGGCCGGAAGCCGGGAGAGTGTGGAACTTCACACGATGATTATGTTGCCAAGTGGAAAAAATGCATGGAGGAAGTGTATGAATTGGCATCAAGAATGGTCCAGAAAGAACAGAGTGGAGCGAAGCACGGCTATGATAAGAAAATATATGGAGCGGATCTCCAGCCCTGAGAAAGGGTTGGGCAGGGTTGTTGCTGCCCTGTGATTTCCTACCCATAGACAATAGCGACCAGTAGGAAAACAAATTGCAACCAAAGAGAAAAAAACATACACATCAAGTAAATATGGTCGCTGAAGAGGATTCAGGAGATGAGAATGACCGGAGATGCTTAAGGACACTGTCGACAAAGCAGCTTGCAGAGAGCACAAGCCAGTTGGGTCCAGAGGAGAATGAGTTCCAGTTAAGAGGTATGGGTGAAGAGCTAGGCCAGGAGCTGGATGATGAGCAGGCACTGCCCATAAGGGAGGAATATGATGAAGGGAAAAGAAACTCAGGAAAAGTTGCAAATGTAATGGGGGATGAAAAGATGACAGAAGCGGGAGAAGAGACATCATCGGACGAGGTAGATGACGGTAGCCCAGCTGTAACTCATCTGTCACAGAGAAAGTATCCTTTCAGAAAAAGACATCCACCCATGATATTTACATATGATACATTAGGCAAACCTTCTATTACACAGAGAGTTATTTAATTTTATATTTGTTGTGTAAAGTATTTTTAGTACAGTTAATTGTTCTTTAGTAAGAAACAGTTAATGGAGAAAGGGTTATAGACTTATATTTTAGTTAATGCACTTAAAGTACCAGTGAACAGACATTGACACATAGACTGCTAAAATTTGATGAAACATGCAAAAAGCTATATGTGAGTCTGTATATAGAGCATAGAGCATGTTGCAGTACTTGATGCATGACCCGTCTTATGACGAGATAATCCTTAAGACATCATGTGGCCAGTGGTGTATATTTTAGTTAATGCACTTAAAGTACCAGTGAACAGACATTGACACATAGACTGCTAAAATTTGATGAAACATGCAAAAAGCTATATGTGAGTCTGTATATAGAGCATAGAGCATGTTGCAGGTGAAAAACCCTCAGTACTTGATGCATGACCCGTCTTATGACGAGATAATCCTTAAGACATCATGTGGCCAGTGGTGTCTGCGCCACCGGATGACATTAAATTGAAGATAGATGTCATACTAAGGCAGTTGCAAGACAAATTAGCACTGAGTATAGTAACTGACTCCATTGTGTGCTATCTTGCTCTAATATTAACACATTGTTACTGGGAACTAGGGTATGTCGAGTCGACATTCATTTTTGGAGGGGAGAGTGTGGGGCTTATGTAATGTGATGTTTCTGTTTTTGAAGGAAATAATAACCCCCCCAGATGTTTTTTTGTTTTACATAATTTAGTTCATTTTAATGGTTGTGTTTTGGATTTATGATGGGTAAAGTCTGGTTTGGAGAAATGTTTGTGTAAATGCATGAAACTGCTCAAACTGCTGTGATGAATGCTCAAGAAGGCATGTTGTGCTAGCAATCTAACTGTAGGGGGCTCTAGTAAGGAAAAAAAGGTGCAAGCGAGGACTGAAAACAAAGAGTTAATGAGAAAAATAGCGGAGAGTTTTTTTAGTGTGTGAAAAAGCTTGGAATTAGCGCTTCCATTTGTAAGCAGACAGAAAAGTTAAGATATAATAAACAAACCCATCAAATCATGCACGTCTGGAACATTTATTTCAGCATGCAACACTGGCAATGTAACTACTGACTGTGGATATACTTAGTACACTTTTTCTTTAATTATACTGAGTGGTACAAAAATCAAAAAGTAGTTAATAAACAAAAAAGTGATTAACATCAGAAAGAAATAACATTGTGAATGTGCGATGTGATACACTAACTAATATAACCAAACAAACCAAAGGAAATGACAAAATAAATAACTAATAACAATATGATATGTGCTACAAAACATCATATATTCCCTCCTCTGAGGCTTAACAAGCCTCACACTCAAACCCAGTGGCGGGCGGTCAGGGCCAGCAAAGCCTTCTCTGCTGGCCTAAACACTTTTAGAAGCACTGACCTACATTTACAACCTAAATTCTAATATTTGTTCTATTAAATTTTATTAATTTATTCCCAACAGTTTATTCTCTTAATTTTGTAGCATTTCTCTTGGCTGCACTGCTTCCAGTACTTGGGATGTTAGAATTTTTCTCCAAACAGATTTCAACCTCTATGTGCTGCCATGCCAATCTTATCTACCCAGGGCCTGCAAAGTCTTTTTTGATAGCCTTTTTTCACAATAGTCTCCTTAATAAATAGCTCTGTTTCTTTAACCATTCAGATTTCATATTCACCTCACAGGGCCAGCTAGCTGTCCAGAGTAGCATCAGCATTTTTCCATTCTCTGATTGGTTGGTCAGAGGGAAACTGTATAGCCACCAAGTTTGACTGGCAAAACAGTCACATGAAAAAACATGAATAACTCTGAGTTAGACTTTTTATGCCTACGGAGGAAGAAAAATGATTTGTTCATGGACATACTTAAAAATAAATTTTCAAGAAAAGCTAGATGGCTAGTAGAGGTTGGCTAACCCTGAAGCTAGCTAGCTTGTCTCAGCCCAGGAAAGGGTTTGTTCTCTATTTCCAGACCAGTGAATACTAGCAGTAACACTGGATTACAGCTTCTGAGGAACGGCGCAATTTAAAAGTATGCATCTCTGGTGAGTAGGTTGGATTTTAATGTTTTTGTCATGTTATTAGACAAATACTGATTCAGAACTGCTCAAGATGATGTAAGTGCACAGTTGTGGTGGCAGTGTAGAGTACATGTGAAATGCCCCTCTCTCTCTGTAATGCCCCACGTTGTTATACTGCGTTTTTAAAGAGTATTGGTGGTTTCTATACTTGCAATGTGATAGTGGTGGTATTAAGAGGTGGATTAAATTGGGTAAGTCCCCACTGAAGGCCCAGGTATCAAATGCACGGCCCGCCACTGCTTAATCTATACCAAGAATAACCAGTCCTGTACTCTGTTCTCTTCCAGGAATCAGGACCAAACAGCTCCCATGATACTTGACTAGAGAGGAGTACAAGCCAGCCAATAAGCACATATGTCATGTGACCAAAGTCTTGCTATTGCACACACTTGCATGCTTATCCAACAGTTTAATTTGTACAGTAGACATACAAATAGCTACAGTGGAACCCTGGTGTACAATGCCTTGTAGTACGAGAATACAGAGAATAAAGTACAAGCATATTTCGGGAACACGAGTGTTTCTTTTGACGTGCTTGTCGCTTTTCACCTGCATCCCCACACTTCATGCTCAGTCGCTTCATAGACATTGTTCTGAGTGCAACACTGAATATTGTGCTTTTTGTCTGTTTTTATAGTGTTTTTGTTATATCTGTACCATCTGAGATGCTTAAGGGACTTTAAACTACCCTCTTAGGTGCTAAAGACTTTCTACACCTGCACTATTGAGAACGTTTTGACGGTTAGCATCACTTCCTGGTTCGGGAACATCACCATGTAGGACAGGCGAGCCCTCCAGAGGGTGGTGTGTTCAGATGAATGTACCATCCACACCGGGCTCCCTAACCTGCAGGACATCCTCACACTCAAAAAAATTAATCATGGCATAGTTTATAATTATGTATTTGCATCCTTTTGATTTTATTTAAATAATAATATTTTCAAAATGTATGTAGTCAAATTGCTTAGAATCCATGTAAATTGGTTCATTCTGAAAACTATTTGATTTAACAATTTTTTTATTTATCAGTTAACAATTATGAATATGGTTTAAATATATCTAGCTGTGGAACGAGACAGATCCTATAAGTTATATTTTATGAGATTGGTTTGCATATAATTTATGGGCAATGGAATTGTTTAGAGGCGGAAATTATCCATACTCCAGTCGGTAGGGAGCGGTACTGCACATACACATGTCTATGGCAATGCACATGAAAAAAGAAAAAAAAAAGCAGCAACCTGCACGCGGGAGAGGCAGTTGAAAAAACACCGTTCTCCTCGCCATCTTACATCGGATCATCTTGGATCAACCTGATTGCAAGGCAAGTTACATATGTATTCATCGTATAAAAGTTGACTGCTTTCAATATATATGTGTGTTATTACTGCTGTTGATATCGTATTAAACTGTATCAATGCACTGACTATCAATTTGCATTTATTCCACTTATGTTAGCTAACTAACTTGCACATGGTTCTTATAAAAGCTAACTTTATCTTCTTTCCCCTTAAGCTACTTTTTTCAGCTAGACAGTATAATTAAAAGTAACTGGGATGCGTATTTATTTTTGGTTTAACGTTATATTAATTTCCGTATTTTCTGACCTGAATAACATAACTTAGAACTTTGGCCACATGCAAAAAATGGTTTTAGATGTTAACTGTTTAAAGATTTAAATAACGATGTGTCATTAAACGATTACTAAACCAACTGCAATTTTAAATGTATTTAAATCGTACATGGATAACTTCCAACAGTTGCCAGATGGTCGGGTGTTCTATGTGAACCATGGTTTTACCCCGTCTGTGTCTTTTGCTGTTGGTCTGCTCTTGTTCTGTGGTTTAACGTTTGACGGCAAATAAAGACCGTTATAAACTACTGCAATTAGTAAATGACAGTACTATTCTAATAATTCTCTAAAAATATAATGCTGGCTTTGTAATTTCATAATCAAAAATATGCTTTTGTTTCTAACTAAAACCATTTTTTTTTCCTTTTCAGATACATCAAGCATCTTTTCTTACATCTAAATGGTGGGACAACCTCCTAGACCTTGTATGTATGCTACAAAGATTGTTTTTTAATATATAGAAGAATCAATACATCTGATTATGAACAATTAATCTCAGTTTGAATGTTATATGATTCAACATAAAAAAAAGCATAACATACATAGTTAAAAACATATTTAAAAACATATTTTACAGACATGAACAGCCTAATATCATCTTGCAATCAACCATAGTTTATTATAAATTGGACCTATGTAGTTATTTCATTGTTATAAAAAAGTTATTAATAAACTATTATTATTAGTAGTAGCTGTATTTTGACTTACAGTAAAATCAAGTATAAATTAAATTATTTATGTTGATTCTTTAATATTTGGATGTAACTGATTTTTTTTCTTTTGTCTTTGTTCACAGATATGTGGATGTGGCCATGCAAAGTGTGTGACATTTCATTATCTACCCGGTATGAATTGCTAAAACATTTTAGGCTGAAACATTTCCACTATGGTCGCACTTGCCGATATCCCTGTCTATATGCAGATTGCCCATGTACATTCACAAGTTGGAAGAATCTTTTGAGTCACACATATCAACCACACAGGAAGTTAACAGCAGCAAATGTTCAGTTAACTACATTCTTTTGTCAGACGTGTGTGTCAGGCTGATGACGCGGAAGCGGAAATAGTTCAATCATAGTCTTTATTTACACAGTTCAACAAAGAAACACTCACTGCTGCCGTGGTGAGAAAACAAACAAAAGAATATCCGCTCGAGACGAGTAATCCCAAAATGAAACCTTGAGTCCGAAACGAAAGTAAAAGGCCACTAGTAATCCCAAGAGAACAGAACCAGGATACGGAACCAGCGGGAAATGCTGGCGGTCGAACAGCCACGGGTATCACCAGCATGACAACACAAGAACCGACAGCCTGTGACTCGAGAACGTGAGTTTATATAGTCTGAACCGTAACGAGTCACAGCTGTCGGTGTTCAGGCAGGTACGGGATAATGAGGAACATTGAGAGCTACTGAGGGGGGCATGGCAGGGGAATCCCTGACAGTGCCCCCCCCTCTAGGGGCGGCACACGACGCCCCAAAACCCCACCAACGCCAGGCGGGCCGGGGCACTCTGAGGAAGGCCTCCCCAACCGACCCGGGACAAAGGAGGCCCTATGAGCACCGCAGTAGAACCGGGGAGGATCGGAAGGGGCCCAAGGCAAAATGGTGTCTTCGGTCGGGATCAGGAACGGGTCAGCGGCCCTCGGGAAGACCGGAAGCTGAGCCAGGCTCTTGGCGGAGACCAGCGGTGGCGTGATCTCCACGGCGGAGAACCTGAACCGAGCGACGTCCACGGCGGAGGCCAGGGCCCGAGCGACACCCTCGGCGGAGACCAGGGGCTAAGCGACGTCCACGGCGGAGACCAGGGACCGAGCGACGCCCTCGGCGGAGACCAGGGGCCGAGCGACGCCCTCGGCGGAGACCGGAGGCGGCGAGACGCCCTCCACGGAGACAGGAGGCGGAGAGACGACCTCCATGGAGACCTGGAGCGGAGAGACGTCCTCCATGGAGACAGGAGGCGGAGAGACGACCTCGACGGAGACAGGAGGCGGAGAGACATCGGCGGGGCATTGAACCATAGCGACGCCCTCGGGGGGCTTCTGGAGGGCTCTGTCGTCCTCAGCGGCACCTGAAGCGGGGAACCCGGAGGCCCGACTTCGACTTGAAGGAGACCCGGGGGCGAGCCTTCGCCTTCTGTGGAGCCCGGGGGCGAGACGTCGCCTTCTTTGTGGCCAAGCGGCGGTACGACGTCCCTCTCGCGGCCAGGCGGCGGTACGACGTCCCTCTCGCGGCCAGGCGGCGGTACGACATCCCTCTCGCGGCCAGGCGGCGGTACGACGTCCCTCTCGCGGCCTGAGCTCTCTCGGGGACTCCGGAACGGGAACGAGCTCTCTTGGGGACTCAGGAACGGGAACGAGCTCTCTTGGGGACTCAGGAACGGGAACGAGCTCTCTTGGGTACTCCGGAACGGGAACGAGCTCTCTTGGGGACTCCGGAACGGGAACGAGCTCTCCTGGGGACTCCGGAACGGGAACGTGTGGCGTAGAGGCGCGCTCGTGACGGGTCTGTGGTGGCTCGGCTCTCTCGTGACGGGTCTGTGGCGAAGAGGCGCGCTCCTGGAGACACTGTGGCGAAAAGGCGCGCTCCTGGAGACACTGTGGCAAAGAGGCGCGCTCCTGGAGACACTGTGGCAAAGAGGCGCGCTCCTGGAGACACTGTGGCGAAGAGGCGCGCCCACGGGAACCTCGAAACAGGGCAGCACGCTTGTAGACGCTTGGTGCCAGCACGGACAGCTCATGGAAATGCTGGGCTGCCAGGGCGCGCTCGCAGACGCTCGGAGTTGGTGCAGAGCGTCCACGAGAACCCCGGAACACAGCAGCTCGCTTGTACTGACCCAGGGGCAGGGCCATGTGTCCGAGGAAACCCGGGAACTGGCCCTCGCGTTCTTTCATGCCCAGGGACGGAACCGAGCACCCTGGAGAATCCTGGAACGGAGCCACGCGCTCTAAAGAACCACGGAATGAAGCCGAGCACCGTGGAGAATCCTGGAACGGAGCCGCATGCTCTGAAGACCCATGGGACAAAGCTTCTTCATCCTCAAGGGGACTGTCGTGGAGATCCACCACCTCCATCCCACACATCCCCAGAAGAAGCTCGCAGAATTCGGCGAGTGAGCCAAAATTGCCCCCATTGGCGCTCCATAATCTGCTGGTTTTTGTCAGAGCGTCACCAGACAGGAGAGAGATGCAGAAGGCGATCCTGGCTCGTTCTGAGGGAAACTGCGCAAAATTTTCCTCCACATACTCGCCGATGCTCCTTAGAAACCCGCCCAATTCCTCTCCTTTCCTGGAGAAGCGAGCCGAAAATCCCTTTGCGCTCGCAGAGGGGCGTGGCGCAGCCGTGCTTTCATGCTCCGGCTTCTGTGGCTTTGAGCCGCGAGAAGCAGCTTGGAATCCCCGGCGAAAATCCGATGCTGTGTTCGGCTGCCACTTCATCGCGGCCGAAATCGCGGGAGGGCGATTCCGCTTTCGGTTCAGGTCGGTTCTTCTGTCAGGCTGATGACGCGGAAGCGGAAATAGTTCAATCATAGTCTTTATTTACACAGTTCAACAAAGAAACACTCACTGCTGCCGAGGTGAGAAAACAAACAAAAGAATATCCGCTCGAGACGAGTAATCCCAAAACGAAACCTTGAGTCCGAAACGAAAGTAAAAGGCCACTAGTAATCCCAAGAGAACAGAACCAGGATACGGAACCAGCGGGGAATGCTGGCGGTCGAACAGCCACGGGTATCACCAGCATGACAACACAAGAAACGACAGCCTGTGACTCAAGAACGTGAGTTTTTATAGTCTGAACCGTAACGAGTCACAGCTGTCGGTGTTCAGGCAGGTACGGGATAATGAGGAACATTGAGAGCTACTGAGGGGGGCGTGGCAGGGTGAATCTCTGACAGCGGCCGAGGAAGGCGAGGCAGGGGAATCCCTGACAGAGGCCGAGGGGGGCGTGGCAGGGGAATCCCTGACAGTGTGCATGTAAGGAAATTTTAACTGAAAAGGAATACTTTGCTTATGTAAATCAACATCTTAGGCAGTATTAAAAAACGTAACTTGTATGTTTGAAGGATGTACGTTTGAGACAAACATATATGGAACATTTCACTTGCATAAAAATCGTAAACATAATGCCTAAACTCTAAACGATTTTGAGGCAGGTGTTGTTAAACTCGCTGCTCAGTCAGACGAATCTGGTAGTACTGTAGATGATACATTTACATTTACATTTACATGTAGGAGGAGGAGAGGGGGCCCCTCATCTTCTGCGGACATAGATTTTGTACATCCGTTAGATGCAGATAGTGATATAGATACTTCAGGTGACCTGCCGAAATTAGTAGAACAAAAAATAGCTGCAGTTTTTCTGAAGTTGGAAAACATTTTACATGTGCCATCTACAGCTATTGATGAACTACTTGATGAACTGCACTTCCTCTTAAGTACTGTGTCTGTGCCAGTAACTTGTAGCAGTCTTTCAGATTTTTTCAAAAACAAAAACCTTGAAGTTGATAGCTTAATTATTAAGGAACTAGCTGATGTACTGTGTAAATCTAACCCTTTAGTAAAATCAATAGGGAAAGATGGTCCCCTTTCTACAACTTATAAGAGAAAAGAGTACTATAAGGATTTGTTAAATATTGTTGAGCCAGTGGAGTTTATTCTGGACCAAAAAAAGAGCAGAACATTTCAGTATATCCCATTACTGCAGTCTTTACAGCAGCTACTTGATTGTACTGCAGTGTTAAACGGTATTATCAGTAGCCACAGAATACAGGAAAGTACAGACCAGTTAGATAATCAGCAGTATCGCTCTATAAGAGACGGTTTGTATTTTAAGGACAACACTTTCCTGTCAGGTGATGAGTTGCGAATTTGTTTAACTTTGTACATCGATGATTTTGAGCTATGTAATGAATCATTGAGAGATATGCTGATATTTACATTTTTCCTCTTGACTTGCACTTTTTCTACTCGTTAGAATCACCACCCTATTTTTCCAAATTATTGCATGTCACAGATTTGTGAAAATGTTTGTGTAATGTTAACAAGTGTTGTCATTGAATCAGATTTGACCTGATTGTTATGTCTACCTCAAGTTTTGCAGTTTTTTTAAGCACAGTTCTTGAGGAAAAAGTACTATGCCTGCAGTCTGTTAAAACCCTTTGCATTTATTTGTTATAGGATTATAGTGGCAAAAAAAAGAAATAAATAATTACAGTAGTTCAATTAACCTTGGTGTGTTAAGTAAAGAATGAAAGTACTTTATTTTTTGTTGAGGTTGCACACAACACAGTATCAGTGAGCACAGACTGTCTTGCTAGCTTCTCTTTTTGCTGCCTTTTGTGCTTGTTATTTCTAAAATAAAAATGTGAAATTAAGTGACCCTCTGGCAATTCTTTTTTGTGTTGTATATTGTGATTGGGGAGGGGAAATGGTGATGAATAAGTAAATACAAATTTATAAATATGATTTAAAAATACATTGGGTTTATTAATACAAATTACTTAAATGTGATGCATTTTAAGTAAAATAGGTTTATTACATAATAACACATAAACCCATTTTTTATTTATTTAAAATAAATTGGATTAATTGAAAATATCACATAAATCTAATTGTTACTTGTTTTATTTGTATAGGACTTACATATATTTATCACATTAAGTTTATTAATACGTTTACATTAAAAATACGTAATCCAAATGGATGGAAAATTTATATGCAATCAATTTACATAAATCTTATTTATTAGGCCTAAATATTTTTTTGAGTGCAGCACGCGGTGCCGGGCCAGGAAGATTGTGAAGGACCTCAGCCATCCCAACAATGGACTCTTTTCTGCGTTGCGTTCAGGGAAATGCTTCTGCTCTCTGAATGCAAACACCGAGAGAATGAGGATGAGCTTCTTCCTGCTCAGTGTTTGAACGAGGAAACACCCAGGATCTAGAACTGGTCCATGCTCTCCATCGTCACACTTTTTCTCTGCACATATTTATCTTTTTCTTTTCACACTATGACACTTTAACTTTGGACTTGTACAGCACAGTGCACTTTATACTTTATACCACATCACACTGCACACAGACACTTTATGGACAATCACCACCTTAAATTTTTACTGTTTATTGTCATAAGCATACCATGTATATAGACTTTTTTCTCATATATATCTTTATATATATCTTATATTTTATATAGTTTATACTTTATTTATCTGCCTTCGTTTTCTTGGATTATTTTTTTTCCCATACTATTCCCTTATGCCGGACCATCAAATTTTGATTTGATTTGATAATGCGAATACAATCAAACTTAAAAAAATCCTTCTACTAGTCAAAAAATCTTTCAACCAGTACCTTCAACATGAAAAAACAATACATTCAAACAATATTTCAAGTCAAGAAGCTTTTATTGTCAATTCTACCATAGATAGCTGACGCAGTCCACAGTTCTCCAGAACCCTGGTGCTACATTAAACAACATGGAGCTACATCGCATAACAAAGTTACATAACAGAACACAGACATTAAGAGGCAGACAACACAAGACAAATACATAAAACACAGAATACAAAATATTGTATGTTCCATTATATAAGTGTAGATGTGTGGAAACATGTATAGCATATACAGATGTGTTCAAAATTATTCAACCCCCAATGCTGTAAATGGTTTTAGGGAATTTAGTGTACATTTGTAATTGTATTTAGAATGAAATCCTACAAGGACTTCTTAAAGAACCATATGCAACTAAAATTACATCAATTAGTTTTGTAATACAGTAGTAAATGTTTCTTTTGTGAATTCTTCATTGACATAATTATTCAACCCCTTAAAGACTACCACTCTGAAGAACAGAGGTTCAATTAAGTGTTTTCAATCAGGTATTGAAAACATATCATTGGATATCAGGGAGCAGCAATAAAGCCTAATAAGCACCAATTAGGCAGCTTTAAAATGACTGTGATACTCAGCTCCTTCTAGACATTTACTGGTGTGGTTACAAACATGGTGAGGTCAAGAGAATGGTCCAGGAAGACAAGAGAACAGGTGATTACTCTTCACAGGAAGGGCAATGGCTATAAGAAGATTGCAAAGATGTTAAACATGTTAAACAAGATGTAAAAGTCCCAGTTTGACTGCTGAGGAACTGAGAAAAGATTTGTCAGATGTGGGTACTGAAGTTTCTGCTCAGACAATACGGCGCACCCTGCGTAATGAAGGCCTCCATGCCAGAACTCCCAGACGCACCCCCTTGCTGTCCCCAAAGAATAAGAAGAGAAACCACAGAAGTTTTGGGATAGTGTTCTGTGGACTGATGAAACAAAATTAGAACTGTTTGGGCCCATGGATCAACGCTATGTTTGGAGGAGGAAGAACAAGAATAGAACACCTTGCCTACTATGAAGCATGGAGGGGGGGTCAATCATGCTTTGGGGCTGTTTTGCTTCTGCAGGTACTGGGAAGCTTCAGCGTGTGCAAGGTACCATTAATTCTCTTCAGTACCAGGAGATATTGGATGACAATGTGATGCAGTCCGTCACAAACCTGAGGCTTGGAAGACGTTGGACCTTTCAACAGGGCAATGATCCCAAGCATACCTTCAAGTCCACTAGAGCATGGTTGCAGATTAAAGGCTGGAACATTTTGAAGTGGCCATCGCAGTCACCAGACTTAAATCCGATTGAGAACCTCTGGTGGGACTTAAAGAAAGCTGTTGCAGTGCGCAAGCCTAAGAATGTGACTGAACTGGAGGCTTTTGCCCATGATGAATGGGCGAAGATACCCGTAGATCGCTGCAAGACACTTGTGTCAAGCTATGCTTCACGTTTAAAAGCTGTTATAACTGTAAAAGGATGTTGTACTAAGTACTAAGATTGAATGTCACTTGGGGGTTGAATAAAACTGATAATGATGTGAGCTCAGAAACGACATTTGTGGTTATTTCATTATAAATGTTATGTTATATTTGTCTGACCTACACGTGCCTCTTTAAATTAATTGTAAGCAGGATGACTGAATGATCATAATCAATGTCAAACCGACCAAAACAATCAATTTCAGTGGGGGTTGAATAATTTTGAACACAACTGTATGTGTATATAAGTATGTGCGAGCAATGTATGAATGTATATATGTTTCATCACAAATTTAGCTACTTCTTTAGACTAAGCCATAATTGTTGGTGACTTTAATATTCATTTTGATAATCAGGAAGACTCCTTAAGAGCACCAGTTGTGTCCATTCTAGATTCAGTTGGAATTAATCAGAATGGTTTAGGACCCACTCTTAGTGGTGGACACACTCTTGATTTGTTGTTAAAAAATGTAGTCACAATTCCACAGTCTAAAGCTATTTCAGGCCATTATCTCATCTCTTTTAAAATCTGCCTCAGTCATTGCATTAGTACCTCACCACGTTACCGTGTTAAGAGTACATTAACGTCAGCTACAGCAGCACATTTTATCAATAAACTTCCAGAAATCACAATATTAAATAGATCTCCGTTTGACCCCGCATAGCTCAACTCTGTCTGATTTCAGAAAAGTGGATTCTGAAATCAGAGCTTTTTAAAACCAATGGGATTCTGAGTATATGTTTACTGACACTGCTGGTAAACACGTGTGACTTATTTGTGAAGTGAATGTGGCTGTAATTAAGGAATTGAAACTAAGACTCCACTACGAGACAAAACATCAGGAGAAGCTGAAAAACCCTGATTGCCGAGCAGAAGATACAGAAAGTAGAAGAGTTAAAGAAGAATTTTCAGCATTTTGAGCAAATTTCAGCAAATGTTTTTCACCAGACAAAAATCACAAAGTGAAGCTGGTGTGGAAACAAAGGAGAAATCAAAAGCCTGTCAGCTGGTTATTTACAGAGGGAGAGTTTCTGAAGATTTTTTTATGGAGAGCAAAATATTTTGTTATTTAAAGTTCAAGATTATTTTTAATAAAATGGCATACTTTCTTTCGGCTTCTCCCGTTAGGGGTCGCCACAGCGGATCCTCCGCACGTTTAATAAAATGGCATAAGAGCAAATAAATCTGATTGTTTTGATTTGTTGTTATTTTAACATTTATTTAAAAGCACAATTTTTATTGATTTGTCCAGGGTTTTTTCGCAGCATGTTCATATTTCTAACTTGTATAATTTTGACAGGAGATATTTTTATGGAGAGCAAAATATTTAAAGATATTTAAAGTTTAAGTTTTTTTTATTCTGGAATAATATTCCTGTCTGTTTTTATTCATATTTATGTTCAAAAAACATTACTTTAATGTTTATCCTGTTCGGCCCATGACCTTAAGTGTGCTTTAAGTGTTGGCCCCCTGTGCAATTGAGTTTGACATAGATAAATATCATTAATTATTAATAATAACATATATAATTAAAGGTAATTTGAGCAAATGTGTTATTTCAGAATTGTCTATCAAACTGGTAGCCCTTCACATTAGTCGGTACCCAAGAAGTAGCTCTCTGTGTCAAAAAGTTTGGTGACCCATGCTCTAGATGATGTAGCTCCCCTTAAAACCAAAATGATCAGGGAGAAAAAATGTGCACAGTGGTATAATGATCATACGCGCACCTTAAAACAGACCACTCGGAAATTATAACGTAAATGGCGTCAAACAAAATTAACAGTATCTCAAATAGCATGGAAGGAGAGCCTCCTAAATTATAGAAAATCTCTTAGTGCTGCTAGATCAGCATATTTTTCCACCCTCATAGATAATAACAAGCTTAATCCTAGATTTTTATTCAGCACGGTAGCAAAATTAACAGGAAATAAAAGCACTGCACTAACATGCACACCATTATTAGGTAGTAATGATTTTATAAACTTTTTTAATAATAAAGTTGAAAACATCAGGCTAGAAATCCAGATTATTAAAATAAATCCAAATGATTTTACAAGTAACTCTGTAAACAGCAATGTAATTATAACAGACAATCAATTACAAAGCTTGTTAGTGTTAAGACTGTTCTCACACTGCTTTGTCTGTTCAGTGTCTATAGAATATTTACGATGTTAGTATGTAAGGTTTACAGGGAGTGTTTATCTGGTCTCACAAATCTCCGGGAAGTATATCCTCTTGTCTAAACAGGAAACAACATTAGGTCAGCTTTCTCTCCAATGTGTGTGTGTGTGTGTGTGTGTGTGTGTGTGTGTGTATATATACACACACACACACACACACACACACACACACACACACACACACACACACACACACACACACGTGTCTGCTGCCTGCAATAAACCGAAGAAGAACATTTGCTGTGTGCTGTGTGATTCTTCCCTGATATCATAAAGGCATTACGGGCATCCCAGGTCGTATGGAAAACCTCTCCAAGAATTAAGTTTAGTTTGGGCATGATAAAAAACAGTTTTGGTGTCAGAAGCGAGATACTTTCCGGCAATATCCAAAGGGAGATCATGCATCAAGGTAAGTTTTAGGATACTTCCTTGTTTGCGGGGATTTTCCCATTTGCCAGCCAATAGGGCTGCATGTGTGTTTGTGTCTTGGTTATGCATTAATTGTTTAATTAATGATAACAATTCCTTTTGGTGGGATGATTCTTTCGCGACAATGTTTTCCTCACCTTCGATGTAAGATACAAGATTAGAAGACATTTTTTACGATTTGTCTAATATAGGCGATAGTATATATATAGATAGTATCCAAAAGAGTCCACAATAATTTTTATATGCCCGAAAAAAATAGATAAATTAATAAATTAATTGTAAAAAAAAAAGGGAGAGAAAAGAGAAAAGGAACTAAAGAAAAATTGACATTTTGAAAAGACTTTCAAAATTTTCAAAAGACTTCAATCTTGTTTTGGCTTTATAGTCTATTTTTTTCTTCTAACTTACAAAATTTGTGATTCAATTGGAAAGAGTGGATTACCTTTTTTGTTTGAAGACTGCGATCCCACTGGTGCCTAGTGTTGTTTGTATTGTCTGAGTGTTAATTGTTGTGTGTCTGTTTGTTCTGTGTTAAGAAGATGGGTCATGACATTTCTCGCCCATTACCGGAAAAAAATCCCAAAGATTGGATGTATAGAAATAGTGCCAGTTATTGGACTAATCCTTATTTAGACCATTTGGCATTATGGGGTGAAATTGTGTCACATCTAGATACTTTTTCCTAGAGATTTAGATGCTTCTAGAGGTTTTTGTTATTCCGTTATGCTCTTCGCTGCAACAGAAAGTGGTGCATTCCAGCCACCGTACAAAACTCAAGAAGGAGGTCCTAGGAAAAAGGAGAGTTTATCTATTAGGGAATATATAGAGTTCCAAATTCATGTCCTGTAACTCACCTTTTGCCTCTGGTGACACCGACTGGTACAAATTTTTATCATAGCTTTACAATCATTTCAAACTCGCCTTTAAACCTTTTAGGAAGAGATATGATGCAGAAAATGGGAATGGAAATTCTGTTTTTTGAAACCAATGTTTCACTGTCCTTTCCTTCTGTCCTGAGAACCATTAAGGAATGTGTTACTAAAGCCTGCATTAAAACAGGCCGAAAATGGACTGTTGTTCTCCCGGTAGTACTTACAGAAATAAGAATGACCCTTCAACAAAACTAATCTTTTGAAAGTTTTATGTTCAAGCCTTTCCCGACACCATAGGTCAGGAGACGCACTGGCATTTCTTCCTTAGGTAACCTGGAAGTGATGGTGGACGACTACGTTTCTGCCCTGGTTAAGAAATTGAATTCTATCAGTGCTGTCTCACTAATAATAATAATAATAATAATAACTTTATTTTTATATAGCGCCTTTAAAGTAGCTTCTCAAGGTGCTTTTCATACAGGAAAACGAGAATACAACACACACAAAAATAGAGCAAATAATACATACTTACTTATAATTACACACAAAATCAAAATGTAAAAAAAAAGCAACCATAAAAAAACTTTAAAAGAGTTTTTAAAAGGGATTTAAATGTAATGAAGTTCTGTGCGTCTCTGATGTGAGGAGGGAGTGAATTCCAAAGTCTTGGTGCATACGTAGAAAAAGCCCTATCCCCTACTGAACGCAGCCGTGTCTGTGGAACTACCAATAGTCCTGCTTGTGAAGAGCGTAAGATACGCTTGGGTGTGTATACAGTTAAAAGTGCAGACAGATACTGGGATCTGAGACCATGCAGTGCCTTGTATGTAAGCATTAAAACTTTGAAATCTACTCGGAACCTGACCGGAAGCCAATGCAAGGACTTGAGAATTGGTGAAATGTGCTCATTTTGCCTGGCTCCAGTCAGGATCCAGGCAGCTGAATTTTGTACACATTGCAGTTTATTAAGAGTAGTTTTAGGAACCCCAGCCAGTAGAGCATTGCAATAATCAATGCGGGAAAACACAAAAGTATTAATAAGCCTTTCAGCTACAGAATGGGCGATATTTCTGAGATAAAATAAAAGTAGTTCTTTACAATGTACCGAATGTGAGGGTCAAAAGATAGACTTGAGTCAAAAATGACTTCTAGATTTTTAATTTTGGTTTGTACTTCCAGAAAAGAGCCGTCTACGTTTAGGGATAATGAATCAGCTTTGCGAAGCTGGTGAGGGGTGCCAATAAGCAAGACCTCTGTCTTATCACTATTGAGGCACAAAAAGTTTTGAGACATCCATGTTTTTTTTTTCAGCAATACAGTGTGTTAAAAAAGAAAGGTCAAAATGTTGATTAGGTTTAGAGTGAATATAAATCTGTGTATCGTCCACATAAAAGTGATAGTTTAGCCCAACTGTTCTCAAAAGCAATCCAAGCGGATATATGTATATGCTAAAAAGTAAGGGGCCTAAGATGGAACCCTGAGGAACACCCGTACAGACAAAACCAGTCACAGACCGGTATCCACTCATAGATACAAACTGTTGACGATCAGAGAGGTATGATCTAAACCAAGTTAAAACAGTCCCAGAAATACCAAAGACATTTTCCAGACGTTCGAGAAGCAGGTTGTGATTAACAGTGTCAAATGCAGCACTAAGATCTAGAAGGATCAGAATAGAGAGAGAACCAGAATCAGAGGCTAATAGCAGGTCATTGGTGACCTTGACCAAGGCTGTCTCAGTACTATGAGATTTTCGAAATCCTGACTGAAGAGGTTTGAAGAGATTGTTTACTGTAAGATGACTATGTAGCTGCAAAGCCACAAGACGTTCCAGAATTTTAGCAAGAAACGGTAGATTTGAGATAGGACGATAATTGTTTAAGTTGTCCAAGTCACTGTTTTGTTTTTTTGGGACAGGTGTTACAGCAGCAGTTTTCAGTGCCGCTGGGACAACACCAGTAAGCAGAGAATCATTAACAATACTGAGAACAGCAGGGCACAGTGAATCCAAACAGGATTTAAACAGGCTTTTAGGGAGGGGATCAAGTAAGCATGTGGTAACTTTCATACATGATACTTCCCTAGTGAGCAGCTCGGTATCAATTTGTGAAAAGGTAGTGAAGGGTGTGCTGGAAAAACTAGGTGAACAAAATATGGATGATGAAGCAGGTGCAGCATGAATAAGTTTGTAAACATTGTCAATTTTAGAACTGAAGAAATTAAGAAAATCGTTACACAGCTGATTTGAGACGGGTAGAGAAGTGCCAACATTAACTTTCAGAAAATCGGTTTATGGTGTTAAAAAGATATCTAGGATTACTTTGATTGTTGTCAATGATCTGAGAAAAATATGCAGATCTCACAGACTCAATAACTCTTTCTCTGCCCACAAATAAGCCACAACACCCTTTTGTGCCTAATCAGCAGGTCCTTATACGAAGTCTAAAGCCTTCGGTAAACCGAAGTATCTGGGTCCAGCGACTGTTCTAGCTGTAACCAGAACTGGAGTTCTGACTGATTATCAGCCACAGTGGATACACGCAAGCAGGATCAAAACAGCACCCACTTAATCTGTGCACTAATTGCTCTGTTGGCCTAAGAAGCCTGCTTAAGTGAGTATTCAGGGCTGAAACATTTGAGAGCCCATGAAAAGATCCTTTCTTTATAGTAGAAAGAGGGCCACCTCGGGGGTGAAGATCTGACTCACTTGACTGTTTTGTTTAGCTTACCCTGATACCTGCTCTAGATCTAAATTTTATAACTATATGTGCATAGTTGTAATTAGACTCCGAATTTTCCTTATTCTCTTTGAATACATTATTTAGTGAGAAGAAACTGTTATGCATACCTGATAATACTGCTTATAGACATATTAAACAAGCACTGAGAAACAAGCACTGAAAAACAAGCACTGTTTTGGTGTGTGATGCTAAATCATACATGATTTAAAGTGGCCATTGTTAGTGTTAAGATGGTTCCCACACTGCTTTGCACACATTCCTTTGTCTGTTTAGTGTCTATAGAATATTTACGATGTTAAAATGTAAGGTTTACAGGGAGTCTTTATCTGGTCTCACAAACCTCCGGCTAGTATATCCTCTTGTTTAAACAGGAAAGAACTTCAGCTCAGCTTTGTAGTGTTTTTATGGGAAAAGAAAGAGAGAGACACGGAGGTATAACGTTTGTAGTCTTTACTGTCTTTTTGAACTTAGTCTGCTATTGAGACAACACACAGCACATGCACGCTATCAAAATACCGTAATACATGTTAATTGAAGCTGGTAACGCTATCAATATATAGGATACACGGTTACGGACCAGATCGCTAGGTTCGCTAAGGAGGGCAAGGAATAGAGAATGCACCTTAATAATCAGACAGACCAGGAATATGACTTTTACCAAGATGGTTTTGTTTACTTATAAGGAAAAAGGTTTAAATGAACGTACATGTGAAACATAAAACAATGAAATAAAATCGCAATAAAACAATAAAACAGTATAATGCAAAAAAAATGTTTCCCCTACTTTCCTTTTAGAGAAACTTTAAATATGTTGAGCTCCTTTGTAGTTATTTGATCTAATTATATTATGAATCTAAATAAATGCAACAGTCTTGGAATGATGTGTGCGATTGTTAAGGTGTAAGTGTTCAAAAGTGCAACAATAAAGTCTGTGCGATGAGGTAATTAGTGAGAAATACCAACAAAGCCGGATGAATTCCACTTGTGAGAGCAGATAAGGCACTTGATGAATCTAGAATTCTCTTCTCTTTCGTCTCTCTTTAAGGTTCTCAAAATGGGAGGCTCGCCATCTCAGGATTACAGCTTTTCTAGCTCTCAAAAAAACCTGTTCATACAAACAGCGCCATCGTAGACAATTAATGTCTTTTAAACTCAACATATAGTAAGTTAAGTATGTAAATACATACTTAACTGTGTGAAAATTTTAACTCAATGCATAAGCAATCATTTACACAAATGATAATCCATTGAAAAGCATTTAAGCTCTTCAGAAATGCCACAATACATCACACACTCCAGACAAATTGTTGTATACCAACAATAAATGGATATAAACTCACAAAAACACTTTTAAACATAATTATACTTAAATCACTCCATTTCAGAGAACTACACATATTATTTTGAAACTCACATAATCAGGGGGATTAATGTGAGTAATTAACACAATCAATCACATCGGGTGCACAATCGATTATCATCCACTTCAATATCATCAATCATCGCACTAAAATAACCCAAATAAGTTTTATGCAAGAGTTATAACATTATACAACATTATTTATGTATATTAAACAAGGATTGTTGTTAAATTTGCCTTTTTGCCTTTTAATCCTCTTTAAAAATCGATCTGCGAAGCGAGTGCTCTCCGTGCGATTACTTTGTCTCACCTCTGTGACGTCATGCACAGCGTCATAATAATAGTGTTTTTTTATTTATTTATTTTAACTATTTATTTTAACTATTTTAACTTTGACAAAACATTATATTACTTCTGTTAGTGTTTTAGGTGAAAATATAATTATTGCAAATTATATGTTTTTCTTCTCATTAGCTCTATTCTGACCTGTGTTACACCCCCCCTCTTAAGTCTATGCAAGTCCCTTTGCATGGCTGTAACCTAAGGTTTTAGGGTTTGGAGTGTCTAATTGATCTGGGTTGTTCGGCAAGTGATTCGACAAAAGCGGTGCTCAACCCCTGGAGCAAAGATTGAATGATTGATATCATGGGGTTTCCCAATTCTGGATAAGTTAGTCTTTTGGACTTCTGCTTCAGTCTTTTAGACCTTCTTAGATGATTTTCATCTTCACTATCATCTTGATCAGTTTCATCCTCATGGTCATCAGATTCAATCGACTTCAGTCTGCTTCTCCGCACTGGAAAATCGGGTATAGTTTCCTCAGTTTGCACTACATGCGTTTCATTGTCTTGTTTTCTATGGCTTTTATCAAGTACATCAAGTGTCTGCTGTTCTACTTGAGGTAAGTGCTTTCTTTCTTTCAGGTTTTCCTTTACAGGTTCTGCAGGACTGCATGAGGATTCAACATTGGGTAAGTACCGCATTTCAGGTGAGTATTCAGTAATGGGGAAGTATTCAGGTTCAGATGGATCATCTCTCGACACATCTCCTGCATTCACAGTCTCTAAATCATCACTTGGGACAAGTGATAAGTTAGGTGAAATTCGGTTTGTGGGATCATAGTTAAGAGGAACCTCTGTAGGCTTCCTTATAACATTGTACTCCCGGATAAACTTTTCTGAGGTAATGGCTGGAACTTTGTGGTGCATAGTCATCCTCACCAGAACTTTGACAGTTCTCTAGACATTCGTCTGGTCACTCTGTTTCGTCTGGTTAAACGTTTTTCCTGAGGTTTCATCATACCGACCTCATCATCTGGAAGTGAAGACAAAAACCCACAAGATAGCAATAAATACATGTGCAATGTTCTTAAGGGACCTTCTTGCTTTTCAGGTCTCACTGTATAGACAGATAGTTCACCAGCACAACTCACTACAATGTGCACTACAGGATCCCACCTATCAGCCAGTTTATGTTTTCCACGCAACCTCACATTTCTGACCAGCACACGGTCACCTCCCTCAAGAGACGATTCAGTCACTCTGCGATCAAAACGGACTTTGTTTCTTTCTGCAGTTTTGGCTGCATTATTCTGAGCTACCTTGTAGCTCTCCTGAAGATGAGTTTTTAATAGTTGCACATATTGTAAAAGGAACTAAGGACTGTCACGGCTCACCGTGGTGTTGAAAATTAAGTCTATCAGAAGTCTTGGTTGCCGTTTGAACAGAAGTTTGTATGGTGTGAAACCCGTTGTCTCATGCTTTGTGCAGTTATAAGCGTGCACAAGGGGTTTTACAAAGTCTTTCCAGTGAGTTTTATCTTGAGCTTTCAAAGTACCAAGCATTCCCAACAGTGTGCGGTTGAAACGCTCAACTGGGTTTCCTCTGGCATGGTACGGTGTAGTTCGGACCTTTTTAATTCCAGCAATGTCACAAAGTTCTTTAATGGTTTTGGGCTAAAAATCAGGTCACTGTGGAGCTTTTCAGGCAAACCATAATGAACTATTAATTTCTCCCACAGGCTCTTGGCGACTGTTCTGGCTTTCTGATTTGGAGTGGGAACCGCAACCGCATACTTACTGAAGAAGTCAGTTATCACCGAGACATCTTTGGTGTTGCTCCGGTCGGGTTCTAACGACAAAAAGTCCATGCACACTAACTCTAGTGGCTGGGTAACTTGGATGTTCACTAAAGGGGCTGCTCTTTCTCCAACAGTTCTTTTTTACGATAGAGAACACCATCATTTAACTCAAGTTTTCTCCATTCTCTCAACAGAAAAATGAAGTTCTGGAAGCTTACTTCTCAGTGCAGGTAGGACAGAGTCTCCTGATTCCAAGTGAAAAATTACTTCACGCATGGCTGGATCTTTTCTCTGTTTTTCCTTTAACTCATGTTCTGACATACAGGAAACAACTGAAGATCCTTCCATCAGCTCATAATCTTTGGGAATTGCTTCTGGACACATAGAGAGTGACTCAACAAGAGTGATATGCCTGTTGTCACCAACTCAACATAATGAGTTATGTCGCAGATTGCTTGGATTACGTCAGTGGGAACCTGGGGGGAATTGGCCACCTCAGGTGAGTGGTACAAGGTGAACTGCCGTATCTGATCTTGCTCCTTTTGCGATACAGAATCATTTACTAGATCACCATGAGGTCGTCTTGAGAGTGCATCTGCATCGAGATTGTTCTTCCCAGGACTATACTGGAGAGTAAAGGAGAAAGTGGGTAAGGCAGACATCCACCTGTAGCTAGTTGCATCCAACTTGGCTGACGTTAAAACATAAGTTCAATTCAATTCAATTCATTTTTATTTCTATAGCGCTTTTAACAATGAACATTGTCTCAAAGCAGCTTTACACAGATAATGTGGTAATTAAATGTAAATATGTTCTTTGTAAGTAAGTTTGTCCCTGATTAGCAACTGTGGAAAGGAAAAAACTCCCCGAGATGGCATAAGGAAGAAACCTTGAGAGGAACCAGACTCAAGAGGGAACCCATCCTCATCTGGGTTGCACCAAATGTCCATTTGAAGCATATATACAAAGGTACAGTGATGACGATCAGAAGCAAACTGCACTCCCGAGTCAGTGCAGCAGACCGCCGAAACCAACGACAGTCCAATCCGTCCTCAAAAGCACCCGTTCTACTCCAGAATCATATGAAACGGCCCAAGGTGTTGATGAGAGACCGTCCCAAGCTGCACAGAAGTGTGACGATCCACGGAGGGGAGAGGGGCAGGAACAGTGGTCACTGGAGCCTCAGGAGCATGTTTAACTCGACCGAGAGAGAGAGAGAGAGAGAGAGAGAGAGAGAGAGAGGGAGGGTGACGGGAAGAGAAGGATATGGATTATTAAGTGTACTATTGGTGTATGAAAGTTAATGTCACTGTGCAGTTTGGACTCCGGCAAGACTCGCTATGGCAGCATAACTAAAAGGGAGAACCAGAAGGTAACACAGACATAAGGGATCTCTGGGATAAGAGACGACCAACCACACCACCGTCAACAAACCTGAGTGAACGTGTGAATGTGAGGGGACGACAGCATACAAATATACCAGTTCACCAAACACTCTATGTTCATGCTCCCTCCAGATCTGAGCCTTTACCTAAGAAAAATCTACTGATAAAAGGCTTGACTAAATAAATAAGTTTTCAACCTCGACTTGAACACTGAGACTGTGTCCAAGTCCCGAACACTGATTGGAAGGCTGTTCCATTCCTGTGGGGCTTTATAAGAGAAAGATCTGCCCCCCTGCTGTAGTCTTCATTATTTGAGGAACCAACAGATAGCCAGCACCTTTTGATCTAAGTAGGCCTGGAGGATCATACTGGTACAGAAGTTCACTCGGATACTGCGGTGCGAGACCGTTAAGTGCTTTATACGTCAGTAGTAATATTTTATAATCAATGCGAGATTTGATTGGGAGCCAGTGTAGACTAATTAAAACAGGGGTGATGTGGTCGTATTTCCTAGATCTAGTGAGGACCCTTGCTGCTGCATTCTGGACTAACTGAAGCTTATTTATGCACTTACCCGCATACCCAGACAGTAAAGCGTTACAGTAGTCTAATCTAGAAGTAACAAAAGCATGAACTAGTTTTTCTGCATCCTGTAACAACATCATATTTCTAATTTTAGCAATATTTCTAAGGTGAAAGTAGGCGATCCTGGTGATATTATTCACGTGAGACTCAAAGGAAAGACTCGGGTCAATAATCACACCAAGGTCTTTGACAGCCGTACACACTGAAACAGAAACACCATCCAGAGATGCTACATAATCGGAAAGTTTATTTCTAGCTGCATGTGGTTCTAGTAAAAGTACTTCCATCTTATCTGAGTTGAGCAAAAGAAAGTTATTAAGCATCCACTGTCTAATGTCCTTTACACACTTCTCAACATTGTTAAGCTGATCTAGCTCATCTGGCTTTGCTGAAATATACAGCTGTGTGTCATCAGCATAGCAATGGAAGCGAATCCCATGTTTATGAATGATTTCACCAAGAGGCAGCATATATAAAGAGAAAAGCAGTGGGCCTAAGACAGATCCTTGAGGAACACCAAACTTTACCTCATAGAGTGTGGAGAACTCACCATTTACATCCACAAACTGATAGCGATCAGTCAAATAAGACCTGAGCCAAGAGAGAGCTGTTCCCTTTATTCCTACAACGTTCTCAAGTCTAGCAAGCAGTATAGTGTGATCAATGGTGTCAAAAGCTGCACTAAGGTCGAGCAAAACAAGTAAGGAGACAAAACCCTGATCAGAGGCCAATAACAGGTAATTTACCACCTTAACTAGCGCCGTCTCTGTGCTATGATGAGGCCGAAATCCTGACTGATACATTTCAAAAATTTTATTCATAAGTAGGTGTGAGCATAACTGCTGTGCTACAACCTTTTCTAAAATTTTGGATATAAAGGGGAGATTTGATATCGGTCTGTAGTTGGACAACTGACATGGTTCAAGGTCAGGTTTCTTAATAAGGGGGTGGATAACTGCCAGTTTGAAGGATTTAGGTACATAACCAGTGCTGATGGAAGAGTTAATTATTTTTAAAACAGGCTTGATTATCTCAGGAGTTATCTGTTTAAAGAAACTAGTAGGCAAGGGATCGAGAATGCAGGTTGATGGTTTTGATGAGGAGATTAATGAAATTAAGTCATTCTCATGAATAGGAGTGAAGCTTTGTAGTTGATTGGCTGTTATATTTACACTGCTGTCTACAGGGTTACTTGTAAAATAATTTGGATTTATATTAACCGTCTGGATTTCTTGCCTGATGTTTTCAATTTTATTATTAAAAAAGTTTATGAAATCATTACTACCTATTGGTGGTGTGCATGTGAGTGCAGTGCTTTTATTCCCTGTTAATTTTGCAAGTACGCTTAACACGGTAACGTGGTGAGGTAGAAATGCAATGACTGAGGCTAATTTTAAAAGAGATTAGATGATGGTCTGAAATAGCTTCAGACTGTGGAATTATGACTGAGTTTTTTTATTTTTAATCCAAATGTTAACAACAAATCGAGAGTGTGTCCAGCACTATGAGTGGGTCCTATAACATTCTGATTAATTCCAACTGAATCTAGAATGGACACAACTGCTGCTCTTAAGGAGTCTTCCTGATTATCAAAATGAATATTAAAGTCTCCAACAATTAATGCTTTGTCTAAAGAAGTAGCTAAATTTGTAATGAACTCTGCAAATTCTATCAGAAAATCAGAGTAGGGCCCTGGGGGTTTATAAATAATAATTAGTGGAATTAACTGACTTGACCTGCTTTCGGACACTGAATATTTTATGTTGGTGTAAAGAACTTGAAATGTTTTACATTCGTGTTTAGTCTTTTGTGTGACGTTTAGATTATTATTATAAATAGCTGCTACTCCACCTCCTCTGCCATTTAGACGGGGTTGGTGTATGTAACTATACCCAGGAGGACTCGCCTCATTTAATGCTACATATTCATTCGATTGAATCCACGTTTCTGTCAAACACATTATATTAAACTCCTGGTCGGTAATAATTTAGTTTATAGTCATCGCTTTTGTCGTGAGATCTAATATTTAACAATCCTATCTTTAGATCAGAGGTGCTGGCTGTGCGTTCAGTCCTATTTAATTTAATCAGGTTACTTAAACAGACTTTCTGATAATTCCTATATTTTGGTTTTGCTCGGGGGACAGACACAGTCAATATGGTGGATCCTGAGTGACGACTCTGTGCAGCTCGCAGACGGTCGGTTTAGCCAGTCTGTCTGCTCCCTGGCCTTGGCTCTAGACAGTCACTTGTTAACTAGTGCTGTTCTGAGACTATGACCTATACTACAAGAAATGAGAGCAGCACCTTCCCAGGTGGGATGGACACCGTCCCGCCCTAACAGGCCAGCCTTGCCCTCAAAAATGCTCCAATTATTAATGAAGCCCACATTGTTTTTGGAGCACCACTCGGACATCCAGCAGTTCAGCGACCATAACCTGCTGTAGGCTACATCGCCACGTCGCATTGGGATGGGGCCAGAGCATACCACAGCATCGGACATTGCCTTCGCTAATTCACACGACGTCTGACTGTCGAAGGCGTATATCATTAGCTCCTGTGTGAAAAACTATCTTAGAGAACCTGTGCTTTCCTAAGAATCTAAGCTGACCTGCTATGTCTGGCGCCCTGGCACCTTGTATACACATAACCCGTGCTGCTGGTGCCCCTTAAGGTCTAGCTAATTTCACGTGCCTCAGAATGGAGTCTCCTAAAACCAGAGCTCTTTCAGGTTTCTCAGCGGGTGCTTCACCGAGGAGAGCAAACCTGTTGGACACGTGAAGCGGAGAGGAATGGTGCTCCCGTGGGCGAGCCTTAGCCTTAGCTTTGGGTTTGCGAGTATGCCGCCGAGTCATCACCCATTCGCCCCGCTGCGAGGCTCTAATGCCGGAGTCGGGGGAATAGTACCTTCACCTAGGGCATCCAGACTTTCCCCTGCAGAACTTGTACTGCTCTCACACTCACTAATTCTCTCTAGACTCTGGATGCACTCCTCTAATGCTAAGATCTTCTCCGTCAAAGAGCAAACTAGCTTACACTTCTCACAGATAAAATTATCGCTAACAACGGAGAAAGACTGACTAAACATGTCACACTTCACACACTGAGTGAACTGGATGTTTGTCATAATAGAGAAATTACGTACCCTTAATGTGGTTACTGTAATGTGTGTTCGTAGTTCTGGTGAATATCCTCCGCTCACTGCTTTCAAACCCGCAGACCATCAGTGAGGGGATTACTGTCGGTGATCACTTTAAATCTGCTTCCATAAAGATAATCACAAAACTTTTCAGTAACTGCCCACTTCAGGGCATCTTGGATACTCAGACCACTGATCTGCTATGTTAATTCCAGCATACAGACCGCTCATCAGGCGCTCCAAACCGGTTCTGAAACAGGTGAAAACCTCGCCAGAAGGAGCTACTTCTGCTCTTCAGGACTGTTTTGAATGCACTGACTGGGACATGTTTAGAGAGGCTGCAACCTATGGCGATTTCATCAACTTGGAGGAGTACACATCATCAGTGACCAGCTACATCTGCAAGTGCGTTGATGATGTGACCATCTCCAAGACCATCACTACACGCTCCAACCAGAAACCGTGGATGACTGCAAATGTGCGTGCACTGCTGAAACAAAGAGACTCTGCTTTCAGATCAAGGGACAAGGCGGTCTTAAAAACAGCAAGGGCCAAACTGTCTCGTGCCATCGGAGAGGCGAAGCGCGCACACGCGAAGAAAATCCAAAACCATTTCCAGGACAGTGGAGACACCCGGCGCATGTGGCAGGGCATCCAGGCAATCATGAATTACAAGACCACATAACCTGCTAGTGACCATGACCCCTCCCTCCCAGATGTGCTGAACGACTTCTACGCCCGGTTCGGGTGCAGAACAACGTGGTGGCGAGGAAGACCGTCCCTCCTCCCACTGATGAGGTGCTCTGTCTAACCACAGCTGAAGTGAGGAAAACTCTATGCAAAGTTAACCCATGGAAGTCTGCTGCACCAGACAACATTCCTGGCAGAGTGCTCAGGAATTGTGCGGAACAACTAGCAGATGTCTTTACTGACATCTTCAACATCTTCCTGAGCAGCAACGTTGTTCCCACGTGCCTCAAGACAACGACCATTGTTCCCGTGCCGAAGGAGTCTTCTGTCTCCTGCCTCAATGACTATCGTCCCTTTGTGCTCACACCCATTGTGATGAAGTGCTTCGAAAGGCTTGTCATGAGGCACATTAAGACACAGCTCCACCCTCCCTGGACCCCATGCAGTCTGCGTATCGTCCAAACCGTTCCACGGACGATGCTATCTCCACAACCCTCCATCTGGCCCTCACCCACCTGGAGAACAAGGACTCGTATGTACGAATGCTGTCCATTGACTTCAGCTCAGCATTCAACACAATCATTCCTAAGCACCTGATCGAGAAGTTGAACCTTCTGGGCCTCCAGCACCACCACACTGAGCACTGGGGCCCCCCAGGGCTGTGTGCTCAGCCCACTGTTGTTCACCTTGCTGACTCACGACTGTGTAGCAATGCACAGCTCGAACCACATTATCAAGTTCGCTGATGACACGACCGTGGTGGGTCTAATCAGCAAGAACGACGAGTCAGCATACAGAGAGGAGGTGCAATGGTTAACTGCCTGGTGTGGAGCAAACAACCTGTCGCTGAACGTGGACAAAACAAAAGAGATGGTTGTGGACTTCAGGAGAGCACCAATCTCCACTGATTATTGATGGATCCTCAGTGGAGATCGTCAACACCAGCTCAATCACCAAGAAAGACCAGCAGCGTCTCTAGTTTCTGAAAAGGCTGAGGAAAACCCACCTCCCACCCCCCATCCTGTCCATGTTCTACAGAGGGATAATTAAGAGCACCCTGAGCAGCTGCATCACTGCCTGGTTTGGGAACTGCACCGTCTCGGACCGCAAGTCCCTACAGAGGATAGTGAGGACAGCTGAGAAGATCATCGGAATCTCTCTCCCCTCTATCATGGATATTTACACTACACGCCGCATCCGCAAAGCACACAGCATTGTGGACGATCACACACACCCCTCACACACACTTTTTACACTCCCACCATCAGGAAAACGGTTCCGAAGCATTCGGGCCGCCACAACAAGACTATGCAACAGTTTCATTCCACAAGCCATCAGGCTACTTAATACACAGAAATTAAACAGAACTCTCACACACACACACTCACACGCACTCAAATGTGTGTAACGAACTGTAAGATATTTCCTGGACTTAACACTTAACACACACTCATCACTCATCTCAATCCAGTCCAACGCCATTCATTTATTTATTATTTATTATTCTCAACTGTACCACACTCTTAACTGCTGTTTTTTGCACATTTATCATTATCACTGTATTATACTGTTTACATGCTGTTTTTTGCACCTTCGACTGCTGCTGTATTTTTTGCACTACATTGTTCTGTTTATACTCACTTCCGGGATATAGTTTTTAGTTTGTATAATTTTTACAGTCTTCTCGTACAGTACTGTATAATCAAGTATACACTAGGTTTACTGGTCGGCGCTATATTGGGTTTTGTGTCTTGTCTTGTGTCATCTGTCTGCACTGTCTGTCTGCACTGGTTGCACTAGGTTGCACTCGATGCACTTTATGTAACTTGTGTTGTAGCTCTATGTTGTTTTGTTTATTATGTTTAGCGTAGCACCAGGCTTCTGGAGAAATGTTGTCTCGTTTTTACTGTGTACCATTGTGTATAGTAGAAATTACAATAAAAGCCTCTTGACTCTTGACTTGACTGTAAGTTTCGTAATGAGTGTTTCAAATGCTCGCTGGCAGTCAGCTGTCCATCGCCCTCCAAAAGGCTCTTTGGGAACAAGGTAGGTATTTTCCTTACTTAGCACCTTGCGACTCTTCTGAAGAGGAGGATACCCCACAGTTAGCTCGTTCAATGGTTTCACCAGCTTTGCATAATCTTTAATAAATCGTCGGTAGTAACCGGAGAAACCCAGAAAGGAATGCAACTCTTTCAGGTTCCTTGGACTTGGCCAGGTCTTAATGGCTTCTATTTTTTGAGGATCTGTCTCCACACCATTTTCTAAAACAATGTGACCAAGATATTTCACTGACTGCTGGAAAAACTTGCACTTTAAGCCATAGTCTCTCAACCATCCCAGAACATGAAGAAGACGTCGCTCATGCTCTTCTAGAGTATCTGAAAAGACAATTAAATCATCTAAGAACACTAGGTCTTCTGAAAGGTTGATGTCACCCATGCACTTTTCCATCAGCCTTTGGAATGTACTGGGAGCATTAGTGATGCCCTGCGGCATTCTATGGAACTCCCAAAATCACAACGGGCATACGAAGGCAGTCTTGGGTTTGTCTTTCTCTTCTAGTTTGATCTGGTAATACCCAGATTTGAGAACGAGCACTGAGAACCATTTTGAACCTCGAAGTGCTGAAAAGGTTTCCTTCAAGTTGGGTAAGGCATATGCATCTTTGATGGTCTGCATATTCAACTTGCGTTAATCAATGCAAAGCCTTATATCGCCGTTCTTCTTCCTTACAACAACATGATTACCTCGGTCTCGTTCTTTACCACCACTGGAACTTTCCATAGCCCTCTCTGCTACTTGTCCTCTTACACTCACCACTCCTTCAAGAATGACATTTTGACAGGAACAACAACATGGTCAGCACCAGGCAACCTTACAATTTCTATGCTACTGTTTTCCTTCTGTTGGTGCCTGTATTCGATAGTCTGAATCACAGCTCTGTAAACAAATTGGATGGCTTGACAGACTGAACCGTTGGCTTCAAGATATTTGTCATATGCAAGAGGTGTTCGTTCCTATTAGCACCTTTAGCTGGGCAGTACCACCAGTAACCTCTCCAAGAATTAAGTAAGCATGATAAAAATCAGTTTTGGTGTCAGAAGCAAGATACTTTCCGGCAATATCCAAAGGGAGATCACGCACCAAGGTAAGTTTTAGAATACTTCCTTGTTTGTGGGGATTGTCCTGTTTGCCAGCCAATAGGGCTGCATGTGTGTTCGTGTCTTGGTTATGCATTAATTGTCGAATTAATGATAATTTCCTTTGGTGGGATGATTTCGTCCCGACATGTAAGATGCCGCGTTTTCCTCATGTAAGATGCCAGATTAGAAGACGTTTTTTAAGGTCTGTCTAATATAGTTGATATTGTCTAAAGTATCCAAAAGAATCCACGATAATTTTTATATGCCCGAAAAAAATAGATAAATGAAAAATTCATTGTTTAAAACGAACAACAAAAAAAGTGAGAGAAAAGAGAAAAGGACCTAAAGAAAAATGGAAATTTTCAAAAGACTTCAATCTTGTTTTGGCTTTATAGTCTATTTTTTTCTCCTAACTTACAAAATTTGTGATCCAATTGGAGAGACTGGATTACTTTTTATTTTGTTTGAAGACTGCGATCCCCCTGGCGCCTAGCGCAGCTGTATTGTTTAAGTGTTATGTGTTCTGTGTATTGTCTGTGTATTAATAGTTGTGTGTCTGTTCTTTGTTCTGTGTAAAGAAGTTGGGTCATAACATTTCTCGCTTATTGCCGGAAGAAAATCCCAAAGATTTTATGTATAGGAATTGTGTTATTGAACTAATCCTTATTTAGATCATTTGGCATTTTGGAGTGAAATTGTGTCACATCTAGACTTTTTCCTAGAGATTTAGATGCTGCTAGAGGTTTCTACTATGCTCCAGGTTAAGTTAACCCGTTATGCTCTGCACTGCAACAGGAAGTGGTGCATTCCAGCCTCAGCACAAAACTCAAGTAGGAGGTCCTAGGAAAAAGGGGAAGTTCATCTATTAGGGAATAGATAGATTTCCAATTTCATGTCATGTAACTCACCTTTTGCCTGTGGTGACACCGACTAGTTCAAATTTTTATCATAGCTTTACAATAAGTCCAACCTCGCCTTTAAACCTTTTAGGAAGAGATATGATGCACAAAATGGGAATGGAAATTCTGTTTTTTTAAACCAATGTCTCACTGTCTTTTCCTTCTGTCCTCATGCTCTCAGAAAGGCGAGGCAGGTTTAATCCAGGTAAAACCGTATCATGCACTCATGAAAACACACCATCCGGTTTTTGTAAAACAATATCCATTGTCAAAAGAGAAGAATGTTGGCATTGCTCCAGTTATTGACAATTTATTGTCACAAGGTGTTTTGACCGAGACACATTCACCGTATAACACACCGATTGATCCCGTCTTGAAGACGGATAAAAAATGCTGGATGTTAACACGATTGACGTGAGATTAATAAAATAGTTATTCCGTTAGCTCCCTTGGTGCCCGATGTAGCTACCATTGTTAACTCTATACCAGCAACCTACAGATTTTTTACTGTGATTGATCTTTGTTCTGCTTTTTTCAGTGTCCCTTTGGCCTCAGAGACGCAGACGCTTTTCGCGTTTACCTATAGGGGACTTCAATTCACCTGGACACGTCTTCCTCAGGGCTTTGTTGACTCGCCGGCCGTATTCTCCGCTGTAGTGCACAGAACTTTGGCTGATATCCACCTATCCACGGTGCTGTCACATCCTTTGATACTGTACAATTTACATCAGGTAACAGCTATCTTACACAACATATGACAGTGATCTGCTAGACGATACTGATGTAGATGGTTTTGATGATGCACATGAATGCCTTAAACACATTGAACAAGAGACCTCTTGTAGGCCCGATCTTTTAGATACGGCCCTGGAAGAGGGGGATTGTCTATATGTAGATGGTTCATGTTCAAAACCTTCTGAATATGTGTATTTATGTGGATATGCGGTTGTAAGATTACCTGATATAATAGTTGAATCTAAATCATTACCATACACATCAGCACAAGCTGCAGAGTTGGTCGCACTTACAGTGAGGAAAATAAGTATTTAAACACCCTTGCAAGTTTTCCCACTTAGAGATCATAGAGGGGTCTGAAATTGTCATCATAGGTGCATGTCCACTCTGAGACATAATCTGAAAAAAAAAAACACCTGAGAAAGTCAATGTTAATATTTGGTACAGTAGCCTTTGTTTACAATTACAGAGGTCAAACGTTTTCTGTAGTTTTTCCACCAGGTTTGCACACACTGCAGGAGGGACTTTTGGCCCACTCCTCCACACAGATCTTCTCTAGATCAGTCAGGTTTCTGGCCTGTCGCTCAGAAACACGGAGTGTGAGCTCCCCCCGAAGATTCTCTATTGGGTTTAGGTCTGGAGACTGGCTAGGCCACGCCAGAACCTTGAAATGCTTCTTGATAAGCCACTCCTTGGTTATCCTAGCTCTGTGCTTCGGGTCATTGTCATGTTGGAAGACCCAGCCTCGACCCATCTTCAATGCTCTAACTGAGGGAAGGAGGTTGTTCCCCAAAATCTCGCAATACATGGCCCCGGTCATTCTCTCCTTAATACAGTGCAGTCGCCCTGTCCCATGTGCAGAAAAACACCCCCAAAGCATGATGCTACCACCCCCATGCTTCACAGTAGGGATGGTGTTCTTGAGATGGTACTCATTATTCTTCTTCCTCCAAACACGTTTAGTGGAATTATGACCCAAAAGTTCTATTTTGGTCTCATCTGACCACATGACTTTCTCCCATGACTCCTCTGGATCATCCAAACTTAAGACGTGCCTGGACGTGTGCTGGTTTAAGCAGGAGAACTTTCTGTGCCATGCATGATTTCAAACCATGACCTCTTAGTGTATTACCAACAGTAACCTTGAAAACGGTGGTCCCAGCTCTTTTCAGGTCATTGACCAGCTCCTCCCATGTAGTTCTGGGCTGATTTCTCACCTTCCTTAGAATCATTGAGACCCCATGAGATGAGATCTTGCATGGAGCCCCAGTCCGAGGGCGATTGACAGTCATGTTTAGCTTCTTTCATTTTCTAATGATTGCTCCAACAGTGGACCTTTTTGCACCAAACTGCTTGGCAATTTCTCCGGAGGTGTACAATTTTGTCTCTAGTGTCTTTGAACAGCTCTTTGCCATGTTAGTAGTTGGATTCTTACTGATTGTATGGGGTGGACAGGTGTCTTTATGCAGCTAATGACCTCAAACAGGTGCATCTATTTTAGGATAATAAATGTAGTGGAGGTGGACATTTTAAAGGCAGACTAACAGGTCTTTGAGGGTCAGAATTCTAGCTGATAGACAGGTGTTCAAATACTTATTTGCAGCTGTATCATGCAAATAAATAGTTTATAAATCATATATTGGGATTTTTTTTTTAGATTATGTCTCTCACAGTGGACATGCACCTACGATGACAATTTCAGACCCTTCCATGATTTTTTAAATAGGAGAACTTGCAAAATAGCAGGGTGTTCAAATACTTATTTGCCTCACTGTACAAGAGGATGTCAGTTGTCCGTAGGTAAAGTAGTGACTGTATACACTGATTCTAAGTATGCTTGTGGTGTTGTGCATGATTTTGCCAAAACATGGAAGCAAAAAGACTTTAAAACAGCTGATGGAAAGCCCATACACATTTTAATCTCATAGGCGACTTTTTAAAAGCTGTTCAACTACCTGCCAAAGTGGCCATAGTTACACATATGTCACCTGTAGGAAATTTGAGATACCTGTTGGTTATAGTTGACAGATTCAGTAAGTGGCCAGAAGCATTTGCATGTGCGACAGAGAACGCTAAAACGGTTGTCAAAGTATTAACAGAAGAGATCATCTCTAGGTTTGGTATTCCTAGTGTGATTGAAAGTGATGATGGCACACCTTTTGCTTTGAAGGTAACACAACTTTTGGCTAAAAGCTTAGCAATTGATTGTCATTATAATATTCCCTCTCACCCACAGTCAGCTAGAGTGGTAGAGAGAACAAACAGAACCATTAAGGAGTGTATTATTAAAGTCTGCATTGAAACAGGCCGAAATTGGACTGTTGTTCTCCCGGTAGTACTTACAGAAATGAGAACGACCCCATCTCCAACAAAACTAACCTTTGAAAGTTTTATGTTCTAACCTTTCCTGACCACATGGGACAGGGGATGCACTGGCATTTCTTCCTTAGGTAACCTGGAAGTGATGGTGGACGACTACGTTTCTGCCCTGGTTGAGAAATTGAATTCTTTCAGTGCTGATGTCTCACTAACTCTTCCTCTGCCCACAAATAAGCCAACACACCCTTTTGTGCCTAATCAGCAGGTCCTGATAAGAAGTCCGAAGCCTACCAAGGTCATTGAGCCGAAGTATCTGGGTCCAGTGACTGTTCTAGCTGTAACCAGAACTGGAGTTCTGACTGATTTTCAGCCCTAGTGGATACACTCAAGCAGGATCAAACCAGCACCCACTGAATATGTGCACTAATTGGTCTGTTGGCCTAAGAAGCCTACCTAAGTGAGTATTCAGGGCTGAAACAGTTGAGAGCCCACGGGAAGATCCTTTCTTTATAGTAGAAAGAGGGCCACCTCCGGGGTGAAGATCTGACTCACTTGACTGTTTTGTTTAGCTTACCCTGATACCTGCTCTAGGTCTAAATTCTATAACTATATGTGCATAGTTGTAATTACACTCCTTATTCTCTTTAAACACATTATTCAGAACGTAGACTGTTATGTATACCTTATAATACTGCTAAAAGACATAATAAACAAGCACTGAGAAACAATTGTCTCATGATGTCTTGGAGAACGTGAAACAACTGCCGAACAAAGTTTTTTTGAGAAGATTTAAGGGTTTGTTTACTAGTGTTGAACACTATTTTGTTTTAGGAATGATTCTTTTATCGATTGTTGGAATTGTACTTTGTATGTTGCCATGTTTGATGATGATGGTAAGACAGCCCATAAAGGCCTCGATTGGAGTGGTGATGATAAAGGATTATATGCATGTAGGGACAGAATGAAATTGTCAGGAATCCGCCTGCCACGCCTCCTTCAGAGGCTGCCTTTGCCGCTGCGCGCTCCCAAACGCGCAGCGCAAATCGCACACAGCTGAAGCAAATCATCCCCTTATTTCCTGCCACCATATATACCACTCACTCACCCACATTCCGGGTCCGTTATTGTTCGTTCGTGCGTGGTTGTGCAGGTTTATGCTGTGTGCTTCACGTATGTGCTTTTCCCGCTGCGTGCCGTCTTCACCCGGACTCCTCGCTCACTCCACGGCCGCGTTTGGCTTCCCCGGCGAGCCTCGGACTCCCGACGCTTAACCGTCGCTTCCCTCCATGCCGCGCCTCATCCATAATGCTCCGTGGGTAATCTAAGTGAACTGCCGTTTTCCGGTTTATCCCGAACTGCACGGGTGTTTTTGTGTTGTCTCTGCCATTGTTCAAATAAAGTTTCTGTTTGCCTTTACTCCGGCTTCCGCCTCTGTGCCGCGCCTAACAGAAATGGAATCTGTATGTTTTTGTTTGTCTCTATCTTTTCATTTGCAGTTTATTTCATCAGTTCTGTTTCCCAGATAAACATCCTATGTTTTGGTGTGTGATGCTAAATCATAAATGATTTAAAGTGGCCATTGTTAGTGTTAAGACGGTTTTCACACTGTTTCACACATACTCCTTTGTCTGTTCAGTGTCTATAGAATATTTACGATGTTATTCTGTAAGGTAAACAGGGAGTCCTTATCTGGGCTCACACATCACCGGCTAGTATATCCTCTTATCTAAACAGAAAATAAGTTTAGGACAGCCTTTTCTCTGTATGTGTGTGTGTGTGTGTGTGTGTGTGTGTGTGTGTGTGTATATATATATGTGTATATATACGTTCTGTGTCTGCAATAAACCAGAAGAGGAAGAACATGCATTCGGTGTGCTGTGTATTTCTTCTTCCCTGATATCAGAAAGGCACCACGGGCATAGCAGGTCATATGGAAAACCTCTCCAAGAAATAAGTTTTGTTTGGGCATGATAAAAATCTAACAACCGTCCTCTACCGTATCAAAAGCTAAATCTAAGATATTGAAATAAGCAACTGGTAAGGGTTTTGCACCTAACTGCTTGACAATTTCTGATGCTGGTGGCAGTAGGCTGTCTAAGATCCTCCTATGCCGATGCAGGTCAGAGAGTGAAGGGTCTTGAAGAATTAACTCTACACTGTTTCACCAGGTGTCGTAATCAGCTTCGCCAGTAGGACAGGGAACTTAACCTGAGAATACCCTTAGCCTCAACGATGCATTAGAGGGTGAAATGCAGTCAGTGGGTGTTTCACTGAGTGGATGTTTCACTGAGGAGAGCAAACCTGTTGGACACGCAAAACGGAGAGGAATGGTGCTCCCGTGGGCGAGCCTTAGCGTTAGCTTTGGCTTTGCGAGTATGATGCCGAGTCGTCACTCATTCGCCCCACTTTGAGGGCTCTAATGCCGGGGTGGGGGGAATATTACCTTCACCTAGGGCATCCAGACTTTCCCCTGCAGAACCTGGACTGCTCTCGCACTCACTACTTCTCTCTAGACTCTGGATGCCCTCCTCTAATGCTAAGATCTTCTAACTGATCAACCTTTAACATCTCCTCTCCCTGCAACTGCACCCCTTAACTGCCCTCCCTCTCATTCACACATGTACTCCTACTGACTTTCATTCCCCTTTTCTACAGCACATACCTTCACCCCGTTTCAACCTGCTCCCTGCTCTCACCACAAATCACGCGAATGTTATACTCCATGGAGACTCCTGTCTGACCTCATCCGTCAACCTGTCCATCACCACTGCAAACAGGAAAGGGCTCAGATCCGATCCTTGATGCAATCCAACCTCCACCTTGAACCAGTCTGTCATTACCACTGCACACTTCACTTTCCGAATAAATAATAATAATTAAAAATAAATGCAAAAAACCTTTTAGTAATAGTGTAAGGAGTGACGTTTTATGTCATTGAGGATGTCTTAAAATGAGACTGCTGAAAATACTATTGGTGATAATCAGTGGTGGGTAAAGTAAAAGTTTTCCCTTTAAACTTTTACTTTACCCACCACTGATTATCACCAATAATATTTTCAGCAGTCTCGACTGTCTTTTAAGGTCTCTTAATGATTTGTCTAATGTCCATTAACATATATTTAGAGATGATAGATCATAGAAATGACATCACTCCAGCCACAGTGCTGTTTGGCACTCAGGATCCACCATATTGAGACTGTGTCTGTCTGTCAGGGATTCCCCTGCCATGCCCCCCTCGACCGCTGTCAGAGATGCACCCTGCCACGCCCCCCTCAGTAACTGACAGTTCCTTGTTATCCGTTCCCTGCCAGGATCACCGACAGCTGTGGCTCATTAAGGATTAGACTATAGACTATATCTCTAGATGATGTAGCTCCCCTTAAGACCAAAATGATCAGGGAGAAAAAATTAGCACAGTGGTATAATGATCATACGCACACCTTAAAACAGACCACTCGAAAATTAGAACGTAAATAGCGTCAAACAAACAAAAAAAAAACAGTATTTCAAATAGCATGGAACGAGATCCTCCTAAATTATAGAAAATCTCTTAGTGCTGCTAGATCAGCATATTTCTCCACCCTCATAGAAAATAACAAGCATAATCCTAGATTTTTATTCAGCACGGTAGCAAAATTAACAGGGAATAAAAGCACTGCACTAACAAGCACACCACCATTAGGTAGTAATGATTTCATGAACTTTTTTAATAATAAAATTGAAAACATCAGGCAAGAAATCCAGACGGTTAATATAAATCAAAATTATTTTACAAGTAACCCTGTAGACAGCAGTGTAATTATAGCAGACAATCAACTACAAAGTGTCACTCCTATTCATGAGAATGACTTAATTTCATTAATCTCCTCATCAAAATCATCAACCTGCATTCTCGATCCCTTGCACCCTCCAGATGTAATTAAACATGTTTTAAAAACAATTAACTCTTCCATTAGCACTGGTTATGTCACCAAATCCTTCAAACTGGCAGTTATCCACCCCCTTATTAAGAAACCTGACCTTGACCCATGTCAGTTGTCCAACTACAGATCAATATCAAATCTCCCCTTTATATTTAAAATTTTGTAGCACAGCAGTTTTGCTCACACCTACTTATGAATAACATTTTTGAAATGTATCAGTCAGGATTACGGCCTCATCATAGCACAGAGACGGCGCTAGTTAAGGTGGTAAATTACCTGTTATTCGCCTCTGATCAGGGTTTTGTCTCCTTACTTGTTTTGCTCGACCTTAGTGCAGCTTTTGACACCATTGATCACACTATACTACTTGCTAGACTTGAGAACGTTGTTGGAATAAAGGGAACAGAAAAACTAGTTCATGTTTTGTTACTTCTAGATTAGACTAATGTAACGCATTACTGTCTTGGTGTGCGAGTAACTGCATAAATAAGCTTCAGTTAGTTCAGAATGCTGCAGCAAGAGTCCCCACTAGATCTAGGAAATATGACCACATCACCCCTGTTTTAATCATCTACACTGCTCCCAATCAAATCTCGCATTGATTATAAAATACTACTACTGACGTATAAAGCACTTAAAGGTCTCGCACCGCAGTATCTGAGTAAACTTCTGTACCAGTATGATCCTCCACGCCTACTTAGATCAAAAGGTGCTGGCTATCTGTTGGTTCCTCAAATAATGAAGACTACAGCAGGGGGCAGATCGTTATCTTATAAAGCTCCACAGTTATGGAACAGCCTTCCAAACAGTGTCCGGGACTCAGACACAGTCTCAGTGTTCAAGTCGAGGTTGAAAACGGATTTATTTAGTCAAGCCTTTAATCAGTAGATTTTTCTTAGGTAAAGGCTCAGATCTGGAGGGAGCATGGATATAGAGTGTTTGGTGAACTGGTATATTTGTATGCTGTCGTCCCCTCACATTCACACGTTCACTTGGGTTTGTTGAAGGTGGTGTGGTGGGTCATCTCTTATCCCAGAGATCCTCATGTCTGTGTTACCCTCTGGTTCTCCCTTTTAGTTATGCTGCCATAGTGAGTCTTGCCGGAGTCCAATCTGCACAGTGACATTAACTTTCATACACCAATAGGGACACTTAATAATTCATATCCTTCTCTTCCTGTTACCCTCTTCTCTCTCTCTTTCTCTCTCTTGTTCTCTCTCTCTCTCTCTCTCTCGGTCGAGTTAAACATGCTCCTGAGGCTCCAGTGACCACTGTTCCTGCCCCTCTCCCCTCCGTGAATCTTCACACTTCTGTGCAGCTTGGGACGGTCTCTCATCAACATCTTGGGTGGTTCCATGTAATTCCGGAGTAGAACGGGTGCTTTGAGGATGGATTGGACTGTAGTTGGTGTCGGCGTTCTGCTGCACTGACTCGGGAGTGCAGTTTGCTTCTGATCGTTATCACTGTACCCTGCAGCATTGTATATCTGCTTCAAATGGACATTTGGTGCAACCCAGATGAGGATGGGTTCCCTCTTGAGTCTGGTTCCTCTCAAGGTTTCTTCCTTATGCCATCTCGGGGAGTTTTTCCTTGCCACAGTTGCTCATCAGGGACAAACATACTTACAAAGAACATATTTACGTTTAATCACCACATTATCTGTGTAAAGCTGCTTTGAGACAATGTTCATTGTTAAAAGCGCTATACAAATAAAAATTAATTAATTTGAATTGAATTGAACTTTGTTTTAGGATTGGTTGTTGTATTGAAGACTCTGCCCTCAGAGCAGGGGAGAAGATGGCCTTAAGTACAGCAAGGGCCAAACTTTCCGGAGAAATCAGAGAGTTGAAGTGAGCACATGCCAAGAGAATCCACAGCGCTCTGCCCAACGACCAGGTGCTCTGTCTAACCACGGCTGAAGTGAGGAAAACTCCATGCAGCGTTGAACAAAGGAAGTCTGCTGGAGCAGACAACATTACTGGCAGAGTGCTCAGGGAATTAACAGCTAGCAGATGTCTTCACTGACATCTTCAGCATCTTCCCGAGCAGCGCCGTCGTTCCTACATGCCTCAAGACAACAACCATCGTTCCTGAGCTAAAGAAATCTTCAGTCTCCTGCCTCAATGACTATCATCCCGTTGTACTCACACCCATCATGATAAGAGGCTCGTCATGAGGCTTATCAAGATCCAGCTACCACCCTTACTGGACTCCATGCTGTTTGCGTATCGTCTGAACTGTTCCATCGATGATACCATTGCCACAAACCCTACCTCTGGCCCTTACAGTACGTATGAATTCTGTTCATAGACTTCAGTTCAGCATTCAACACCATCATCCCTTAGCATCTGATTGAGAAGCTGAGAGAGGAGGTGCAGCAGCTAACAGCTTAGTGTAGAGCCAACAACCTGTCTCAGAATGTTGACAAAACTAAGAGATGGTGATGGTCATAAACAAAGAGATGGTGATGGTCACAAACATGATGACTTTAGGAGAGCACAGAGCAGCCGTTCTCCACTAAACATTAATGGATCCTCAGTGAGGATTATCAATAGCACTACATTCATTGCTGTTCATCTGGCAGAGAACTTTACCTGGTCACTCAAAGCCAACTCCATCAGAAACAAAGCCCAGCAGTGTCTCAACTCATTGAGAATGCTGAGAAAAGCTAATCTTCCTCCCCCATCCTGACCATGTTCTACAGAGAGCATCCTAAGCAACTGCATCACTGCCTGGTTTTAAAAAAGCACCATCTCAGATTGCAAGATGTTAAAGAGGATAGTGAGGAGAGACTAGAAGATCATTGCAGTCTCTCTTCCCTCTTTAAAAGACATATACACCACACGCTACATCCTCAAAGCCAACAGCGTTGTGGACGACACACTCTTCACCCCCCTACCATCAGGGAAGCTGTTCCGAAGCATTCAGGCCCTCACTGAACTAAAGCAAACTTACACACACACACACACACACACACACACACACACACATACACACACTGTGTTACTGAACTCTACAGCTTGAATTCAGCACACACTCAATACTCATTTTAATTCAGACACATCCATGTCTTCAGCACCACCTATATTATATTATAATCATATTATATTATTTACATGCTGTTTTGCACACCTCTTGATTGCTGCTCTTGCTGTTTTTTTGCACAACATTGTGTTTGTTTACAAGTACACTCATTTACAGTTCTCTTTTGCACATGATGCAATTTATGTAGCTAGGAAAATCTACTATAATTCTTAGCTCTGTGTTCTGTATTTAGCTCTATGAAGTGTGAAGTAGCTCTATGTTGGTTTATTTAGCACAAGGGTTCTGGAGAAACATTCTCATTTCACTTTGTACTGCATCAGGTAAATATGACTGAATCTTATATATGAATCTTTTTTTATTTGCAGTTTATAAAACCGATGCTGTCCCTGTCAAAAACAGCCTTAGTTATGGGGTTATGTGCTAAATCATAAATGCTTTAAAGTGGCCACTGATAAGATTGGTTTCACACTAGTTCTCTAAACACACATTCCTATGTTGTCTGTTCAATGTCCATGGGATCTTTAAGAGGAAGCGTGATGCTGCTCCTAAGAAGGGGGGAGATCTAAGAGAAAGCAATTGTGGTATGCTCTATAAGTTAGCTCGGTTGTATTTACATTGTGTTATGTTTTACATAGTTTACCTAAGGAACATGTTTACCTTCAGGTGTAGGCAAAATTTTCTGCTAATTTTCAACAGTGGGGTGATAGCAATAATACACCTTTGAATTGCAATAATTCCAGGGAGTTATTTTTAATAAATCCCTAAAAGAATCTCTCTGTTAATGGTGGTACACTGTAAAAAATGAATTGTTGACACAACTTGACTTAGTCAAGTCATCTTGTTGCATTAACTCAGTTAAGTTTAGCATACATTAGGTGTTAAGTTCACTCAACTTTTATTCATTTTTTGAAATTATTGAGCCAACGTACTAAATCAATGAATGAGCATTTAAAATCTTTAGTTAGTATAACTAAAAAACCTATTGGTAAAACACAATTTTCCATGTTTTCACAACAATAGATCTAGTCTAATTGACATAAAATAGTAATTTTTCCTCAACATAACTGTTTGCGTTTACTGGACTTCATTGGTTTGACAAGTAGTTCTGAATATCTAACCAGATTTTTTTATGAAATCAGCACAACTGCAAAATTCAAACTCTCAGCATTTATTTTTTAAACAGATACATTGCATCCAAAAACACAGACATGCAGAATTCTCTTGCAAAGATATAAAACACTAGACAAGAAAAACCTTCACATATACACAGCTCACACAAACAGGCGCAAACGTCTGTATGCACAGACCCATCCTAGAGCCAAAATGGTACAAATAACTCTCCTTGTCATCAGATATATTCATTGCAAGAACAAGTCTACATGAATAATTCACAATAAGTTGTGTTAAACTTCACATTAAACTGTTCAAAATCTGTCTTCAATTCCCAATCATAGAAAAAAAACAAAGTAAAGAGGAAGCAGTACAAGCTAACAAGAAAACAGTCAGTTTAAAAATATTTCAAGAATACTAATTTAACAATGAGATCTAAAAACAACAATGCTCTTAAACTTTAAACCAGTACAACGATTAAACAGTAGCAAAATGGAAAAAAGGTTTTGTTTGTTTTCTCTCTTATCACAGCAACACGGTCTTCAAAGAGTCTGATCCAACTCAAATAAACAGCCGCTGTATCAATTCAAAAGTGAATTTTGGTTCCTTTGGGTAGTCAAGATTGAATGCATACACCAGGCCCATCAGGTTTAGAAATGCATTAGGTATATCAGTCAGGTGACGCATTAACACTTCTTCCTCAATTACCAGGGCAACGTCATTGTAGAATGATGGGAGAGGTTCCATCCCATGTTCCACAACCAGAAGAATTCCAATCACCACACCCTGGATCACATCCTCTTTACAGTCACTGGGCTTTATAAAATGTAAACAAAACAAGGTATTATTACTTAAAAGCAATTTCACAAATATAGTCCCAGTCCCCTGCAAATTGAAAGATCTAATGTTCAATTTTCCCTGGTTTTGCCTTACATGTTTTAGCTTACCTCACATATCTTCATGAATTTTGAAGGAGTCTATCGCATGTACCATGGTAGACCTAGCAATGCTGATGTCCTCATCTTTTGGTTTGTTGTCTGTAAAATGTATAATGGTTAAAGTACCAGCTTTATTCTTTCAATTATTTGTTTTTCTTTATCATTTCTCCCCCTCCCTTGTTCTTCAATGCTTTTTAAAAAAAAATATTTTTTAAAATATTTGCACATTTACACTTGTATACTTTTATTGAAAATAAATTGACAATGATGTGTGTAACAACAGATGCTTGTTAACTTTTTTTTTAACCAAAATAAGATTTAATAGTGTATGTAACACGCTCATGCCACTTAATTCAGGGGTGTCTAATCCTGCCCCTAGAGAGGAAAAAATGTATTGTAGAGTTTAACTCCAACCTGGGTCAACACACCTGCCTGGAAGTTTGAAGTGATCCTGAACACCTTGATTAGCAGATTTGGTGTGTTTAATTGGGGTTGAAGCTAAACTCTGCAGGATCTTGGCTCCCCAGGAGCAGGATTGAGTATTCATGTATTCATTGGGGATGTAACAACAATGTAAAGATTTTAAAGGATAGTTTACCAAAGATAACTGTCATTTATTTACCAACATGCCATTCCAAACATTCATTCTATAAAATTAAAACTAATAGTGGCTAGGCTGTTCAGCTCTAAAAAGCAAAGAATTCTGTAAAAGTAGTGGATCAATCATGTTGCCATTTTTTTTTTTTAAATTTAAGAAAACTTTGTGTAATAAACTGATCATATCAGTTTTTATGTTATCATGACATAATACATCAAACCTCAGTTGTTCTTGTGTCACAACATTTGATCAAAATAACCAATGAGTTTTAATATTAATCTAGTAGCTAATACAAACTTAATTGTAAACAAAGACAAGTATGTTTTCATCATACAAAGAGAATATATGTTTTCAGAAGACTTGGAATATGACACAAATCGTATAGGTTACTTTTTAGACACAGTCATTGTATGAAAAGATGTCACTCTCACTAGTTTTATGATTCATAAAAGAAAAAAGGTCATAGAGGTTTGGACAAACATGAAAGTGAGTAAATGATCACAGAATTGTAATTTTGTTAAAAATGTAAAAAAATTGTCATTTTACTCAACATGACAGAGGTAGTCATATAATCTTAGGATTTTAGTTTGCCCATATATTCTGGGCAAATGTATATTATATATTCATATAACAGAACAGCACAACTTATATAGCCGGAGATTTTCTGATAAATTCAAAGCACATAGGTCAACACAATTTACCTGTCTCTTTGTGAAAAGTGCTGGCATTTGTGACACTGGTGGCTCCTCCTCAACGTCTTGTCTTCTCAAAGAAAAGGTGCTGCTCAGCTTGTAATGTGTAATTAGGGCACGCTGGTTGGGTGAGGAAAATCTACAAATCTTGCAAAACCACCTCATTGATATGCAGTTTTGCTTCCACTCTACTTGCACTGTACTGATCCTGCAAATAAAAAAAACAATAAAGTCAAACTCCATCAAAGTACACATACACGTTAAACACCGAAATATTCACTGAACATCTTACTTATTAAATACAATGAGGAAAAAAGTATAAACACTTTATTTCTATGACTCGGTGATACATTGAATATTATAGTGATGATATTGCTGGCATTGTAAAATTAAGCAACGCTGGAAATATCGATATTAACTTTTATTAGTTAAAAATGTTTCTACATTTCATGATTCTTCAGGGCTTCATAAATAACACAAATGACAAAAGTTTAATGATGTGATTATTAAACTACGAAAAGTTGTGACGTTACATTAATGCAAGATCAACACGCAAGTTAGCTATACAGAAGACACACCGTTTGCACATGCTCAGATGTATGTCGTTTTAATTTTTAAATTTAAATTTTTAAAAAATTAACGACTGATCCTTTAAGAAACATAAGCATTTTTATAATATAAAAACAAATTTAAACTAAATGTTGTTGCAACCATGTATAAATAAAAATGCATGTTTCTCATTAAACACAAATATGGCGTGTCGGCGGTGCTTCGAATATTACTGACCATTTAGTGTTTCTTTGATGAAAACGATAATGACATCCGATTAAGAACACAGTAAAAATTCACTTATATGTATTCTGTTTTATCTGTTTATCAACATTAACTTACTATAGTCAAAGACGACTTCTCTTTCTGCTCACGTTTTGACAGCAGCTCGCTGTCTAGCGAGCACAATTTTAGTAATGGCCAGTTCGCAAACGAATCATTACATCCAGAGTCAGATCCATAGTCAGTTCTTTCAGACAGTTCGTTTCAATTAACCGATTAAAAAAAACGAATCACCAGTTCTTTTACCTCCTCAAGTAACAAAGTTGTTTCTATCGTCCCATGAAAATACAATTTAAGACATTTAAATAAACAAATTTGTAATCATAACTTCAGTTAAATAATAATATTATCGTTATCTTCGAAAAGCACCCATAGTGTTCTGATGGGCAAACAGATTTTTTCTTATAGTCTTATAAATTGAACTAGTCTCCATTACCTTTTTACAGAGATGAGGATTAAGCTCATAAAGATTAAACTGGAACATGCTCAGTGCAGCAGGTCTCAATTCAGTGAACTGTATTCAGTATTAATGAAGTTTGCAACATGTGATTGACTAAAATCAAAACGCGGATGGTGAGCGCTAACAAAACAAGTCTAAATTAACATTAAAGAAAGTATACTAATTCATTTCATTTTTTGCAGTGAATAAAGTCCATCTGTAATTGCGGGCTCCTTTATCTTTTCTAGCATGATCAGCAACTTCCAGTGCAGAAAATAGCAGATGCCGTGTCTGTCTCAACTTTGTTAGAATAGTACGGTATAATGACGTGGAGTTTCTGGCACATGCACATTACACAGAAAACTGTTTTGTTGTTATTTGAACTTGTTATTTAAAGTTTTCCATTTCCCATCAAGTCGAGGTTGTTAGAACTCATCCAATAGTGTAGTGAGGCACTGCAAGTTGACAGGACATGATTTTACTTGTTCACCTGACTAAAATTCAAAATCATTTTTTACAGTGTAGGATACAATATGTTAAACACAACATTGAATTAATAATCTATAAAAGCATTTAATAAGTAAAACATTGCTGATGTAAAATTATTATATCTATGTCTATAAATGAATAGTTTAGCAAAGCTCCAGTTTTTGCAAAGTTGAATACAAACTATTTCTTGTTTATAGGTGGTTCAGTAACATGTGTCACAATGTAAATCCCCCTTTTGGGACTCAGCTGAAAATTACCTACCTACATTTAAATGTTAACAGTTCCCGACAACAATGTGTTAGTGTATAATAAAATTTAATGAAGATATAAAAAATTTGATTCCTACAAACATTTATCTGAGACTACAGTATGTCTGGTTCTACTCCCTTAACCCACACTTTGGGATTTCCTGTCAGAGTTAATAATGCCCAAAAAGATAATAGGTTATAGACACTAAAGTGACTTGTATAAACATTTTCTGCACTGAACATTTCTTTTTTCATATATAAAAACATGAAATCATTCCTGGAGCAATCCAGAAAAGTACTGGATAGGAAAAGGCACGTGTGTCAGGAGTTTTTATTTCATATATAATGAAGATATCAAAACATTAATCTGAGACAATGTCTGGTTATTTTCCTTCTCCCCCTGTTTGAGAGCCACCTGCTAAACTCAGGTGGCCATTTATGCTGACTGCATTCATCTTGATGGCCAGGTAGCCAGACAAGCTATTGTTAAACAGTTATGGCCATTTATACTGACTGCATTCCTACTGATGACTGGCTATTCAAACAGGCAAGAGTGTGCCCAACAACACACACACACACACATACACACACACACACACACACACACACACACACACACACACATTTCCAAGCATTTATCTTATAAAAACAAACAAACAAATCATATAAAACTGTAATACTGTAATTCACATATATAAAATAGGCACAGATTTTTGATCCACAAGCAAATCACCAAGTCACTGTCATCACTCCGTGCCAGAATATTTTCCTCATCTCTGCTTTATGCAATAACCAATAAAACCAATAAAATATTTTAGTCAATGCCACTGTCTCTAAACCATACAGCATAGCAGGTCACACCACTGTCCTATAAATCCTCCCTTTTACTCTTGCAGACCCTTCTATCACAAATCAAATCACACGAAAAACTCCACTGCCATCTCTCCTTAACATCTCCATGCTTCTACTGGTATGTCATCTAATAATACCGACTTTCCACTCTCCATCCTCTTAATTGCTGTTCTCACTTCCTCCTTACTAATCCTATCCACTTCCTGCTTCACCATCTCCACATCATCCAACCTTCTCTCCCTCTCTCTCTCTCTCTCTCTCTCNNNCTCTCTCTCTCTCTCTCTCTCTCTCTCTCTCTCTCTCTCTCTCTCTCTCTCTCTCTCTCTCTCATTTTCCTCATTCATCAGATGATCAAAATACTCCCTCCACCTTCTCACCACACTCTACTCACTAGTCAACACATTCTCACCTCTTCCCTGAATCTAATACTACAGTCTTCCTATTTTAGTTTCCACCATCTTATTCTTCTTTTACTCTCCTCCTCTACTTCTTCAACTCCAAAACCATCCTACAGACCATCATCCGATGCTGCAGGTTGCATCTCCTACATAGAACTTAGTCCACCTGTGTGCACCTACCTCCACTCTTATACGTCACCCTCCTCCTTAAAATACGTATTCACCACCGCCATTTCCATCCTTTTAGCAAAATCTACCACCATCTGCCCTTCCACATTTCTCTCCTTAAGGCCATACCTACCCATCACCTCCTCATCACCTCTGTTCCCGTCACCAACATGGCCATTAAAGTCTGCCCCAATCACTAATCGTTCATTCCTAGGTACACCATCTACCACTTAATCTAACTCATTCCAGAATTTTTCCTTCTACTTTATTTCACAGCCCACTTGTGGAGCATAAGTCTCTTCACCTCACTACACTCTTACTGTAAACTATGCATTGCATTGTATGTACAATACATTTAATTGCACATACTATGTTTGATATTCATTTGTGAAAACTGATTTGTTTATTGATTATAAATTATATATTTAACCCACATTAAGAAGCAGTTATTATTTATGTGACATTGTATGGTTAAACATTTCTAGGATTTTTTATTATCAGGTTTTTCCCCACAATAATGGATGAAGATCACTTGTCTTTAAGGCACTGAATTAATGATCTGCCTTAAAATACATGTATTTATTTTGAGCTTAATTATTTTTTAAACTGATAACTTAGAATTGGGTGCTTTTTGCAGCTGCATGTCACTGTTTAGAATGCAAAGCCAATAATGAAATGCTGTTATAGATCTCTTAATTACTTACATCTCTGTCACACATTATTATACTATGTATCTCTGTCACACACACACACACACACACACACACACACACACACACACACACACAAACAAACTTACCATGAGAGCAATCTTTGATAGTGTATAAAAGAGACTTTGACAGTGTGTGATAGAGATTTTGATTGTATAACAGGGAGATTTAGTGTCACAACTAAGCCAGAAAATAAGTCATTTAAAAACTCCAACATATATTCTATGATTGCACTAAAAACAGCTTGAAGCTTGAAGACTCCGATCATAAGATATTAGAAAACAATTTACCACCAGCTGTTACTCAGTACTGTGATGAGGCTTTATTCCGGATGTGCGAGCTGCTATATTCATTGAAATAAAAGAGAGGATTAATTTTAAACTGCATTAAAAGAGTTTAAATATACTACTATAATCTCAATAAAAAATAAAGTAGTACTTCAATTTACTTCTGGGTACGGCTAAAGAATGTTTATTATTATTATTTTTAAATCTTGATAATCTTGATAACCCTCCCCATCATCATCTATCACCTCCTGCCATCATTATAGATACACCAGGAGGGCACAGTAGAAAGGGCCAAGCATCAAGATAACCAGGTGCTCTGGTGAGTGTTATCATGCTTTTTCTGTGGTGGTTTTTAAGGGGTGGGTCACAAGTAGAAAAAATGTTACGTTTTTCATTGTGTTCCATGCTGAACTCATTGCTCAGCAAAATGGTACACTTTAACCCACACTCCCCCAACCTCTTACCATAAGACTTTAGAAGTGTGCTCTTCCTCATCATTCATTAAGAAAAACTAATAAACCAAAAACAAATAAAACTAGAAATACTACAGAGCTATCTAAAATGTGTGGAACACATACTTTCATATATTTTCACACCAAGCACTATTTCTTTGAAATGTCTAATACATTTGATGTGGATGCAATAATTCTCAGCAGAAAACCACTCCACCAGAGTCGTTAACACACTGACACTCAGGAATGCAGAGTACTGCAGAACCTGAACCTTCCTGGCCCACAGTTGATTTATTGGAGGATTGGCAATTTTAACATGTGTGACCTGTATATAGTTGGTAAATAAAACACAGTGACCCCAGCTTAACATGGTATAGGTATGACTGGGCTAAATCCATTAGAGTTTTAATTAGTCTAAAATAGGGAAGCAGAAGGGCATTGGGACAAGCGGGGATAAACCCTAAGTACACTCAGATAGTTTCCCCTTTAAATCATTGTGCAAAGTTAAATCTGGCATGGACCGTGCAGAAGATTCAGTTGAAATGAAGGTATGGAATTTTGTCAAATGTATTTTATTGAATAAACACAAGTTTTATGTAATAGAATTTATGTATTAAATTAAATATTATGTTTCATTATATTTGTAAACATAGTGATAACATATACTAAATGGGGGTTAGATTTAACATTTATTTCCATTAAATTTTATTATCATTGTTGTTTCATATTGTTTGATGTTTGACTATTAATTACACTACTGTCTGCTCATTTGCACATAGTCACCTGATTGTGCACTCACACTTTTCTTATACAGTTACTTACATTTCTTACTTACATTTCGAACTTGACTGTATCACACCTACCTCATATTTATCACACCTTAGCTCTGTTATGGTAATGTTAACTGTTAATTTATGTTTATTGTTCACTGTCTGTGCATTTATGTCCATTAGTAGCGAAATATATTCTTTTGTATGCTATATGTAGAAGAATGACAATAAAGCTCGCGTTGAGTTGAGTAAATAAATTGACAGAGCTTCTGAGATAATGCAGTGACCGTGAATGTCGTCGGAAAGTGTTGTAAATAAGTGTTGAACATTTTTACCAACCAAAACGCTGTAAATCGAACAGACAAAGGGAACATAATATGAATTTACCGATTAATAACCTCTGAATAGAGACACATTCGCCCTAGTCCACACCAGAGTCAGAGCCAATATGTTTGAGTTCCAGTACATGTTTTACATCCGACCCTAACGGTGTAAGCCCGTTCGAATAAAGTGCTGCAGCATGGGGCACTCTCACACACCCACATGTTCAGTTTCCCGTAATCAAGATAACTAGAGCGACCTGAGGAGATGCTGAGGGAACGTGTTGAGAACTGGGATTATTAGAATTGAAAGTCAGGAGTTCTAGGAGACGATGGAGTTGGGACGATCTTATTTCAGAAGGCCCAGAGCGCTGCTACTCACCATGATCGTGTACAAATGGGGTAATGGCGAATTAAAGACAGGATTCGCTGCGTAATTGTTTCTAGAAAAACGCAGTAACCTAAATAATCATATATTTGCTGTTGATATAAGATGTTTTCACGAAGGTTACAGATATGACAGCACATCGAAGCAATGTTGTTTTAATGTCTGATGTCAGAAATTATGTAGCAGAAATTAATCTGACTACAAAGCAAACATAACTTTAGTTTAATTGTTAGCAATTGTGTGCCAGCTTTTTCTAGTTTGGACTGCAGATAAAACAATTTCCTCCAATGTAAGCTATAAAATAGCAGGTGTGTGTTAAAGACGTAAAGCAGAGATAGAGTGTCAGCGGAGGAGCTGACCTAAAAAAGACTGAAATGGCAAACCCCCCTCCTCTGTGTGCGCGTGTTTGTTACACAATGCGAGAGTGAGTGAGTGAGTTTTAGGTCTATTGTGAATAATTCAGCACCACTTACTTTACAGTGTGCGATTGTTCTGGACAGAATAAACAGGTACAATGCAATATGTACACTAGCAACACAGTCTGTGTCGGAACATGTTGCTGTCAAAATTAGGTTGCTGCTTAAACTTGCTTTAATAGCACGAAATCAAGAAGCATGGCCCACCTTCAAACAAACAGATTTATACAATCATTTCCCTAGTTTCAACTGCACAATCATTAAACCTCGTTGGTATAAAATGCAAATTTGAGGTGAATGCAGTGAAGGCCACGGCTGCGCGTTCGCATTTTGCACTACTTCTGGTCATGATTTAGTGTGTTTTCGGATGATGGATTGACTTTTCTTTATCTTTAATTCGTCAGGGACCTTTGTTCTGTTTCTTTTTTTTCTGTTTCCACGAACGAAATTCGGGGATTTTCGCGTGATTTGGCATAGCCATAGTTGCACGTTGCCATGGTAGTCAGTGAGTCTTTCGCGCGGGCTACTATTGTCTTTGGTTGAATGGCGTATCAGTGGTCTTTCTTTTGAGGGGGTTTCTGGGTAGGTGGTGGCAGTGAGTATGTGCGTATTCCTTATCAGATAAAAACAGTCAAACATTAAATAAACAGTATAATGTTTACACTAATAATTTTCAGTAATGGTACAGTACAGAAATAGTTGATGAGAGTAAAATCGTGCATAATATTGAAACACCTACGGATACATTGACTTTGCAGTATCAAAAACATAATAAAACATTTAGAACAAATAATTAAAAGTGTTATCAATTAAACAAAAGTGTAATCACGGTTTACTGTAATTTTATGCTTATTGTTCACTTTCTGTGCACCTATGTCCATTAGTAACAAAATTGTTTCTTTTGTATGCTATATGTAGAAGAATGACAATAAATCTTGCGTTGAGTTGAGTATTGTATTTTACAGAGCTGCTGAGTTGTTGCATTGACCGTGATTGTCGTCTGAAAGTGTTGTGTTAAGTGTAAATACTGAACATTTTTACCAACCAAAACGCTGATAATCTCTTAATAGAGACACATTCACCGTAGTCCACACCAGAGTCAAATCCAAAATGTTCCAGTTCATGATTTACAGTATCAGTTTTGCAGTATCAGAAACACATAATAAAACAATTGGAATAAAAGTAAACAGGGAAGGTTCTAGACATTCGGAGGCCATAGCCAAAATTTATATTTGTCTGATTTTATTTCAGCTAGAGTGTAATGTGCTTACTCCAAATATTTTGATCAGTCAATATATAATCCAAGATTTGATCATTTAATTTAGCAATGTAGTGACTGTCTGATTTTGCAGAACTAAATTGTGCATGTTTTTATAGAATGTGTGTAAGACCTATTTTTTAAATGATCATAATCCTCCAGTACCTGACTCATAGCATAGAAGTCAATATAGACTTTTTCATCTGAATGGTTTAGATTGGTTTTTCTTCTAGGTTTGATTTAAGGCTCTTGCATAAGTGTAGAGGGCATCAGGAATTAGCCGTTTGTGATATATAAAGTGTTAGAGCAATGTTCCTCAGCAAAGGTATTAGCTGAGGAATTCCATTAGAATGACTGAGAGAAATGGTGATTTGAGCCTATTTGAACACAGCTAGTGGATGACTCACACACATTAATTGTACTGTTCTAAACATGGTCCATGCAAGACACATTATTCAGTAATTTATTAAAACCATATTATTCTCTTACTCACCAACTACACTGAAATTAGTTGGAAAGGCTTTTACTTATGAAAATCAAGAATCTTTGTATAAAATATAAAAGTATGTTGCCAGATATTTAATTTGTCAAATAAATTAGCAATTTTGTCATTTTAGAAGTAAACTTAAAACCATAAATTGGAAATTTATTTAAATTTCCAAAAAAAAGTTGATTGATATGGGATTTTAATGGCTGATGCAATATTTAAAAAGCAATCTGTCCAAATGGCCTATATAATACACGTAATGACAGTAAATGAGAGAACGCAGAAAATTTGTGAAACTAAACAAGCATTTATTGTGTGTAATATTTATAACATTCTATAAGGTAATTAAACAATATTCACTAGTTAAGACACTTTTACAAAAAAGTTCTATTGGGACTTTACCAAATGTTTGCTACAAACATTTACATAAATAAAACCTAAACAGAATGATTTAATTATTTTAAATCCAGCTTTTCTGGCATCTCAAGTCAAGTCAAGTCAAGAAGCTTTTATTGTCATTTCAACCATTTATAGCTGATGCAGTACACAGTGAAATGAAACAACATTCCTCCAGAACCCGGGTGCGACAAAAAACCCCATCATGCAACAGTCACAGAAACAGAAAAACACAGGGCCAGGAACTAATAGAAAGATCCTTGCCACATAAAGTGCATGTGTGCAACTGGTGCAAACAGTGCAAGACAACACAGGACAGTGCAAGACAATACACAAAACACAAGATAGCTCCGACAGTAAACTTGTCGTAACAAAGTAAGGTGCACAGTAGCAGAAAAATGTAAACAGAATCTTTCTTTCGGCTTCTCCCGTTAGGGGTCGCCACAGCGGATCCTCCGCACGTTTGATTTGGCACGTTTTTTACGCTGGATGCCCTTCCTACGCAACCCTCCCCAATTTATCCGGGCTTGGGACCGGCACTGAGAGTGGCTGGGGATGGTTCCCAGACCAGGAATCGAACCCGGGTCGCAGCGGTGGGAGCGCTGCATCTTAACCACTAGACCACCAGGGGACCAAAAATGTAAACAGAATATTGTGCAATTAAACAAAAAGCAGCAATCAAGATAAAGTGAACAGTGGCAAAAAATGTGGACAGAATATTGTGCAAAAGAACAAATAGCAGCAATCCCGTAAGATGTGCAAAAAACGGCAAGTAAACATTTTGCAGATGTACAAAAAACAGCATGTAAACATTTTGCGGTAATGATTAGTGTGAGTGGTACTGAATCATGGGTGTGCGAAGTGTATGATGTGTGTTGAGTCCGGTTTGTGCAGATCAGTCACACAGTTGTGTGTGTGTTTGTGTGTGTGTGTGTGTGTGTGTGTGTGTGTGAGAGTTCAGTTCAGTTGTTTGTTGAGTAGCCTGATGGTTTGAGGAAAGAAACTGTTGCACAGTCTGGATGTGGCCGCCCAAATGCTTCAGAACCGCTTCCCTGATGGTAGGAGAGTGAAAAGTGTGTGTGACGGGTGTGTGTGGTCATCCACAATGCTGTTTGCTTTGCAGATGTGTCTACTGAAACAACTACATAAAAAAAAATTATCAAATCCAAACAAACAAAATGTAAACAGGTGATGTAACACGTTTCAGCGTTTCAATGTTACACTGTTACAGCTCCCATTTTCACCACATCACTACATATAATTGCACTTTACATTTCCTGGTGTTGTCTCTGTAAAGCGTTCCCAGAGGGAATTTATTTTCTGTCCAGCCATCTATCAGAATGACAAACAAAATGCATTTTATTTAAAACTGTTATGTTTAACTAGATTTTTCAATCACATAAATAATAATTATTTTTTACTGCAGGTTAACAACAATCAATTAAGAAACTAATTAAAAACAGTATGTATAATTCCATGTTTTTTATGTACAATGCATAGTTAATAACAAATTTCATACATTTTGTTTACAAAGTATATTAATGTCTATTTTGTGTTTTGTTGCAAAAATAATACTAGCCTGAAGGTGTATAATTGCATGCTTGGGTAGCAGCATGTGCGTTAGCATCATCTGAGACTGGAACATATGAATAGGTATACTACAAATGATATTACACCAATCAAAGACATGTAAATACAGTGGATATAAAGATAAATATATGAAATATATGATTGGAAACTATTATAATTACTTACCATACAGTTCTCTCTCATCCAGAGCGTACATTGCTTTAGTGTCTGCTGAACAGCGTTTTGTTTAAAAATAATGAAGAACAACAGGTATATCTGAGGAAGAGCCAGTCACATGATTTCTGTTTGTGAAACAAGTTCAGAACCCAATCAGAGTTGTACAGATGTGGGTTCCCAGCAGGTTTACTTACGCGCCACCTTGGTCCTCAGCACTGTGTATGTCCAGCGTTATGTAGATATTTTGGTTGTCTTAGCTGTTTAAGTTATATGGTAATGAGCAGGATATTGTATGGACTGAGACCACCCCATTTATTTTCCATAGTAAAGAACCCTGTTGAGGCTGGATGATCTGGACCTTTCTGTCTATATTGGGTCCTTCTGCAGTGGCTTGAATGTGTTATGGTGTCTGTAGTGTTTGAGGGGGACATTCAGGTAGATAACAATTTCTTGATCCATGAAGTTTCCCAATGCTTCAGAGTAAATCAATGTTGTCAAGACAGTAGGATTTAGGAACTGGGACTCAATGCTGGATTGTGTGGCTTGGAGCTCCCACATGGAGATAAGTGGCTAAAGTAAAAACACCTGTGTGTGTGTGTGTGTGTGTGTGTGTGTGTGTGTGTGTGTGTGTGTGTGCGCGCGCGCCCGCACGGGGGGACGGGGGCGGGTGTTAGAGGCGATAATCAGAGGCGGAGGGAAAACTCGTTTTTTTACAATCACTCCTGCACACTACTTATCCCTTAACTTTAAAATTTTTACTTTTTACTTTGCTTATCTAAAATTTCGTCAAAATCTTTGCTTTCTGGCTTCGTTTCGCCATCTAACAGCGGCGTCTCGAGCTCGTGTCTCAAGTCTTTGCTCGCGTATCAAAGCAAAAAATCGACCAAGTGACCGCTCGTATCTCAAAACACTTGAATGTTAGGGCACTCATATTACAGCAACTCTAATCTGTCATGCTTTGACAGAGCTAGAAGCTAACCCGGTGTTCTATTCTACATTGTTGATAGTTTTCATACTTAAGCTGTGAAAGGAACATTTTTAAGAGCTCAACACAACAGCTTTTATGATCCAGAAGCCACTTTAGTTTTCAATTCTAAATATATATTTCAGCTTGTTTTGTTATTTATTTCAGAAATGCTTGTGATATATTCAGTTTGTGCTGGTCTGACCTAATAGTGTTTAAAAATTACATTGTGTTTAAGTCAGTTTTGTGTTTGTATAGACCATAACGGATAAAAGGGCATTAATGGGAACATTAAAGAACGTTCTTTAAAAAGTAATAAAAAAAGTTACTTTTAACAGTAACGCATTACTTTTTGGTGTAAGTAATCAACAAAGTAACAGATACTTTTTGAATGAAGTAACTGTAACTAGTTACTAGTTTTTAGAAACTAGCACAACACTGGCAACAAGCTATTGTAAAACAAGCTAACATTAACTAGATAAGTAATATTTTAATCGCTAATATAGCAGATTCATGGAAAATTACACCGGTAATCAGCAATTTTGCCGCAACTAATTTATGAATGAGTCAGCATCAACTACATTAAAGAGAATCGCTTTATTTAAAGTGAATAAAATACCCTACTTAATGGAGTTCAACATTAATTGATGGTGAGATGAACTGGGAAAGCAGGCATTGGGTCAAACCACTGTGAGGAAGGGGAGGGGGAACTCAACTGTCTCTAAATGCATTTTTTTGCGTTTTTTTCTTTTTCTACTTACACAATTATTTAGGTATACAAATATTTTTCACAATAGAAAGAGCGATATTTTTTCAATATTTTTTTTTGGGTTGGACAATCCTCTGATGGGGGGGACATGTCCCTTCCTTCCCCCCCGGGATTTATGCCAATGAAAATGTATCATAAAGTAAGCCTGCTAGCTTGTTTATAACAAAACAGACATGTTTGTGGTTATGTCCATGTTTTTTCAATGTTGGAGCTTGAATCTGCCATTCTCCATGCAGCATAATACCTAGCATCCTGCATAGAAATTCCTTCCTTGTCCTTGTTCAGGTTTGAATCAATAAATAAAAGGGCAAGGAGAGAATGTTTATACAAAAAATAAACGGCAGGTATACTGTGGCCTAATATTTGTTCTGCTGTTTTTTATTATGTTTTAAAATAATAATGTGCTGCTGGTCTCTGGAAAAAATGGGTAGAGGATATTAAATGCATGTCGTACTCTATGTCTGTGTGTATGTGACAAATACAATTTGATTTGATTTGATTTGATTAAATAGCTTTAAGCAAGATTCAGCAATTTTACTTGATTGCTTTATCAACAGCTTTTGACATTTATTTTATTTTTTTTATCAAAAAAGCATTTGGGGTAGCCTAAGAAAATGTTTTCATTGATTTCATTATATGTCTAATTGATATACATATTAGAACAGAAAAAATTGTATTTGCAAAGCAGAAAATCCTCCTGGAGAGAGGTTCCCACCTACAATTCTAGAAAACCATTACATAATGCTATATAGATTTAGGTTGTAAGTTATATGAGATCTTTTGAAGACTTGTAAATGTACAATGCATTTGGTCAAAGTAAAAAATTATTATTAATGCAGTGGATTTTTGATACTTTGATTTGAAAATGGTTGTTAGTAAATGGTTGTTGACTAACTAAACAATGACTAACTAAAGGACTCAGAAACACTCTGGTGACATCTGGAAGGGCAACACAGAAAACACAAAACCCTACCTTAGAAACGGCTCTAGATATTTCCTAAAGGATGATCAGGACAGTTAGTGTGGAACTTCCCAATTAGCTCAGGATATAAGTTGTCCTGCTTGTGAACTGAGGAGTGTTTCTCAGTACCATAGCCTTCCCAGTTCTACAAATACTGAAGATAGACTATGTAAGCTGGCTGGCCACAGATGATGCACAGCAGTGGATGTAGGGTACCTGTCAGGGTGAGAGCACAGAAAAGAAGGGGTTTTAGAAGAGAGATATGGAAAGTAGGATTAAGTTTTAAGGACCCTGGTAAAGTGTTTAAATTTGAAGGAAATGAAGATTTATTGATGAGACAGTTTGTGGGAATCCACTCGTGGACATGAGGAATGAGAACCAAGAAAAACAGGGTTCTTTGCATCTCAAAGATAATTTGTTAATTTTAACATGATCATATGAAATTATTTCCTTTGTGGTTTTAATAGCCTTAATGGACTTTTCAGCTCATTTACAGTTGAGATTTCAATTCACAGAAGATTCCAATAGTTTTGTGTGGGTGTAGTTTTATGAATAATTATCTTTTGACCTCTATTTCAAATAATGTGGTTACTTAAGGTGGCCTTAGCTGCAATTTTGCTGGCACTGTTTACTGGGAAAAAGGCATTGTCTTTTTAGTATTGGGATATTTCTTTTTATTAAATAATTGGCATGAATAATATTTTGCGGATTAAAATTCACAGGGCTCAGTGGCTGTGGTCAGAAAGCGCGATTGAAGGTAATGTCCAAGAGGGCAAGAAAAGATAGTTTAATCTGGAATTTTGGGAAGGAGGGTAGTCTTTGACACCTGGATGGAAGCATGACACGTGTTTTGCACAGTGGTGGATAAAGTACACAAACCAAATTGAAATATAAGTGAATTATATTTATCCCTGATGAGCAAGCTTGGAGCAACTGTGGCAAGGAAAAACTTCCTTAGATGGTATGAGATAGAAACCTTCAGAGGAACCAGATTCAAAAGGGGAACCATCCTCATTCGGGTAATATCCCAAACGAGGGGATTTAAGTGTGATTATAAAATCATAAAAACAATACACAAAACCGGAGAATGAGAAATACCATGAAAGTGTGTGATTAAGTAATGTCCTTTTTACAGAGGTTGTTTATCCTCAAAGTCCAATGTCCAAACCCTGCATTAAGTGGGATCAAATGGCTCTGGTACCTTTTATATATGGCTCGGGATGTTTGCAGTGTCAGCATCTACTCTTTGAAGGTCCTAAATCTTCATGAGGTGGGACACAAATAAAAACTCCCCGGTCTTTTACTGTTGAAATAGTAGTTAACCTCTTAGCCTTCAGCGCCGGTAATGGGACCGATATCCCATTGTTCTCAGGTGTTAATGTTTAGCAATAGATTAAATAAAAAGGCACAAGAGTAACCATGACTAACTATAAATCATTCTAAAGGTCTAAGCAGCGATTTTAGATCACTGTTTTTCAATGGAAAACATATAATTAATGTATTTGCTGAATTTGTGTAAGCTGTACACACAAACAGCATGCATAACAAATGCAGTACTTGCACATTTATTGTAATAACGGTCATGCATCCACTGCTGCAAAAAAGATAAGGGTCCCCTAAACAACATTTAGTGCTCCAACCAAACAATAGTGTTGTAATTTAGATGGTTATTCCTTTGTTCACATCACAGTACTTTGATTGGTGTATTGTTTATATATGTTTTGTATAAGAAAAACTTTCGCTTAAAAAACGACATCTTGTTGGGGAAAAAGCAAATATGGCTGGTAGAACAATGATAGTGTTACAAAACAAATGAGACCATCCACTAAGAAATTTGTTTAAAATAACAGTAAAAGAGGCGGGATCTCGGGCTTGAGCCTCCACTCTATAGGCAGGTGTCCTTGACATTCAGCTCTGCATCACCTATCACAGGGGTGGCCAACCTACGGCTCGCGAGCCGCATGCGGCTCTTTGGCTGGTTTCATGTGGCTCTTACGTTCATATAGAAGTTTGTGTTTGTTTGTTTGTTTTTTTTAATGTGCGTGTTCGCTTCGCTTGAGTTCAATATGGTATTTTAAGACTTAAATGAGCTTGCCCCTACTGGGAAACTTTGCGGTATATCAGACGAAACACAATTGTAATGATGCAATAAAAAAGCGCAGTGTGTGTGTGTGTGTGTGTGTGTGTGTAAGAGAAAGGGATGGGTGATGTTCATGTGTGCCCCTGTGTATGATGTGGCTCTTTGCGGTAACACAGTAAAAAATGTGGCCACCCCTGACCTATAATTTCAAACCTTTTATTTCCAGCCAGTAGCATTATAAAAACAAAATGATTGATGGAAAGTGTAGCCAATGAGTGCAGGATTCTAATGATATATGGGATATATATATACAGTGCCATCCACAATTATTGGCACCGCTGTTTAAGATGTGGTTGTGGACTTCAAAAAATCCTCCTTTTTTTTTAAACAACATAGAACCCTAATGCAAAAAAAGAGAAAAATCCAACCTTTTATTTAAGTACATAACTTTGGTGGTAAAAAAAATCACACATTTAGAAAGAAAAAAAAAAATGCCACAATTATTGGCACCCCTGATGTTAATACTTTGTACAACCTCCTTTTGCCAACAAGACAGCACTTAATCTCCTCTTAAAACATTTCACAAGATTGGAGAACTCAGAGAGAGGGATTTTTGACCATTCTTCTGTGCACAATCTTTCTAGATCATCCAGTGTCCTGGGTCCTCTCTTATGCACTCTTCTCTTTAGCTCGCCCCACAGGTTTTCGATTGGGTTGAGGTCTGGGGACTGAGATGGCCATGGGAGGACCTTGAGTTTGTGACTGCTGAACCACTTTTGTGTAGATTTTCCCACATTTTGGATCATTATATCCTGCTGAAAGACCCAATGACGACCCATCTTCAGCTTTCTGGCAGAGGCCATCAGGTTTTTATTTAAAATATCCTGGTACTTCAAAGCGTTCATAATGCCATGCACCCTAACAAGGTTCCCAGGGCCTTTGGAAGAGAAACAGGCCCACAGCATCACAGATCCTCCACCATACTTCACGGTGGGCATGAGGTGCTTTTCGGCATACTCATCTTTTGTTTTACGCCAGACCCACTTAGAGTGTTTGTTGCCAAAAAGCTCAATCTTAGTCTCATCTGACCAAAGCACACGATCCCAGTTGAAGTCCCAGTACCGCTTAGCAAACTCCAGACGTTTACGTTTGTGAGTGTTAGTGAGAAAAGGCTTTTTCCTTGCATGCCTCCCAAACAGCTTGTTGGCATGTAGAGAGCGTCTGATGGTTGTTTTGGAGACTCTGTGACCCCAAGATGCCACTCTTTGATGCAATTCTGTGACGGTGAGCTTGGGAAATTTTTTTACTTCTCTTACCATCCTCCTCACTGTGCGTTGTGGCAAGATAAACTTGGGACCTCTTCCAGCCTTGTTTGTCACTGTTCCAGTTGTTTTAAACTTCTTAATGATTCCTCTGACTGTAGATACCGGCAAGTTAAGGCGAGTGGCTATTTTCTTGTAGCCATTGCCTGACTTATGAAGGTCGACACACATCTGCCTTACTTGAATGGTGTGTTCTCTTGTCTTTGCCATGTTGACAAATGGGTAAGAGAATTAGGCCTCTGTGTCACGTCATATTTATACCCCAGGGAAACAGGAAATCATGAATTACTAATTAAAAGTCCCTAAATACCCTGACCAACCTTAGCAACTAAAAAAAAATATAAAAAAAAAAAAAAAAAATTACATTTTTCAGAGGAATTGTTAGGGGTGCAAATAATTGTGGCACACATGATTTCAAATTTTTTTTTTT
>MU559653.1:4755823-4775524 GCA_024362625.1 Silurus asotus | reverse complement strand
TTGGCAAAAGGAGGTTGTACAAAGTATTAACATCAGGGGTGCCAATAATTGTGGCACACATGATTTCAAGTTTTTTTTTTTTTTCTAAATGTGTAATTTTTTGTTACCACCAAAGTAATGTACTTAAATGAAAGGTTGGATTTTTCTCTTTTTTTGCATTTGGGTTCTATGTTGTTTTAAAAAAAAAGGAGAATTTTTAGAAGTCTACGACCACATCTTAAACAGGGGTGCCAATAATTGACACACATGATTTCAAGTTTGTTTGTTTTTTCTAAATGTGTGATTTTTTTACCACCAAAGTAATGTACTTAAATAAAAGGTTGGATTTTTCTCTTTTTTTGCATTTGGGTTCTATGTTGTTTTAAAAAAAAGGAGAATTTTTAGAAGTCCATGACCACATCTTAAACAGGGGTGCCAATAATTGTGGAGGGCACTGTATAATGATATAATTTATTCCCAACGTGGGTGAGTTCCTAGTTTTATTACACTTTAGAAACTCTTAGTGGTTAAACAGAGGACCACGTGCAGTGGCACCCCAGGGATGGCTGCAGCTCTCAGTTCTGCACAAACAGCTGTTTCCAGCTCATGCTAACTGGACTTTGTTTAAAAAGAAAAAAAGAGAAAACAAAGAAAAAAATGGACTGTCAAATAAGTTGTTTTATTAGAGATTTGCACAAAGCAGCGATGAGGAATTTTTTTGGGGGGTTGAGTAATAACAGAGACTTGGAGATCTGCATGGGGATGAAAAATTTTACATCTGTAAGTTAAATGAATCTCCCTTTACAGTTGTATACGATGTTATACGTTTTATTGCCTGTTTGTTTTTAAGAGAAACGCTTGAAATGTGTGTGTGTGTGTGAGTGTGTGTGTGTGCGTGTGTGTGTATTTTTGGGATTGGAATAACTGCACATCAATATGAATAGCCATGACTGTAAAGCAATAGCTTGGCTGGCTACCAAGCCATCAATATGAATGCCAAATCAATATTAATAGTCAAACATGTATAACAATAGCCTTTAATGGTCAGCCATTCATTTATATGCAGGCTGTATAAATAGAGTATGAATGGCCACCTGAGTTTAGCAGGTGGCTCTTAATCGGAGGAGGGAGAAAAGGATCAGACATAGTTTTAGATTTTAAGCATTTAATTTGTCATGAAAATCTTTATAAAATTTAAAATATGAACTCATGAGACATGTGGCTTTTAACCCAGTACTTTTCTGGATTGCTCTAGATTGATTTCATGTATTTACCGTATTTTTTGGACCAAAAGCCGCTACCTTTTTCCCACGTTTTGAACCCCGCGGCTTAAACAACGAAGCGGCTAATTTATACATTTTTTACAAACTTCAAAAAACTGAACCCCATAACATTAGACCAATAAAATTTCCGAACGGAAACGAAAAAAAAACGCACCTCACCTGTGTTCTGAGCTGCATGGCATTGGGAGAAAAAACTTCCATCGGGTGATTTTTAAAGGCACGACGATGCCAAAAGATAAACTCCCGAGAGAATTAGTTGTGAAAAGAAGGAGAAAGACAGTGAACAATGACTTTCTTGGTCGGCTACTGTTTAGATACAAGCTGTTGTAATGCGGATGGGTGAAGGGATAGCTCGCTTCTGTCATGCTAATCCCAAAATACCGCTATGCTTCTAAATGAAGCGCGACATATTTCACCAGTTATACCGTGTGTAACGTGTCTTTCGTTAAAGCCTGTGTAAAGTACATTAGTGTAGACAGTGTAGTGTAGTGTAGGCTTATAGACAGGTGTGGCTTATTTATGTAAAAAAAAAAATTGTAAAATTCAGTGGGTGTGGCTTATATATTGGTGCGCTTTATAGTCTGGAAATCACGGTATATATGAAATAATAATTATGTTCAATGCAGTAAATGTATATCCATGGTATATCCATTCCTTTTTGAGGAATATCAACTTTGAATGATTGACAGTAAAGCGCAAAGTGGCTTCTTTCAAGTCAAGTTTCAAGTCAAGTCAAGTTTATTTGTATAGCGCTTTTCACAACAGACATTGTCTCAAAGCAGCTTTACACAAATAGCAGCTTCTTTCCAAAGATATTAAAAAGTCTGTATGTAGCACATTTTTCTTAGGAACTGTTAACATTTAAATTTAGGTAGGGAATTTTCAGCTGTGAGTCCCAAAAGAGGTGAGGAAGGCTAACAGGATAACACAGTTAACCTAGCCAATTAAGGCCACGGGTGTTGTGGCAATTTAGATTTTGGAGTTTCTTTCATCATTTAGTCCTCTCTGATTTTTCTGTTTGCTGTTAAACTGATGCTGAACTGTATATTTATGCTAAGTAAATACTGTACCACCAAGCGGCAATCAAAACAAGTTCAAAACGGTCAAAACACGCTCTACCCTGATTGGTGGCTTGCCGTGTGCTTGATCAGCTAAGTTTCTAAACACTAATAAATAAAAAGAAACAACTGATTTCACAAAATGTAGATGAGTAAAAACATTTGACTTAAATTAAGTAAAGTCTCCTCAAATGGAAATACTTCAGTAAAGTACAGAAACAGCTACTGAAAAAAGAAAGTGACAAATTACATTTACTTCAATACTGTTCACTACTGATTTTGTGGTTTGGTTGATTTTGTAGATAAAAACCTGCCTAAATTACCATCCATGACACAATTTCAATCCCCAGCCATAATCCCCAGACCATTACACTGATGATTTAACAATGTAAGCTGGCAGATGTCACCCAAATGAGGATGGGTTCCCCTTTGAGTCTGGTTCCTCTCAAGGTTTCTTCCTCTTAACATCTAAGGGAGTTTTTTCTTGCCACAGTCGCCATGGCTTGCTCATCAGGGATAAATGTACACCACTCACCTTAACTGTTGATTTCTGTAAAGCTGCTTTAAGACTGTCTGTTGTGAAAAGCACTATAGAAATTTAAAACTAGTTTGAAAATTAGAAACTTGACTTGACAAATGTGTAAGAATGCAATAGTTACCTTTTCCTTTTTCATAAGTTTCCAAAACGTCCTACATGCACTATCCCTATAATAAACTCATTTCTAATCCTTTTCATCCTCTCCATCCCCAACGAAAACCTCGAAATCTTCAGCTCTGCTACGTCCAGCTTCATCTCCTGTCTTTTACTCAATGCCTCTATTTCTAAAGCATACAACATCACAGGTCTCGCCACAGTCCTATAAACTTTTTCTTTCACTCTTGCAGATACCCTTCTATCACAAATCACTTCTGCCACTTCTGCCACTTCTGCCCATTCTCTCCAGCGAGTACCTCCACCCCTCCAGTCTTCATCCTCCTAATTACTACTCTCACTTCCTCCTTACTAATCCTATCCATTTTCTACATCACCATCTCCACACCATCCAACCTTCTCTCTCGTTTTCCTTGTTCATCAGCTGCTCAAAATACTCCCCCCATCTTCTCAACACACTCTCTTCACTAGTCAACACATTTCCATCTTCATCCTTTATTGCTCTAACTTGCAGCATATCCTTCCCTGCTCGGTCCCTCTGCCTGGCCAATCGGTACAAATCCTTTTCTCCTTCCTTAGTGTCCATCTTCTCATATGCCTTTTCCTTCTCTTTCGTCACATCCCCTTTCACCTGCTGCCGCATCTCCTTGTACTCCTGCCTACTTTTCTCATCACTCTGTCGATCCCAATTTTGTTTTGCTAACCTCTTTCTTCTGATGCTTTCCTGCACTTCCCATTCCACCACCACGTCTCTTTGTTTTCCTTTCTATTTCCAGATGTCACACCACGTACCTTTCTAGCTGTCTCCCTTATTACTTCTGCAGTAGTTGCCCAATCATCCAGAACCTCTTCACCACCACCGAGCCCCTGTCTGACCTCTTCCCTGAATCTCACACTAGTCTTTCTCCTTCTGTTTCCAACATATTATTCTCCTTTCAGTCTTCACTCTCCTCATCTTCTTACCATCTCCTCACCTCCAAAACCATCCTACAGACCACCATCCGATGCGGTCTAGCTGCACTTTCCCCTGCCAACACCTTACAGTCTCCAATCTCCTTCAGGTTGCATCTCCTACAGAGAACATAGTCCACCAGTGTGCACCTTCCTTCACGCTTATATGTCACCCTATAATCCTCTTTCTTCTTAAAATAAGTGTTTACCACTGCCATTTCCATCCTTTTAGCAAAATCTACCACCTTAAAGACATACCTACCCATCACCTCCTCATCAACTCTGTTCCCTTCACTTACATGATCATTTAATCTGCTCCAATCAGCAATCTTTCATTCCTAGGTACCCCTTCTACCACTTCATCTAACTCACTCCAGAATTTTTCCATCTTCTCCACCTCATAACCCGCTTGTGGAGCATAATGGAGCACTGATGACATTTATCACCTTTTTTTCTTCCATTCAACTTTTCAATAATGTGCTTGGATACAGCACTCTGTGAACAGCCAGCTCCTTTAGCGATGACCTTTTGGATTTTAATTTGATGATTAGAGTGTGACATCACAAGTCTCCAATATTTAACTTTTTCACAATAATAAAATTTTCTGAGATACTGAATTTTGGGTTTTCATTAGCTGTAAGCCATAATCATTAAAATTTGAAGAAATAAACACTTAAAATATATTAGTCTGTTATATTATATATTAGCTGAAGTCTGTTCAGCTGTCCCTCAATACCATCTTGACAGGCACCAATGGCCCTAATATTAGTCAAAATAACTGAAATGTCAGGCTAGAACTAGCATCTTTCCCTTCTCTATCATATGTGGCAGAACCTTAAAATGTGAATAAAAAAAGACGTGATGAGAAAATGCAGAGTTTCAAAGTGGAGCATAACTTTTAAGCTGCCATCTTGCTTTGGGTCATGTGACCCGATTTTTTAAATAAAATTATGTACTATATGTTTTCATACTAAAATCACCAAAAAAAAAAAAGTGTTGAATTGAGTGTTTTTAACGTCAGAGCAAGTGCAAGTCAACGTGTTTTAGGAACTCCTATGTTAAGGTGCAAAGTGTACAATATGCAGTACAGTTCAGAACAGTGAGGAATTCCAGCACTAACTCCCACCCTCACCGCAATTAAAGAGCTGCATGTCATGGTGGAGGAACGACCTCCTTAGTCTGACAGTGAAGCAGGGCAGTGACAGCAGCCTGTTACTGAAGCTGCTCCTCTGTGTGGAGATGACCATGGCTATGATCATGGGTGGAGGGACATTCTCCTCTGTGCTACAGTTGGTTCCAGGGGGCACAGAGAGAGCAGAAGTGGGGGTTGGAAGTGCAGTGTAATGAGGTGTGAATGATTGGGGTGGGCAAACCTGTTTAAGAAGTAGTTCAGCCGGTTCCCTTTCCCCACATCTCCTTGAGTGGTGTTTTCCTGCATTGAACTGCTTTTGGTAATTATTTTCATTTCATCCCAACCTCCTTCATCCTGTTATACTGTAACATCTGCTCCAGCTTCCTCTTGTACAGGTCCTTCACCTCCCTAAAATGGACTTTGAGTTTCTTCTGCACACGCTTAAAATTCTGCTTATCACTGTCCTTAAAGGCCATCTTCTTCTGGTTCAGAAGATGCTCGGTATCACTCATGATCCGGGGCTTATTGTTTAAATAACAGTGTACAATTCTTACCTAAACTACAACAATGTTCATACAGAAGTTGATGTAACCAGTAGTGCAGACCAAAACCTCGTCAATGTTCCCACTATGCGGCCATAAAGTACAGGTATATCCTATTTTGTGTTTCTGAAACAGTCACTTAGAGCCTGCTCTGCTTTAGGAGACCACTTGATGAATGAGCGTGTGGTTGTGGGTAGTCGACTCACCCTTGGCTTGTAGTGAGGCTGAGGCAGAATAAGGTTGTGGTCTGCTTTCCCCAGTGGATTGTATCTGTAGGTGTCCTTTATATTGGCATACAGTAAATCAATAGTTCCCCTATTTTCCCTGGTATTACAGTACCACATACTGGTAGAAATCAGGTAATGTTGTGGCCAGACTAACATGATTAGAGTCCCCAGAGATTAACACAGGCGCCTCAGGGTGCTGCGTTTGTAATCTAGCAACAGCAGAATTGATGATGTCATACACTACTTCCATATAAGCATGTAGGGGGGATGTAAACAATTTAAACAATGGCAGAATCACAAATAGCTTTATTACATTACATAATGTAACAGAATAGTAAACCAAACAATTAAATAATGCAATATTTACAGAGCAAAAAAAATTGTTTAAATAAATTTACACGTTATTTATAAGTGTGCAGTTTACAAATAGACCATTGGATTCTATGTATAAATGTTTCAGTTATGATGGACAGTGTCTAGTTATAAATATTTTAATTGTTCATGCTGAGTATAGCCTGTGGACATTTTTTATTTTTTTTATGTGCCTGGCTGCTCTGGTGGATGGAGTTCGGTAGCGCCGACCAGAAGGCAACAGTTTGAAGAGAGAGTGGGCTGGGTGTGTGTGTGGGCCCAAAGTGATTTTCTTAGCCCTTTTCTCCACTCTGGATGAGTAAGGATCTTGGAGATTGGGCAGTGAGGCACCTATAGTCCTGACTGTCTGCTGTAGCCTCTTGGTGTCTATTTGGTAGCTGAACCAAACCAGACAGTTGTAGATGTACACAGGACAGAATCAATGATGGCCGAGTAGAATTGTTTTAGCAGCTCATGTGGCAGGTTGAATTTCTTCAGTTGGCAAAGGAAGTACAATCTCTGCTGGGCCTTTTAATCAATGGAGTCAATGTTGTTGTCCCATTTCAGGTTCTGAGAGATAGTGGTACCCAGAAACTTGAATGACTCAACTGTTGTTACAGTACTGGTAATGATGGTGAGTGGGGGGAGTGCTGAGCATTTCTCCTGAAGTCCGTGATCATCTTCACTGTTTTGAGCGTGTTGAGCTCCTGGTTGCACCAGACAGCCAGCTCTTTAACCTCCTGTTTGTAAGCAGACTCGTCTCCATCCTGGATGAGGCTGATGACTGTAGTGTCGTCTGAAAACTTCAGGAGCTTAACAGAGGGATTTTTAGAGGTGCAGTCATTTGTGTACAGAGAGAAGAGCAGTGGTGAGAGAATGCAACCCTGGGGAGCACCAGTGCTGAAAGTGAGAGACCTAAATGTGAGTTTGCCAAGCCTCACTGTCTACTGCCTGTCTGTCAGGAAGCTGGTAATCCACAGACAGATTGGGGTGGGCACAAAGAGCTGGTTCAGTTCAGTTCATTAATTGTATAGTGCTTTTAACAATGAACATAGTCTCAAAGCAGCTTTACACAGATAAAGATCTGGTGATGTGGTAATTATTAATTTAATTAATTATAAATTAATAAGATCTTTTTTATAAGTGTAAGTTTGTCCCATGATAAGCAAGTCTGTGGCAAGGGAAACAAAATTAAAGGCCGAACTGAAGTCTACAAACAAGATCCTTGCATAGGTCTCAGGTCTGTTAAGATGTTGCAGTGTATAATTGAGTCCCATGTTGACTGCATATTCTGCAGACTTGTTTGCTCTGTAGGCAAACCGAATGGAATCCAGCAGATGTCCTTTAGGTAGGCCAGGATCAGTCTTTTATCTGTCTTCTGAAGACTTGTTTTACATCCTCTACACATACCTTAAGCGCAGGTTGAATGGAAAGGGAGGCAGGAAGGGGTGTTGTGTAGAACACATTTAGGTCTTCAGCCAGTTGTTAGATTTTACATTTTACATTTGCGGAATTTGGCAGACGCCCTTATCAAGAGCGGCGTACAAAAGTGCTTTAAATCTCTAGTAATGAAGTTGTTGATTCTCCACAGACTGTGGGGGTGGTGTATTGTACTTGGTTATGTACCTCAGACCAGTCCATACTAACACTTTCGTTGGCTAAAAACTGTTTTTCCAGCTTTTCAGTGTAGGTTTTTTTTTTCTGATCTTCTTTGTTTGTTCCTGGCCTGGTTATACAAGATTTTATCCATGCTTCTGTAATCATCCTCATTGGCATGATGAAGCTGTTTTTTCCCACTAAACTAATGTTTTTTTTATTATTATTGAATGATAAGAATGAACTGGTGGGGATGCACATATCCTTACAGAAACTGATGTATGAAGTTACAGTCTCCATGAGCTCGTCCAGATCGGTGGCTGCAGCTTAAAAAAAATGTTTAATCCTGCTCTGCTTCATTAGTCGATTTTTTAACAGTCCTTAGAACAGGTTTAGCTGATTTTAGTTTTTGCCTGTAGGTTGGTATAAGATGAACTAGACAGTGATTAGAAAGCCCCAAAGCTGCTCATGGGATACGCATCCTTTATTGAGGTGTAACAGTGATCCAAAATATTACTGTTTTAGGTGGGACATGTAAAGTGCTGTCTGTATTTTGGCAGTTTACGGGAAAGATTTGCTTTGTTAAAGTCTCCAACAATGATTTAAAGAGAGTCTGGGTACCTTTGCTCCATTTTAGTTATTTGTTCAGCCAGCTGTTGCAGCGCTGCGCTCACGCATGTTTCTGGAGGAACAAAAAAAATTATAACCTAAAAAAATGCAATGCAAACCTCCAGGATTGTCCTCTTCTGGTGTCCGATTGCTTCGTATCCCTGTAAAAAAAAAGTCATCATTCAGAGTACATTAGCAATGTGGACTGATCATGACCAAAAATAATGGTGCATACTAAACATGGTTAGAACAGTGTGCTGGTGTCTTCATGGAAGCATCCAAATTCTCAGCATCAGCCCCAATATCAAAGTCACTTCCATCGCTGCCATCAGAGTTCAGTTTATAATAAAACCAGATACTAATATTAATACTACAGTATGTTACATTTGTAACTAAAAGCTCATCGATTTGAATCATAACATTAAAGATTTTCACCAATTTATCATGATGTCTTAATACTAGCCTAATTCTACACAGGACATATTAAGGACTCTCATCATTTTATAATTTAAATGCATACCTTCAATTTCAATGCAATCAAGTGATTTGCCTTGAAGATCAGGAAGACAACCTTTTTCCATAGCTAGAAGGAGTTTTGAAATTTTAGCTAGCTGGGTTGTAGCTTGTGGGAGCTTGTAGTATTCATGATGTACACGAATATCATGTCCCAAGAAATCAGCAACTTGATCCAATTCAATATTTTTAATGTTAAGGATTTAAAAGAGAGTTCCAACATGTTTACGCAAATGTGTACGTTTGCGTAAAAATGCTAGTTTTGACTGTGGTACCGCAAAGAGCCACATGGGCACACACATGGACACATGGGCACACATGAACATCACCCATCCCTTTCTCTTACACACACACACACACACACACACACACACACCTCTGCTCAGCCAGATTTATTGTAAATGTCACACACCAACATAATGACAGAAATTGACTCCTACAGTACTAAGACCACAGGACAGTCATTTTCAACAATGACCATTGTGTGCACTGTCTCACATACACAAACTCTGTTTAACCAAGTCCACAAAAAAAATATATAATAATTTACAATAGCGTTTTTCTTTTACTATTCTCTATACTTAGTGGGACTTTTGGCATTCCTTGCCTTGAACAATCCCCTTCAAATCTGCCTTGTATTCCGTTGTTGCCACTCGAAGCAATTCATTTACATGGGTGTCAGTCAGAACAAATCGATGCTTTGATTTCACATGTTTCAGGGTAGAAAACAAGGACTTTGTTTGTGTTTTTTTTTTCTTTTCATGTGCGTGTTCACTTCGCCTAAGTTTAATACGTTATTTTCGTCAAATGCGCATGTGCGTGAGATTGGGCAATTCATTTTTACAAGGGGCCACATGAGAAACCTGAATTGTGTCAGAGGGCCACACCAACGATAATATTTTAGGGATGCACCAAAATGAAAATTCAATTCAAAAGTCAATGAAATCCATCATTTTTTGTGTTATGCCTTTTGCCTTGGCACCATCACTGGAAAACTTTCCTGCCTTTTTAAAAACGTCCGCTAAAGACGGAGTGTGCATGCTCAGATTGACTTTCCTTTTCTGCGTTGCGTTCTTCTCATATTTAGAAGGCAATCAGGATGTTTGGATTTCAGGTGATAAATTAATCCCGACTTGGAGAAACTCTTTGCAGATACACCCCCTCTTGAAATTTCAGCATTGCATGTTTTGCACATCGCTATCCGCACACCGCAGACATCTTGCTTTTATCCAGATAACCGTGTGCTGGCTGCGCTTTTTTATTGCGTCATTACAATTGTGTTTCTGCCGTGTTGTTTCAGTGATTTAGGTATTTCCGAAAATTCTTGGTGCATCCCTGTAATTTATGATTGGCCTCATGCCAAGGTCTGATATACCAAAAAGTTTCCCAGTAGGGGCAAGCTCATTAAAGTCTTAAAAATACCGTATTGAACTTAAGCAAAGTGAACACGCACATTAAAAATCAAACACACACAAACTTTGAAAGGAACATAAGAGCCGCATGAAACCTGCCAAAGAGCCGCATGCGGCTCGCTAGCCGTGGGTTGGCCACCCCTGATCTAAGATGTTCTGGATTTTGAGCACCACACTGAAATGCATAGAGTCTTAGTCCTGGCCCCTGTAATGACTTTGGCACTTAGGTCTGGCAAACAAGAAGCAGTTTTCATTCAGTACCTCACAGTCCTTTCTTTTACTGAGCAAAAGTGTCAGTGCATCCACCATGTGTGGTGTAAGAAGGGCAGCGACTTTTCGTCCTCTTTTACCCCTGATCACAACTCTGCTGTAGTGGTTTAAAGTTTCTGTTAAAATTTTTAGGTCTTCTTTGTTGCCTCTTCCTCTTTATGATGCTCCAAATGTTTTCTATGGGTGAAAGATCTGGACTGCAGGCTGGCCATTTCAGTACCCGATCCTTCTTCTACGCAGCCATGATGTTGTAATTGATGCAGTATTTGGTCTGGCATTGTCATGCCATCAGAGATACAGGCTTCAGAACTGAGCACTGATAACTTGGGTTGTCCTTATCCTCTTTAGTCCGGATCACATGGCGTCCCAGTTTTCAAAAAAGAACTTCACATTTTTATTCGTCTGACCACAGAACAGTTTTCCGCTTTGCCACAGTCCATTTTAAATGAGCCTTGGCCCAGAGAAAACGGCTGCGCTTCTGGATCATGTTTAAATATGATATTTTTTTACCAATAGAGTTTTAGCCAGCAACGGCGAATGGCACGGTGGATTGTGTTCACCGGCAATGTTTTCTGGAAGTATTCCTTAACACATGTTGTAATTTCCATTACAGTAGCATTCCTGAATGTGATGCAGTGTCGTCTAAGGGCCCGAAGATCACAGGCATCCAGTATGGTTTTCTGGCCTTGACCCTTACGCACAGAGATTGTTCCAGATTCTCTGAATCTTTGGATGATATTATGCAGTGTAGATGATGATAACTGCAAACTATTTGCAATTTTTCTTTCAGAAACTTCTTTCTGATATTGCTCCACTATTTTTGCCACAGCATTTGGGGAATTGGTAATCCTCTGCCCATCTTGACTTCTGAGAGACACTGCCACTCTGAGAGGCCCTCATGTACTGCTGTAATGCGTAAACTTTTTCAAATCACAAGTTCTGGTTGGTAGTCTTCTTACTTTGAGCATCCCAGTTCCTTTCTTTACCACATCAAAATTATGCTGATAGTTGCCTTTGTTTCCAAGTTTCTCCAGCAGTACTTTAAGTTTTTTTGAGTTCTTTGGCAATGACAGTGCTTTTGCAACCTCACATCCTGCCATATGTGTTTTCAAATGGTGAGAGATTTTTGATTAGTTTCGTATTTTCTGAACAAGAAATTACAGATGACTGCAGCCATTACATTTTCTTTGGGTTTCTGACACTTGCTTAACCGGAACTTTCCCTAAAAGATTATCTGAGCATTGTGCAAAGCTTGCTTCATCAGAATCTAAATCAGTCAACTGTTCCTCATAAAGTAAATCAGGATCTTCACAAAAGCCTTCTCTGGTCTTTAAATACATTTTGCCATTGTTTGCAACATCAGGAATCTTGGAATAGATAGGCAACTCTACTAAACTCTCAGATTTTCTGCCTGAATCTGGTACATACCCCTCATTTGATAGTGACTCATCTTCATCAGAACTTATTTACCAGAAAACAAATTATTATAAACTTTCTTTTCAAATGGACTAAAGTTTATGAAACAATGTAGAAATGTGCTTACCCATGTTAGTATTCGTTCTCAATTTTTCCAAGTTTAGCAAAGCAGGACTTGTTCCAAAAACCAGAGCAGACTGCAAGTGAGTGTAAACTAAATAAGCAAGAATGCAAGATTCTTAAGACTTAAAATAAAAATTAAAAAACACCTGAACCACTACCTTGAAACCGTGAACTATTTGGACAAACCACACCAGTTATAAATGAATTAACATATTAAAATATAAGGTTAATTACTGACCTTTGCATCTTAGACCAATCCATTTGTGTGCTACAGCAGGTCCAACACAGGCAACACACTTGTTATTGCTCGAAACAGTTGCAAGTACCATTTTATGTTTACAATTATGTGAAAAGTATTACCAGAACAGCCAATTAACATCATAATCAAATCTATATGTTTAAGAGCATTGGACATTTTCACAAATTAAACACAAATATGGTAAAGAAAAACAACTAATTCTTAATTCACAGGGTTTACTCTTGACTTTATAGGAGGTGTGTGAAAGCTGAGGTGATAAAATAGCAAGGTTTTTGTATATTCTACTGAACAGTGAGACTGATTTATGATATACAAATTTTGTTCAAGAACAGTTTTGGTTATTGTAAGATAGAGTATATACTTAAAAACATAACCAAAACAAATACTAAGTTCATAATTATCTTACAGAATTTCTTATGACAAAAATAATGTCTACCAGGCAACCTTACTTTTTCTGTCTTTTCACAAAGTTCTTTTGAATCCTGTTCCTTAGGCTTAGAGTGGTCCTTTACGGTTGTAATATGAAATAGATAAAACAAAATGCTTTTATATAAACCTGTCCAAGGATATTTTAATGGCTAACATCTCCCTTTAGGCTGGACACAAACCAATAAGATTTTCAAGCAATTTTTGGTTTAAACATACTACTGACCATCTGATGTATAGACAGCAGCAAAATATTGGAGTTATTCCAAAAATTAGACAGTGTAAGCCTGGCTGTAGTGTCTTCTTAACCAGGTTAACATATTTAAGGACTATCATTAACGACATAATTAGCACAAGCTCATCCAATTCCTGGTTAGTCACTGCGCATGTGTGCTGCTTTGACCACTATGAGTTTGTAAATAATATTAAAACTAAGACTCACCCACGTGGGGAATCAAATTCTTCCGTATACAGTTAGAATCCTGCACTCATTGGCTACATTTTCCATTAATCACTTTGTTTCCATAATGCTACTGGCTGGAAATAAAAATTTTAAAATGATAAAATTCCGCCTCTTTTACTGTTTTTTTTATTTTTATTTTGTGTGGTCTCATTTCAGTACCCGGATCCTTCTTCTACGCAGCCATAATGTTGTAATTGATGCAGTATGTGTCAGGTTGAAAAATGCAAGGTCTTCCCTGAAAGAGATATGTTTTTCTAGAACTTAGATATACCTTTCAGCATTAATCGTGCCTTTTCCTATGTGTAAGCTGCCCATGCCACATGCCCTTATGCAAACCAATACCATCAGAGATGCAGGCTTCAGAACTGAGCGCTGATAAAAATGTGGTTTGTCTTTGTCCTCTTTAGTCTGAATGACATGGTCCCAGTTTTTAAAAAAAAGAACTTCAAATTTTGATTTGTCTAACCACAGAACAGTTTTCCACTTTGCCACAATCCATTTTAAATGAGCCTTGGCCCAGAGAAAACGCCTGCGCTTCTGGATCATGTTTAAATATGGCTTAATTTTTGACCTATAGTATTTTAGCCGCCACCGGCGAATGGCACGGTGGATTGTGTTCACCGACAATATTTTCTGGAAGTATTCCTGAGCCCATGTTGTGATTTCCATTACATTAGCATTCCTGTATGGGATGCAGTGCCGTCTTAGGGCCTGAAGATCACAGGCATCCAGTATGGTTTTCCGGCCTTGACCCTTACGCACAGACATTGTTCCAGATTCTCTGAATCTCTGGATGATATTATGCACTGTGCCCATCTTGACTTCTGAGAGACACTGCAACTCTGAGAGGCTCTTTTTATACCCAATAAGTTGCAAATTGGTCCTCCAGCTGTTTTATTATATGTACATTAAACTTTTCTGGCCTCTTATTGCTACCTGTCCCAACTTTGTTGGAATGTGTAGCTCTCATGAAATACAAAATGAGCCAATATTTGGCATGACCTTTTAAAATGTCTTACTTTCATTATTTGATATGTTGTCTATATTCTATTGTAAATAAAATATAAGTTTATAAGATTTGTAAATTATTGCATTCCTTTTTATTTACAATTTGTACAGTGTCCCAACTTTGGAAATCGGGTTTGTAATAAAGAAGGATATGCAATTCTAAGTGTGAAATATCTAAAGTATACTTTTTGTTATGAAAATGTAAATGACAACAATATCATTTTTTCTATAGGGATATTCTGCACAGCAAAAAAAGACATGTGTTTGTCTTCACCATGTCAGAATGGAGGCACATGCTTTAAAGGAGTGGCTGACTATAGATGTTTATGCCCAAAGGAACCACTTATTTATGTGGGTAAAGACTGTGAGCTACTGTATGATGCTTGTGCTCATGTCAACTGTCATAGCTGCTTCAGCACCCTAGGAACAGATAACTACGTTTGTCCATGTCCAGAGGGCTTTGGAGGCCCAAATTGTACTCATAAGATGGACAACTGTAAGAGCAACCCATGCACTGGAATAAAGAACCACTGTGTGGATACAGATAATGGATATTCCTGCCATTGCCCGATCGGCTACAATGGTGAGGACTGCCAGACTCATGTGATGGATTGCTCAGGTAATCCCTGCTTTAACAATGCAACCTGCATTCAGACATACCATGGCTATGAGTGCAAGTGTGGTCGTGGCTTCCAGGGGACCCACTGTGAACACAATACCAACGAATGCCTGTCCCAACCTTGTCAGAATGGTGCCATTTGCCTCGATGGTATAGATGTGTATCACTGCTTCTGTGTGCCTGGATTTCAAGGCTACAACTGTGAGATAGACATTAATGAGTGTGCATCACAGCCCTGTGAGAACAATGGAAAGTGTACTAATGGGAAGGATCGTTACATCTGTGAGTGTAGGATAGGATTCACAGGTAAGTATGCTGACTTTTATGTTTAGCATGTTATCTCCTTAAGTACACCACACAAACATCTCAATTGTAGTAACATTTATAGACTGTGTTCACAGTTGGTGTGAGGTTCTTTTGCTAAAATGCTGTATTTGGATAATGCCAAACATGCCCCCGGTTCTGGTGACTAAATAATTATATTTTAGACTCATCTGTACAAAGCACATAATTCCAGCCTTTGTCTCAGCAAAGGTTTGCTCCTTGCACACCTCCATTGATATTTTAAGTTGTGCAGTCTCTTTCTGATTTTACATTCATGCATTTTGACAATAACCATGCCTGCTGTAAGTCCCTTGATTATATTTTAGGGTTTTTGTAGACTTGTTTGGAATCTTGTGGTCTGCTTGGTTTGAGTGAATTAGCTTGGACTAATTAGCTTGGACTTAGCTTTCTCCTTCAAAATGTTATGTAACAATGTTCTAATAATTTGCACATGATGTGATACACATGTAGAAAATTTGAAAAAATGAAAATATCACATTCCTAAGTATTTAGATCCTTTGCAACAATAATTAAAATGCATTCAGGTGCTTCCAAATTTGATAAATTTCCTGAGATGTTTCTACACCTTGACTGGAATCTACCTGTAAAAAGCTTTATGGATTCAACATGATTTGGAAAGGCACACATCTCTCTGTTGAAGAATTTAAATCTGAAAATGTATATTACAAAACAAAAAAACCTGCCATGATGTTAAAGGAACTGCTTGCACAGCTCAGAGACAGGATTGTTGCAAGGTATAGATTTGGGGAAGGCTACAAAACTGCACTGCACTAAAGCTTCCTAAGAGCACAACCAGGACTCGTGGCCAAACCGAATAATCAGGGTAGTAGGCCCTAGTAAGAGAGATGACCAAGAACCTGATAATTACTCTGACTAAGCTCTGGAGAGCCTGTGTAGAGATGGGACAAAGTTCCAGAAGGACAACCATGTCCTACCAGAGCCCTACTTTGGAGAGACCTGAAAACGGCTTTCCCCTGATGGTCCTCATCCAACCAGACCAATCTTGAGGGTATTCTGCATGTAGAATACCAGAAGATTCCCCCAATCCAGGTGTGCAATGCTTGTTGCAAAAAGACGTGAGGCTTTAATTGCTGCCAATGGAGCTTTAACTAAGTATCGAATAAAGGGTCTAAATACTTAGTATTGTGTATGCAATGTGAAACAACTGTCATATCTAACTCAATGCATATTTTTTATATATATATATATATATATATATATATATATATAATAAATAATGAGTACACCCCTCATATATATATATGTATATATATATGAATAATGGGTACACCCCTCACAATTCAGCAACCATTTTAGTATATCCTCTCAACGGACAATACTATAGAAATAAAACTTGGATATATTTTAGAGTAGTAAATGCTCTGCTTGTATAGCAGTATATATATACTGTTCTCTGAAAATAACTCAAAATAAAGTCATTATTGTCAAAATAACGTGAGTACATCCTGAAGTGAACATGTGAAAACTGCCCAAAGTGTCAATATTTTGTGTGATTACCATTGTTATCTAGCACTGCCTTCATCTTCCTGGGCATGGAATTCACCAGTGCTGCACAGGTCCTCTTCCACTTCTCAGTAATTACATCACAGAGCTGCTGTATGTTAGAAACATGGCGCTTCTCCGCTTTCTTCACCAGCATGAAAAAGCCTCACAGGATCTCGATATAGTTCAGGTCTGGGGAAATACTTGGTCACTCCATCACTTTCAGTAAGGCAGTTGTCATGTTGGCACTGTGTTTTTGGTACTTTTTATGTTGAAAATCTGGCATTCAGCCCAGTTTCTGAAGGAAAGACTTCAGAATGTCACAGTACATGTTGAAATCCATGTTTCCTTCGATGAACTGCAGTTCCCCAGTACCAGCACTCATGCAGCCCCAACTCATGATGATTCCACCACTATGCTTGACTGTAGGCAAGACACAATTTACTTGGTACACCTCGCCAGGGCGTTGCCACACTTGAACACCATTTGAGCCAAAAACGTTTATCTTAGTCTCATCAGACCACAGGACATGGTTCCAGTAATTCATGCTCATGATAGGTTGTCTTTGGCAAACTGTGTCTTATAAGCGAGCTTCAGAAGAGACTTCCTTCTATGACAACGGCCATTTAAACTGACTTGTTGCAGTGTGTGGTGTATGGTCTGAACGCTAACAAGTGGACCTTCCGCTTCTGCAGCCTCCAAAGCAATGCTGGCAGCACTCATCTGTCTGTTCTTTAAGCCAGGTTCTGCACCTGACGCACAGCACGAGGACTCAACTTCTTTGATTGACCCTCGCGAGGCCTTTTTCGAGTGGAACCCGTCTTGGAAAACCTCTGTATGACAATGTTCACTGTACTGTAACTCATTTGTGCCATGTAGCAGACGCCCTTGTCCAGAGCAATTTACAAAAGCGCTCTGAGTCTCCAGCAATAAATAAATCTACACTGGTATGCTAACTTGGAAAGTGCCAATTTAAGTGTTTCTGGAAGAGGTAAGTGTTCAACCGTCTCTTGAAGATAGCCAGGGACTCCGCTGCTCAGACTTCTAGGGGTTGTTCATTCCATCACCTCAGTGCCAGAACAGAGAAGAGCCTTGAAGTATACTTACCTTTCATTCGTAAGTGTATTCGTAAGCGTATGTTGATATATGCATTCCACATCCTTTTGGACTCTACACTCTCGCCACGGCTGCGCTTTCTCCCAAAGCACAACCTGGATCACTCCTTTTCTCCCGTGCATTTGTTCCTGGACTATGTGGACCTCGCCCCTCCAGGGCGTACCACGGATATCTCTCCCTGGGTTTCTAAGGATTGCCATGTGTGTATATGTGTCTCTCTCTCTCTTCATTAAATCAAAGAGAACTGTGCTCCAGCTTCTGCCGCTGCATGACAGAATAACGGACCGAAGAAGGAACATGATCGGATTACCACTGTGGGTACTGATCCGGTCTATAACGGCAAGACCCGCCTATACAAGGGAAGGACTCGCTCTGCCGCGATAAATAGGCAGCCGAGCTCTGCTCAGCTCGCTCGCTTTGGAGCATGCAAGCGCAGCCCTGCCACGCCCCCAAGAATGCGATGGAATTCCCGGCTCGCTTCTCCGGCAAAATGGCAGCGTGGGGCGGATTTATACGGAGCATCGGCAAACATATGGATTTTTATTCGTCCTTTTACCCCACTGAAAGAGCCAAAATTGCGCTTCACATATCTCTCCTGTCTGTCTCTCTCTCTCTCTCTCTCTCGCCATTAAGTTGCGGAGCACGGCGGGAGGTGATTTCAGCTCATGCACTCACTTCATCAGGCTTCTCACAAGAATGTTCGGGATGACTACGGCGGATCTCCATAGTTTCCACGAGCGCTCCGCTCCGCTCCGCTCCAGAGTGTCGACGAGCGGCGTGGACTTCAGGGCGTACGATGGATATCTCTCCCTGGGTTTCTGAGGACTGCCGTGTGTGTATATGTGTGTCTCTCTCTCTCTCTCTCTCTTTATTAAATCAAAGCGAACTGTGCTCCGGCTTTCGCCTCCGTTCATTCGCTGCATGATAGTTACACACTGTACAGCTGTTATTATATAGGGTGTACTAACTTTGGTTGGCAGCTATTTTGACAATAATGGCTGTACGTTGAATTATATTCAGAAGACACTAAATCTGTATTGCTATACAGTCTGCACTACTTTAAAAAATACCCGAGTTTCATTTTTATAGTATTGCCACATGATATAATAATATGTTTGGTAAAATGTAACTGGTGTACTCTCACTTTCCTGAGCTACTTTGTATATATATACACACACACACACACACACACACACACACACACAGACACACACACACACACACAAAGTATCTCAGGAAAGTGAGAGTACACCAGTTACATTTTACCAAACATATTATTATATCATGTGGCAATACTATAAAAATGAAACTCGGGTATTTTTTAAAGTAGTGCAGACTGTATAGCAATACAGATTTAGTGTCTTCTGAATATAATTCAACGTACAGCCATTATTGTCAAAATAGCTGCCAACCAAAGTTAGTACACCCTATATAATAACAGCTGTACAGTGTGTAACTATCATGCAGCGAATGAACGGAGGCGAAAGCCGGAGCACAGTTCGCTTTGATTTAATAAAGAGAGAGAGAGAGAGAGAGACACACATATACACACACGGCAGTCCTCAGAAACCCAGGGAGAGATATCCATCGTACGCCCTGAAGTCCACGCCGCTCGTCGACACTCTGGAGCGGAGCGGAGCGGAGCGCTCGTGGAAACTATGGAGTGGAGCGGCGCGCTCGGCAGAGTACTGGAGCGGAGCCCTTCCAGAATCAAGGGGGCTGTAATGTAGATCCGCCGTAGTCATCCCGAACATTCTTGTGAGAAGCCTGATGAAGTGAGTGCATGAGCTGAAATCACCTCCCGCCGTGCTCCGCAACTTAATGGCGAGAGAGAGAGAGAGAGAGAGA
>MU559653.1:4694851-4755030 GCA_024362625.1 Silurus asotus | reverse complement strand
ATCTATCTATCTATCTATCTATCTATCTATCTATCTATCTATCTATCTATCTATCTATTTATTTATTGCAGGAGTGAACTGTGAAATTGAGATTGATGAGTGTGAAGAGACTTCTATCTATCTATCTATCTATCTATCTATCTATCTATCTATCTATCTATCTATCTATCTATCTATTTATTTATTGCAGGAGTGAACTGTGAAATTGAGATTGATGAGTGTGAAGAGACTCCTTGCCAGAATGGTGCTACATGCCATGACTTTGTGGGTTTTTACACATGTGAATGTATGCCTGGGTTTGAAGGCATCAGCTGTGATGTGGATGTCAATGAATGTATTAGTGTGCCGTGCCTCAACAATGGCACATGTATTGATTTAGTCAACAGGTAAGAATTATGTGAGTTTTTTTTTTTTTTTTTTTTTGCTTTAAAAGGCCTTTTGGATTATTGCAGCTTTTCTGTGGAAGTTACAGTTAAATAAATACACTTAAACTTGCTGTGAGCTAAAACACTGGAAACTGCTGTTTTATTGTGGACTATCAGTAAAAAACATTTTATATAATCTTATAGAACCATGGATATTTGTTGATTCCGCAAAATAATTTTGTAAATAAAACATAACAACTTTAGTTGATATCGATATATGATGCTCATGAGATTGACTGATTAGTAAGACAGAGCTCACTAAATCAGAACTTGACTCAGTAAATCAGTAAACCTCTACAAAAAGAAACACTCAATTCTGCAGTTAGTTACAGGAGTACAAGCACTTATTCTGTAATCCAAGGGATGCCAGGTGAAGCAATTTGTGTAAATCAACATTTGTATTGTATTTTGCAGATGGCAAGTTGACAACCATGCTTAAGAAAACCTATATAAAATATAATACAACATTGTTTTGACAATTGTTTTTGTTTAAAAATACATATATTTTGTTCATTTGTGATGATAGAAGCATCTAAAATATATAATTAATTTAATTTTGTATAATAATTTAATGATATATGCATAAATTAAATATACAAACATTGAAACCAAGCATGTAAACGTATAGTAAATCTGCAGTAAATCACAATTGAAAGCAGAAGTTAACTGTTGCAGTAGACATATGCTATAAAAAGAAAATGAAATGAAAAAACTCAGCAAGCTAACAGGCTTGTTTAAAAAAAAATAAAAAATATGCATTGGTGTACAAACAACAGTGACTAAAAATGTAATAGCTTATTGCTGCTGTTATTTGCCGCTTTTAGATTTTGTATTTATTCGCACCGTTTTAATTAAATCCATCACTATGTCACCAGCGAGGTGATTTGTGCAATCTGAGTCATGACAGAGCAGATCTATTATGAGTGTCCCGAAGTTAGCAAACAAACAGTTTACACAATATCACTTCATTAAACTAAACCTTTTTACCATAATGAGGATTACACAGTTTTTGCTTACCGTGCTGATGTTTTGCCTTCATCCGTGACACCAGTGTGTTTTCTTTACACTTGCTCGTGTATTACTGTGGTTGTGTGTCAATTTTAGGCATAAGTGTGATTGCAGTGGGACAGGGTTTATTGGCTCAATTTGTGAAGAAGAGATTTTGGAATGTGAGTCTGAGCCCTGTCAGCATGGAGCCACTTGTCTTGAGGGAATTAATCAATACACCTGTCAGTGCTGGCCAGGTAACCTGCTTTTTAATTAATTATTACAGTAATACCATTGTCCATGGCATTTGCTAACATAATACATTTTCTGTTAGTTGTTTTATATACAGTCATGAGAAAAAGAGAGTAAAACCTTTTAGTTTTTTTTTTAACAGAGCCTTCTTTCAATTTTATTAGCAAACAAATAACTTCAGAGTTGAGTAGTACATTTAGAAACCACATGGGAAATATAAGGACACTATATATTTTAGTAACATATACAAATTGAGTTTATCAGTCTGTCACAATGTTTTAAATAAACTTTTGCCTCATATTAGTCTTGAGCATATCCTGGAGTTCAAAGTTGTTTTTTGTAAAACAAAAAAAATTAAGCTGTGCATGCTAATCAAAGCGAATCATTTGCTGCTGTTATTTTTCAAACTAAAGTGCTTTTTTGTGTTTTTGTCCAATGCTGGGAAGATTGTTAACAGACTGGAAAGCATTTCATATTTAAATAATCCTTTATACTGTTCAATGGTGGATTTCAACTTGTTTCAATATGACTATAAACCTTTACCCAGACCGATGAGCAGCAACAACTGCCATGAGATCATGGCTAATGTACTTTCTTGGCATAGCAATACATCTGCTTTAAAACTCCAAAACTGCTTTATGTTTTGTTTTTATAGGGGTTTTTAGACTTGTTGTTGATTAACTAATTATGTTCATTAGTAACAATTGACTGCTAATTGCTGCCTCAATGTTTGTGGAAGTAGGAAGGGTGTAGAGAATTGCTTTATTTATAGAAATTGGTGAGGACAATAAGCTTGATATTTAGACTATGATAAAATTAAATATAGAACTGAAGTTGGTGCACATACTTATTCCCTTGAATTTAACATAAGGATTATGACATGGACAAATACCACCATACTCAGTAATAGCAATACCATCCTGACATCACTCAAGAATGTTTATTAGTAGGCAGCAAGATTTACAGTGTATGTGTACATTGTTGTCAATGTGGATGACTTTGTGTTGGTATTGTTTAAAGAGTCTAATGTACTTTCTTCCTGGTTATATAAATACACCTGCGGGCGAGAAGTGGAGGAGGAGAGAAAACTCGTTTTTTTTGCTACTCTCGCTATCACTACTGTACACTACGTATCCCTAAACTGTTAATTTGTAACTTTTTCTTCTTTGCTCATAATAATTTTCACCACAATCTTTCTTTCTTGCTTTGTTTCGCCATCTAGCAGTGGTGTTTCGCGCTCGTACCTCAATTTTTTGCTCGCGTAACAAAGCAAAAAATTGACCAAGTGACCGCTCGTACCTCGGAAAACTCGTACTTTAATGCACTCATAGGTCAAGGTACCACTGTATAAATAAATATATTTTATATTGTTTAATGTAGGCACCTTTGGCTTTCTTGACAGCTTTGCACCATCTTGGCAATTCTCTCAGTCAGCCTTATGTGGTAGTCACTTGGAATGGTTTTCCAACAATCTAAATTGAGTTTCCAGAGGTGATGAGTCCTTTTTGGCTGCTTTTCTTTCACTCTACAGTCTAACTCATCCCAAACCATTTTAATTGACTCTAAATCAGGTGATTGTCGGTGCCAGTTCATCTGATGCAGCAATACATCACTTTCTTTTTTTACAGAACCTAGAAGTGTTTTTGAGGTCATTGTTCTGTTTTAAAAAAGTGCAAAACAAATGTGATAGCATGACTCTGCAAAATGGTGCTGGGTAAGTGCAACCAACAGGGTCACTAGCAAAGCACCTTCACACCTCCTCCTTCATGCTTCACAGTGGGAACCAAAAATTCAGAAACTATCTATGTCTTACAAAGATATAGTGGCTAGAACCAAAACTCTCAAATTTGGACTCATCAGACAATCAAAGGACAATTTCACACTGATCTTATGTCCATTCTTTTTTTTTTCTTGACCTAAGCAGGTCTTTTCTGCTTGTTGTTCTTCTTTGCTGCAATGCAAATATGAAGCATGACTTCTCTTGGGCACCTGGGAATGTATTTTAAGTTCTTGAGATTTTTCAGATAGACTGATCTTCATTTTTTTAAGTAATGATAGACTGTAATTCTCTTTATTGAAGTGTTTCTTGCCATATTATGGAGTTGTACAGTAGTTGTAGCTAATAGTTTACTAATAAGGGTATTTACTCTGCACAACTCATGTTTTAAAGCAAATTAAGAAGGCAAAGTGTCACATTAACCCTTGATGAGAATCAGAATGAGCTTTGTATGTTTGCACTTGTTTGGAATTAGTTTTAGTGACAGAAGCTTTTTCAGGTGCACATAAAAAAATATAAATACAATAATAAAAAAAAGAATAAAAAGTATTATTGCACATTTTTATGAAGAAAATAAATAGAGTAATATTGCACAGAAAAGTACAGAAGCAAATTGTGACGTAGATTTAGAATCTGGATATGCAGATTTCATGTTACAGTTTAATTAATCGTAACAAAACTAGTAATTCACAAACACATTAGTCTGTAGCAGGCAATAAGGTTCAGTAAACAAAAAGGCAGTCCACCAGTCAAAGAAAGCCTATAAATACAACAAGCAAGGAAGAAAAGGTCAGAAAGTATAGCTGGGTCAAAACCTGTAGATCTGAGTATAAAGTAACAGCTTGAAACATGCTAGGAGATACAAAACTTTGCAACATAGATTGACATGAGCACTGGCTAAAAAGGCTAACAAAAAGAAGTGAACTTTGCCCTGAAGGTGTTCAAAACGTGGGCGATAGCTCCCTCTGGTGGGCTGGAGGGGGAACTATCTGGAATTGTTACATAAATAAGTAAGAAGTTGTATTGCACATATTTTTATTTTATTGCACAATGGGGAGAGAATTAAGTGTTGTGATAATGTGGTAGATTGCCTGGGGAAGAGACAATTTCTTGTGCCTTGCTGTCCTGGTGTTCAGTGCTCTGTAGCGTTGGCCAGACGGCAAACTCTGAATGTGTACAGTTCTTGAAGGGTGGGCAGGGGAGCACCAATAATTCTTTCAGCTGTTCGAACCGTCCTTATTAGGGGTCCTGGGCACCATTATCTCTGAAGGCCAAAAGTAGGACAATCACATCCTCTTCATTGTTAAAGAAGCCCAACAGAGGATGTATATACTTCACCAGTTGAGCAAATTCAACCTGTCACAGGAGCTGCTCGCACAGTTCTACTCAGCCATATATAGCAATAACTTACTGGTTTGGCTAGACCTCAAACATCAGAAGACTGACTCGATGATGGCTCTGTTGAGCCTTTTTAACAATGGAGTCGATGTGATTGTCCCACTTTAGGCTCCAGAGATGATGGTGCAGGGTGCAGAGGAACCTAAATGACTCTACTGCTGCTGGTCAGCAGCTCAACCTTGCTTCTAAATGCAGACTCCTCACAGTCTTTGACGAGGCCAATAACTTTAGTTTCATCTGCAAACTTTAGGAGCTGGACAGAGGGGTCTGTAGAGGTGCAGTCGTTGGTGTACAGGGAGAAGAGCAGTGGGGAGAGAACACATCCGTGGGGGGGGCACCAGTGCTGATAGTACAACTTTTTGATATGAATTTCCCCAGTCTCACTAGATGTTGAGTTATCTGTCAAAGCACACCTGTCAATTGAAAACCATTCCAAATGACTACCATGTGAATCTGATGAGAGAATGCCATGAGTTTGCTAAACTGTTTGTTATCACATGTAAATTTAGCTACTTTGGACGATATAAAATATAAAACCTATTCTGGGTTGTTTAACACATTTATGTTTAATACAAAATGTCATACTTACTCTTTCATTGTTTGGATGTCTTCAGTATTAATGTACAATGTTGAATATAAGTAAATAGAGAACACTGAAGGAGAAAGTGTCTAAACATTTGACTGGTACTAGAGTGTGTTTGTTTTTGAAACTTTTTGGGATATTTAAAAATATTCTAAATGATTTATAAGAGAACATTATAGAGAAGAAATTATGTCAATATAGTGTAACACTTGTATCAGGAACACATTATTACATTACATTATTTTTACACTGGATTTACTGTACAAAGGTTATATTCTTTTGTCTGTCATGCCACAGGTTATGAGGGAAAGAACTGCGAGATCGATGTGGATGAATGTGAGCTTCAGCCTTGTGAGAATGGTGGCAGTTGTTTTCAGCATTCTGACCAGAGACATTATGGTGTCTTGGGCAAATCTTTTAACTTCAAGTATGCTGCCGGCTTTCACTGCAAATGTTTATCCGGGTTTACAGGTGAATTTGTAATCAATTTTATTTGCTTAACATACTGTTTTAGACAGTTTCATGATGATGATGTGCTCTGTGGTGATTTTCAGGTGAAAACTGTTCACTTAACATAGATGAGTGTGAATTTGCACCATGCCTAAATGGTGGAAGCTGTGAGGATCTAATTAATGCATACAAATGTTCTTGCTCTCCAGGGTTCACAGGTGAGTTTCATTAGTTATTTTACATTGATCTCTTTTTCAGACCCGTTCCCTTTCTTTAAAGTGATATCACCATGGACCAGGAATCTTATACTTCAGTCCTACAGAGTTTAGAATTTCTTGTTATTTAACACATCTGGTTGAAATCATCAGTTAAATAAAAAAGTCTGTATTCAGTGTGTTTTAAGAAAAAAAAAACAAAGGTACTGACTTAATGCCTTCCAGGATATGGGTTTTATAGCCAATATGTAGACTGCCAAGTAGTTGTACTAGTAATTTTAAAAAGCTACAAAACAATAAAGTGTAATAAATGTAATATCAGAAAGACAAAGGCAAATAGAGGAAAGGTGAACAAATCTGCTGCATGTCCCATATACCTACTTGTTTATGGTTTGCCTTGATAACCTGTGTGTATGCACATGTTGGAAATTTAGCAGTTACTAAAATATTTTCAGCAAAAAAGGAATAGTTAAAACAAAAATAGTTAAAGTAGTTAAAACTATTAAATGAAATTGTGTGTGCTGTGTAAGAGATTTCAAAGTCTCATATCTTCCCTAAAAATGCTTAATCTACAACCCCAATTCCAAAAAATTTTGGACATTCATAAAATCATATATTATTGATAATAGAACATAGAAGACATGAAGTGAGGAAATGTAAAAATGTTCAGGAAGAAAATAATGTATTTTCTTTATTTGATGGCTGTAACTCATCTCAAAAAAAGTTGGGAGGGGACAACTGATGTCCGAAAAAAGTAAGTGTTATTAAAATTAAACAGTTGCAGAAACATTTGCCAACTAATGAGGTTAATTTACAACAGGTCAGTAGGATGATTGGGTATAAATAGTGTATCTTAGAAAGGCAGTCTCTCAGAAGTTAAAATGGTCAAAGCTTCACCAATTAGTGAAAGACTATTCTGAAATCTTTCCACAATTTGTAGACACAATGTTTCTCAACATACAGTGCCCTCCACAATTATTGGCACCCCTGTTTAAGATGTGGTCATGGACTTCTAAAAATTCTCCTTATTTTTTAAAACAACATAAAACCCAAATGCAAAAAAAGAGAAAAATCCAACCTTTTATTTAAGTACATTACTTTGGTGGTAAAAAAAATCACACATTTAAAAAAAAAAAAAAAACTTGAAATCATGTGTGCCACAATTATTGGCACCCCTAACAATTCCTCTGAAAAATTAAATTTTTTTTTTTATATATATTTTTTCTGTAGTTGCTAAGGTTGGTCAGGGTATCTAGGGACTTTTAATTAGTAATTCATGATTTCCTGTTTCCCTGGGGTATAAATATAACGTGACACAGAGGCCTAATTCTCTTACCCATTTGTCAACATGGCAAAGACAAGAGAACACACCATTCAAGTAAGGCAGATGTGTGTCGACCTTCATAAGTCAGGCAATGGCTACAAGAAAATAGCCACTCGCCTTAACTTGCCGGTATCTACAGTCAGAGGAATCATTAAGAAGTTTAAAACAACTGGAACAGTGACAAACAAGGCTGAAAGAGCGCCCAAGTTTATCTTGCCACAACGCACAGTGAGGAGGATGGTAAGAGAAGTAAAAAAATTTCCCAAGCTCACCGTCACAGAATTGCATCAAAGAGTGGCATCTTGGGGTCACAGAGTCTCCAAAACAACCATCAGACGCTCTCTAAATGCCAACAAGCTGTTTGGGAGGCATGCAAGGAAAAAGCCTTTGCTCACTAACACTCACAAACGTAAACGTCTGGAGTTTGCTAAGCGGTACTGGGACTTCAACTGGGATCGTGTGCTTTGGTCAGATGAGACTAAGATTGAGCTTTTTGGCAACAAACACTCTAAGTGGGTCTGGCGAATGAGTATGCCGAAAAGCACCTCATGCACCTCATGTACCAGGATACTTTAAATAAAAACCTGATAGCCTCTGCCAGAAAGCTAAAGATGGGTCTTAATTGGGTCTTTTAGCAGGATAATGATCCAAAACATGTGGCAAAATCTACACAAAAGTGGTTCAGCAGTCACAAACTCAATTTCCTCCCATGGCCATCTCAGTCCCCAGACCTCAATCCAATCAAAAACCTGTGGGGCGAGCTAAAGAGGAGAGTGCATAAGAGATGAACCAGGACACTGGATGATCTAGAAAGAAGAATGGTCAAAAATCCCTCTCTCTGTGTTCTCCAATCTTGTGAAATGTTATAGGAGGAGATTAAGTGCTGTCTTGTTGGCAAAAGGAGGTTGTACAAAGTATTAACATCAGGGGTGCCAATAATTGTGGCACACATGATTTCAATTTTTTTTTTTTTCTTTTCTAAATGTGTGATTTTTTTACCACCAAAGTAATGTACTTAAATGAAAGGTTGGATTTTTCTCTTTTTTTGCATTTGGGTTCTATGTTGTTTTAAAAAAAAGGAGAAATTTTAGAAGTCCACGACCACATCTTAAACAGGGGTGCCAATAATTGTGGAGGGCACTGTAACATTGCAAAACAGTTGAATATATGATTTACAGAACATAATAGCATTAAAAGTTTCAAAGAATCTGGAGAAATATCACAATAGCACAAGGGAGAAGGGTGAAAACCAATATTGTATGGTTGTAATCTTCTGTATTTAGAATGATTCATGATTCTGTAATGGAAATCACTGCATGGGCTCATTCATATCTCCAGAAATCATTGTCTTTGATCAAAGATTGCCATGTTATTCACAAATGCAGGTTAAATCTCTATCATGCAAAGAAGGCATGCGTGAACAGAAATACCACTATCCTCTCAGGGCCTAAACTCATTTAAAATGTACTAAGGCAAACTGGAAGACTGTTCTGTGGTCAGACGAATACAATTTTATTTTTTATTTTTGGAAACCATGAACACCACATCCTCTGGAATAAAAAGAAGAGAAGGACCATCTGGCTTTTTATCCATGCTCAGATCAAAAAGCCCAATTTCTGATGGTATGGAAGAGCATTAATGCCTGTGTAATGGGCAGCTTGCATATTTGGAAAGGCTCCATCAATGCTATATGGAATCATGCATCAGACATATATGGGACAACATTCCTCTTCCAAAACTTAAGTCAGTATACAAATGTATACGGACAGAAGACGTGATGCTACACAGTGGTAAACATGGCCATATCCCATATATTTGCAGCCACCAAATTAAAAATTACCTTTTTCTTTCCATAAAATTATATCTTTAATATATCTTTAATATCTAATATCTGTTTTAACATTAGATTTTTTTTGTTTTATTGTGAGTAAAATATGAATTCTTGAGATTTGCAAACCATTGCATTGTGTTTTTATATACATTTTACAAATTGTCCTAAATTTCTTGAAATTTGGGTTGTATACAGAGTGTGTCACCGTCTGTAACACCCTGTGTGGATAGGAATTCCTAGTGTCAGCACTGAAAACGAACAAATGAAAGAAAAAAACAGAGTTTGACAGAGGACAGCAAAGTGAAGCAGCTTGGTTGTGGGGGAGTGGTAATGGACTCATCCTGTAATTCACCACTGCCTGCCTGGTACTAAGTGTGTGTGTGTGTGTGTGTGTGTGTGTGGGTGTGTGTGTGTGAGTGTGTGTGTGTGTGTGTGTGTGTGTGTGTGTGTTTAATTTCTTTGTGCTTCTGTGCCACTGCCTGTGAGACAAGGATTTAAAGAAGGCATGAAAGAAAAAGACTTGCTGATGTGACAAAGAACAAGAGATATAGTTGTTATAGTTGGCTTCCTGGGGACTTATCAACTTTCTGTTATTGTCTGCCACAGTTTGTTGATGATCTTGTCGTCACTGTTACTTGAATGTTTTAGCAGAATGAAAGGATTGCAAGTGTCAGTGTTTTGGTGTGGGCTGCTTACAGGTACAGTGCTGGTGTATTTGCTTTGCATAGCATTCTGGAGGACTTGACTTCTTGTGATTATGTTGTTAAGCATTTAGATATGCCACCCATTTTTTTTGTTATTTAATATATAAAAAAAAAATTCACATGATTCATTGACAACAAATTAAATAGATTTTCTTTCAATTAATTTCAAGTCAATTAACTTTTATTTGTATAGCACTATTGACAATGAACATTGTTGCAAAGCAGTGTTTACACAGATAAGTTGATATAAGTTGTTCCCTAATGAGCATTGGCAACAGTAGCAAGAAAAAACTCTGTTAGATGGTATGAGGAAGAAACTTTGAGAGGAGCCAAACTCAGAACGGAACCCGTTCTCATCCTAATGTCAATCCATTATAGTTTTCTCATTGTAAATGTGTACTGTGCAATGAACTGTTCACGGAGAGCACTTAAGTGTGTCATATTATTATATAAATATAACGGAAATGTTTTTCTTTTTTTTTTTATCTTTTTGTTTTTATGTTTGTATTGGCTTGTATAAGCATAGTGGAATATCAATTATAACATTTTAAATATTGAATGTGTTTGTGAATTAAATGTCTAAAGGTACTTTTATATAAAGTGGGAACTAAAAGAGGCACGTAAAACAATCTTGGGCTATCATAGTATGTTCCTTCAGCTCCTGATCTGTGGTGGGAACATGTTGGTAGCATATTGTCAAATTAGAACTAATTGGATTTTAACGAATATCTTGTATAAACTAAACATGTTTTATAGCTTACCCTGTAAGATTGTATTATCAGTAGTTTTAAATGATAAAATTAACAACAATGGTACTAACACTGCTGTTCGGCTAAATGATTATTGGTAGCAACAGATTCAAAGGGTAGATCACACAATTTAACCACTTAACACTTCATTTAGAATTAGGCAGTAAAAAAAAAACAAATAAAATAGTAAAAAAATAATAATAATTTTACTCAACAACCAGCTAACAAAAATGAAGGACTTGGAGCAAATCTGCCAAAATAAATCCATAAAAATAATTCCAGTGTGCAATCCTGGTCGGAATGTACTTTGACAGGTTTTAATTTGTTATTACAGAAAATGCTGTCATACCTACTCCTAAAGCAAATGTGCATTAAGTGCAATAAACTGGTATGAAACACTATGTATAATAATATATTCTTTATCATTAAGAAAGTTGAAACTCTCACCTTACAACCTTTATGTGAGATACATGAGAAAGGTTTGAGAATCATAAATGCCCAAATATTTGTTATTATAGTTATGTACTATGTAATATAGGAGAATAGTATTTTAATTCCACAATTTCGACCTTAATTCTATAATGCATATGTGATGATGTGCAATATCCAATCAAGAATTTAATGTTAAGTCAGTCTTTTTGTCAACAGCAGTTTATAAAGGACTTTATAATGTGCTGAATGTTTAAAGAAAGGCATAGGAACGTATAAGAAGGTATTGCAGGCTTATTTTCTTGTGTATCAAAACTGATTTTTCAACTGAGAGCATAACCGGCTCAGCCCAAATATTTTGAAAACAAAATATAAAAAATGATTAAATCTGCAACTATTAGTTGCTTCAAAATAAAAGTAATTGATAATATTTAAATGTTTTAGTTATATATAAATGTCTATAAAATAAAACAATGACCAAATGAAACTGGACTACATTATTGTTTATTATTGCTTTAAATAATGCTAATTTTCTTCTTCATTCTTCCTCTAGGTTTCATATGTGAGGTGAACAATGATGAGTGCGAAAGTGCACCTTGTCAGAATGGTGCTTTGTGTGAAGATGCTATTAATGACTATGTGTGTCATTGCCCTACATCTGTACCTGACCAGCTACCTTGGGGTGGCCGTAACTGTGACATTGCTTTGACTGGCTGTGTAGATAATCCCTGCAAAAATGGAGGCACATGTGAACCTTTCTTACATGGAGTCAAACATCTTTTTCGATGCACGTGTTACTTTGGCTTTTCTGGTGACACCTGTAGCATTCCCACCACATTCTCTTTCTTTAAAGCATCCTATATTGAGGTGGATGTTCCTAATAACAAGATTTATAACAGTAACGTGGCTAATATTTCGCTGCGATTCAGGACAACTTTATCAAATGTAGTACTGTTCTTCAGAGGCAATGATCAATGTTACTTCACACTGGAGCTGATCGAGGGAAATCTCCTGGCTACAGCAGAATCAGGGGATTTAATGCTGCTTGTCAAATTTAATGGTAACTTTAATAATGGATTATGGCAGACAGTGTCTGGTTCCATAGATGAGAAGCTAGTTTTGAGTTTCTTAGATAAGAATGGCACATATATTAAGCAGGAAGATCACAATCAGCATTTTTTCTTTCCTACACATTGTCTGGAGAAAATCTACATTGGTGGGGTCCCACAAGATTATCAGAAGAAAATAAAGACATGGACAGGATTTATTGGTTGCATGGAGGACTTTATAATCAGTTCTCAGCTTATTCTGCCCTATAATTTATCTCAAAATAATTCTGTCTACATCAGACCGGGCTGTGAGAAGTCTGAATGGTGCCATTTAGATTCTTGCTCTCAACATGGACAGTGTGTAGACCTTTGGACCGAATACAAATGTGACTGCCAAAGGCCATATTTTGGAAACATCTGTTCCCATGGTAAGATCCTGACTGTTATAAATGGCTAAATTACATATATGAATGTGTGTGTTATTTATTTATTGCTTTCCTTTTCAGAGTACCCTTCATGGACATTTAGTCATGAGCATAATAAAAGCTTTGCTACATTCACTATAACTCGGAATCATGCTGTTAACATCAGTATATCATTTTTATTGAGAACACTCAAAACCAGTGGCCTTATTCTCCAAATAAAACGAGGAAATCAGGCATACTTCTCAGTGTTTCTAAGGAGAGGCACAATAAATGTTGCTGTGTACTCTTCTATTAGAGAGAGTTCTTCATTTATCACAGATGGGAAAAAGGTGCTTATTACCATTGATGTCCAGGGAGGATTTTTATACTTCAATCACACTGAAATACTTTTTAGATTTGGGACTTTTCCTGAGCTTGAAGTGCAGGCAGGAGATGTGGTATATATTGGTGGACTTCCTAAAGAAGGTGACACCATACCTTGGGGTGGCTATTTCAAAGGTTGCCTACAGGATGTACGCCTGGATGATTTCCAGCTCTACATGTACAGAAACAAAATAATAAAAAAACATGAAGATCCAAGCTACTTAGCAGACATTGCACATAACTTGCTGGAGCACTGTGTCAGCGATGAAGCATGTAAGGTGAGGTATTTGTTTCTTGTGAACAAATCTAAAAATAAGTATTACTTATAACTAAATAAACTTGACATAACTCGAAAAGTATTATACTACAGTATGTTTAGATGATAACATTTCAGAAGAATGAACCCATGCTTAGGTTAATGTTTATATTAGCCTGCTGGTTCAACAAAACAAATGAATGGATTGGTGTGTTGAATGATATAATCATTATCACAATCTTTCTGAAAATGTGCATCTAATCTTTTAATTCTAAATGTTTACATCCACTAGGGTAAACCATGTCAGAACAGAGGAAAATGCATGGTCAACTGGAATGACTTCATCTGTTCCTGTTCACTGAACTACACTGGAAAAACATGTGACATTCGAGTGTGGTGTGCTAGCAATCCATGTGCCATGGGTAGCCGTTGTGTGAACCTGCCTGATGGATATGAATGTGAGTATTAATCGGATGCATTTCTGTCTTAGCCTTGGATACAGATTTTATACAGATATTGGAATAGGTGTTCATTTATCAAGTCTTAAGAGTGTTTTAAAATACTAAGATACTTTTTTATGGTGCAAAACATTTTTTAACATGAGACTGTACAAAAAGATATGGATATTGCAATACATATTTATGTTATGAAATTAACCCTATATGTATTTGCCAAAAGAAAAAAATAATTTCATATATATATATATAAAATTCTATACTCAATTACTGAATTGTATGTTTAGAATTTCTTAGCAATACTATGATTCTGACAAGTAAAAACAATTAGTGAGATGAATGAAAGAATGAACAGACTGGTGTACAAGATGATTTCAATTAAAATCTTACTAATGTTTTTCTATTAATTATGCTTAAACATTTTTTTTATATATACAATCTCTAGGCTTGACCAATGGCACTTTTGAAAACAATGCTTTGAAGTACAGTGCCAGGGGCTCTTTATCTGATACTGTGATGATGGTTTCTGTGAAATTGAGGACTCGAACAGAGAATGGAACACTTCTTCGTGCCTCCAATGATGTAGAGCTTTTCTACCTGGGCCTCTTGAATTCCTCCATTCAGGTCAAGATCCGTAATACCAAAAGCCAGGAGGTTTTCGCTTTCTTCAGTGAGGTGGAAGTTTCAGATGGAAAATGGCATCATGTTGAGCTCAGGAATAAAGGTTCACGCTATGCTTTGTCTCCGTGGGACCTCACTGTGGATGGACAATTGATTGGTTTGAGCCAAGCATTTGCTGGAAACTTGGATTTATTTAACCATTCTACTGTGTGGTTGGCAGAAAACTTCACTGGCTGTCTTGGTGAAATCAGGATAGGAGGAGTGTATCTGCCACTGATAGGTGGCATTTATGAAGAAGCACCCCAATTTTCACAATTTATCTATTATGGAAGCAAAAAGGAGCCACAAATTGGATGCAGTGGTGCACCCTTATGTTTAGGGTATCCTTGTTTAAATAATGGCTCATGCAAAGACCTTTTTAATCACTATAGCTGTGACTGTGCCCCAGGCTGGCAGGGTGAAAACTGCCAGGATGATGTTGATGAATGCATTTCTGGGCCTTGCATCAATGGGGCCTGCAGGAACCTTCCTGGGGAATACCAGTGCCAGTGTGCCCAGGGCTATAGGGGAAAGCACTGTGATGAGGATGTAAATGAGTGCCAAGAGCTGCGTTGTGAAAACTCAGGGTCCTGCATGAACACTGTGGGTGGATATACATGCATCTGTCATCCAGCATTCAGTGGTCCACACTGCCAGTGAGTAAAAGATATCTCCTTTATATTACTTTTTATTTTATGGCAATTGTTTGATGGACTTGGATGATACTTATTTACTAATTAAGAAATAGGTTCCTATGTAATACATACAATGAAGAAAGTGTAAACCATTTTCATAAAAATTTCTTATCATATTACCAACATGACCATGTCATAATTTATTAAGACAAATGTATTTTGTTATAAACTATGCTAAATATAAATGTATTTTTGTAATGATAACTAAGTATACTAAGTATAACTAAGTCCAGACTGTTCCCTAGCTGCATGTTATATCCTATCCTGTGACAGTTGCCAGGGTACTAATATCAAATGTCTTTCATTTCACATGTCATTGGTTATAATTTTATTGCCAGTCAGGGTACAACATTTAATAAAAAATAAATAAATTAATAAAATTTAAAAAAGGTTTACAATGGCACCCAGTAAATTTGTGATGTAAAAAATTATAATATGGTAAAAAAATATATAGTAGCTATCCTTACAATTACCTGTGTTGGTTACATGACACCTTTATATCTAATGATTCAGTCAAATGTATTCTAAATTAAAATAATCCATTGGCCTTTTCTGTTTCCAATAGGTGGAGCTTCCCTCCACTACAGTGTGGAGTAGATGTGCAGTGTACTAATGAAGGAGTCTGTATGGATGGACCCTGGGGGGCCAACTGTACTTGTGGGGTTGGATACACTGGAGGGAGGTGAAAGATTATTTTTTTATTTTTGTTAACATAATAATGGTATACGTCATCTCAGTCCAACTATCTACCTTAAGCCAGAATTAGTAAGACCCATCTTTCTTTCTAGATGTGAGAAGAAGATAGATGAGTGTGAGTACAACCCTTGTCTCAACGGAGGCACCTGCATGAATCGGCAAAATCATTACCATTGTGAGTGCTTGCCAGGTTTCAGTGGAGATAACTGCGAGGCTCCTGTAAGTTTACTTATTATGTAGGAATAACATACTATAGACTATATGACATTATGAAACATAATTATTCAGGTACTGCAGTAATCACTGCATCACTGCAGTAATTATGGTCTTCTTGGTACATGAGATGGAAAAAAATTAATTTTGCTGTAAGTAAAAAAAAAAATTTACATAGCTTAAAACTCAAACTATACCTTGCTTTCTCCACTTTCAACACTTCCTCTAACAAGAGGCAGCAGCAGATGGAGAGCATCCCCTGGCTTGTAGTGGCAATCCCATTGATGTGTTTTGCTGCTTTGCTGGCTGTAGTTGGTCTGGGTTGCATGATGCTCACTGCACGAAGGAAACGACAGTCTGAAGGGACCTATAGCCCCAGCCAACAAGAGGTGGCAGGAGCTCGTCTTGAAATGGGCAGCGTACTTAAAGTGCCTCCTGAGGAAAGGCTGATTTAAGGACTTTGTGCATAAAGTAAAAAAAAATATAAACCTAATATGGGGCTCCCTTGATGTTAAACAATATTTGAAAATACTATGATCATCACAAGGACTTGTGACAATATACCAGTAAAATAGCAGAAGCACTGTGAGTAAGTAACCTCAATAATGAGATTTTTTTTTATTCATAATGTGTGGCATAGTTGCTAAAAGATTTGACCTATAAATACAAATATATTGTTTCAAGACTCAGTAAGTCATATTTCATAACTTTGAATAGCATTATTATAGATTTTTCTGGGTATATAAAATATAATTTTATGTTCTGAAATGTATATTTTTTTTTTTGTTCAACTGAAAATCTCCAGGAAAAACTTTAAATTAATATTGTATTACATATTTGGTAAACGCCAACTATAGTATTCCACCCATATCAACACAAAAGTAGTTGTAATTGTTTATACTGTACTATACTATAATCTTCCAACCTGAACTACACATACTAGCTAACTAACCTTTTAATATAAAATATTTTTTTACTACTATGGATTTTTACCAATTTTGTATTACAGGTTTTCTTTTCTTTTTTATTAACATTTCAGTCTGAAGACACTGCAACTATTATGTTTTTCTAAACACTGGACTTTTTTATTTTTAATGTCACATTCACTGAAAATGTTTTTGAAAGACCTATCCTACAATGGCAAATTTTATTATTATTGCATGTGAATTTCTTTTACTCTTTTAGCATCTTTCTTAGCAAGGGACATGACAATGGATATGTAAATCATATCCATGAGTGTGTTAGTGTTATAGTATGTTAAGTAGGTCACCAGTAGTTAAATTTTCTTGTAAATATACAAGCTAAAATGATTTAATAAATGTATTTATGAAGGTACTCCAAAACTTTGGTTTGAATTTTTTACATTACCTCTAAATAGAATTAATATATCAAGTTCTTTTTCTCAATACACAATTTATTTGGGGCAATAATGTCTTTTTTCTCCTCACTTGGCTAACTACTGAGCTGCAGTGATCTGACTGTTGAAGGGAGTAAAATACAAAACATTCCACGTTGTTCAGTGTGAGACTCGCATACCAGTGTGCTACACTTAAAATAGAGCAGCACATTATTCTAGTGGGTATCAGTGATAAAGGATTAGGTGCAGGAACATTCTTTTACTAAGATACATTGAACAGGTTTCCTAGTTTGATTAACAAGAAAACAAAAACAGATCTCCATGTTTTATCTAAATACCAAGGTTTTCTGTGAAATCAGCACCAACAAACATCAGTCCAAATTAGGCAACAGAGTGCTAAAACATTGAACAAAATTATTCAAATGTGTATGTAGACAACAGTCTATATACACTTCTAAAGGTTATAGACAACAGTAGGGTGATGACATTCATCTTCAAGGTAAACTTTTGGGTCATCAGGCTAATTAGAGAACAATAGAACAGTATTATTCCATTCAATTCAATACATTTTTATTTGTATAGCACTTTTAACAATGAACATTGTCTCAAAGCAGCTTTACACAGATAATGTGGTGATTAAAAGTAAATATGTTCTTTGTAAGTAAGTTTGTCCCTGATGAGCAACCGTGGCAAGGAAAAACTCCCCGAGATGGCATAAGGAAGAAACCTTGAGAGGAACCAGACTCGAGAGGGAACCCATTCTCATCTGGGTTGCACCGAATGTCCATTTAAAGCAGATATACAATGTTGCGGGGTACAGTGTTGATGATCAGAAGCGAACTGTATTCCTGAGTCAGTGTAGGAGTCACTGTTGACATTAACTACAGCCCAATCCGTCCTCAAATCGCCCGTTCTTACTCCGGAATTTCATGGAACCACCCAAGGCGTTGATGAGAAACCGTCCCAAGCTGTGCCCCAGAGTGGCCTCCAGTCGAAGAGAACATTATCCAGAGGCAGGCCTGGACGAAGTGGGAAGATCCACGGAGGGGAGAGGGACAGGAACAGTGGTCACTGGTACCTCAGGAGCATGTTTAATTTGGACGGGAGAGAGAGAGAGAGAGAGAGAGAGAGAGAGAGAGAGGAGGGGTGACAGGAAAAGAAGGATATGGATGATTAAGTGTCCTTATTGTTGTATAAAAGTTTATGTCACTGTGCAGTTCGCCAAGACTCGCTATGGCAGCTTAACTAAAAGGGAGAACCAGAAGGTAATACAGATATGAGGGATCTCTGGGATAAGACGACCCACCACACCACCGTCAACAAACCTGAGTGAACGTGTGAATGTGAGGGGACGACAGCATACAAATATCCCTAGACTCTTGCTTCTGCAATGTGAACTAACTGAAGCTTCATTATGCACTTAATCGAACACCCAGACAGTAAAGCGTTACAGTAGTCTAATCTAGATGTAACAAAAGCATGAACTAGTTTTTATGCATCCTGTAACGACATCATATTTTTAATTTTAGCAATATTTCTAAGGTGAAAAAAGGTGATCCTGGTAATATTATTTATTCAAGCCTCAAAGGAAAGACTAGGTTCAATAATTACACCTAGGTTTTTGACTGCTGAGGCAGAAACTCCATCCATACGTAATCGGAAAGTCTACTACTAGCTGCATGTGGTCCTAGTAAAAGTACTTCCGTCTTATTCGAGTTAAGCAAAAGGAAGTTATCAAGCATCCATTGTCTAATGTCCTTTACACACTCCTCAACATTTTTAAGCTGATCTCTCTTGTCTGGCTTTGCTGAAATATACAGGTGTGTATCATCAGCCTAGCAATGGAAGCAAATACCATGTTTATGTATAATTTCACCCGATGGATGGACAAGATTAGAAATTAGTTTATTAGAGGGACAGTGCATGTAGGATGTTTTGGTGACAAGGTGAGGGAGGCGAGATTGAGATGGTTTGGACATGTGCAGAGAAGGGACATGAATTATATTGGCAGAAGAATGCTAAGGATGGAGCCACCAGGTAGGAGGAAAAGAGGAAGGCCAAGGAGGAGGTTCATGGATGTGGTGAGGGAAGACATGCAGGTAGTTGGTGTGAAAGAGGCAGATGTAGAGGACAGGGTGGTATGGAGACGGATGATCCGCTGTGGCGACCCCTAATGGGAGCAGCCGAAAGAAGAAGAAGAAGATGTATAATTTCACCCAGCTGCAGCATATACAAAGCAGTGGGCCAGACAGATCCTTGCAGAACACCAAACTTTACCTTAGAGAGTGTGGAGAACTTACCATTTACATCAACAAACTAATTGTGATCAGTCAAATAAGACCTAAGCCAGGAGAGAGCTGTTCCCTTTATTCCAACAACGTTACTTAAGTCTAGCAAGCAGGTTAGTATGATCAATGATGTCAAAAGCTGCACTAAGGTCGAGCAAAACAAGGAAAGAGACAAATCTGTGATCAGAGGTCAATAACAGGTCATTTACCACCTTAACTAGCACCGTCTCTGTGCTATGATGAGGCCTAAATTCTGACTGATACATTTACAAAATGTTATTCCTAAATAGATGTGAGGATATCTGCTGTACTACAGTGGTCCCCCGGTTATCGAACTTAATTTATCCCTTAAAACCGTTCGAAATCCGATATGTTCGCAAACTGGACCTAATTATCCCATAAGAAATAATGAAAAACCAATTAATCTGTTCCCAAACTCAGTAATAACCAATACCCATTAATTACCCATTTTTTACTGTTTCTAGCCGTATTAATATTCAGGAATACCCCTGCCACGCCCCCTAGGGTGGCTGTCATGGTGCTTCAGGGAATGCCCTTTTCCTTCGCTCATGCGTGCCCCGCCCACATTAAGCTCATCGCAATCGGGCTTCCTCCGTAAAGCACCGTGGATATTATTTATGGACTGCCTTTTGACGGATTATCCCGATCTCTGCGGGTATTTTGTGTTGGCTGGGTAAAAGTATAAATTAACAACTTTACGAAGAGTAAGAAACAAAATGATTTCTGCACTTAACCCCAAATATCACTAATATTGTTCACAAACAGAAGTTGCAATAGATGCTTAGTCAGCGATGGGTGAAGCGGAAGCAGTTTCTTCCCCGCGTGCTGGGTTGGGCAGCGTGGGTGGCGTTCGGTAACTGGGACTTTGTTCGTTCACACCAAAATTTCGTTCGGACAACCGCTCGCTAACCGGAATGTTCGATAGCCGAGCCGTTCGATAACTGGGGGACCACTGTACAACCTTTTCTAAAATCTTGCAAATAAAGGGGAGGTTTTATATTGGCCTGTAGTTGGACAGCTGACATGTGTCAAGGTCAGGTTTCTTAATTAGGCGGTTGATAACTGCCAGTTTGAAGGATTTAGGTACATAACCAGTGCTAATGGAAGAGTTTATTATTTTAAAAACAGGTTAAATCACCTCTGGAGTAATCAGTGCTGGAAGAGTGTATCAATTTTAATTTTTGCCTGATGTGTTCAAATTTATTATTAAAATGTTCATGAAATCGTTACTACCTATTGATGGTGTAAAAAGCGGTAAGAATTACACACCTGTTGTTGACCTCAAAACTGGTCACCACCCTACTGGTCTTCCTTCTGAACAATTTGCTCTCCTACAGCCAGAATATTTTTTATATTCTCAATTCTTAAAAGCAGTCACCTTTTGCTTTAAATACATTTGTTCACACTTCTCTCAGTCATAAAGTTGTCATCTAGAATGGTTTTCCAACAATTAAAAGGAGTTCCCAGAGGTGTGAGTGGTTGCTGTCTGTTTTTCCTACACTCTCCTGCCCAGCTCATCCCAAACCCAATCATGGGATGATTCTGGAGACCAGGTAATTTAATGCAGCATTCAATCACTCTCTATCTTGAACAAATAGCTCTTGCATAACCTGGTGTGCTTGGGGTCATTGTCCTGTCGGAAAACGTCTCTAGGTTACGTATGTAACCCTAGTTCCCTGAGGGAACGAGACGCTGTGAAAAAAGCTTTGGGAGCGGCCCGCGTTGTCCATGCTCTAAATCACGTGTGAAATCCGGCCAATAGGCAAATTGTGACGTCATCGGCGGGCGACGACACGTAAACCAGCAAGCTACAAAATGGCTGAGCGATGGTAATGACATTAGCTTCTAAGAAAAGAAAAAGTAATTGCTTGCAGGGATGCAGGGAGTATAGCCCAAGACGCAGTGTCTCGTTCCCTCAGGGAACTAGTTTTGCATACGTAACCTAGAGAACGTTTCCTTTCAGGAACTCAAGCTGCATCAAAACGCATTAGGAATGAGTATTCTATCACACCATACTGACCTGTCCCTGCCTAGCATGTCTGGGCACCACCAGCGTGCAGGACAGAGGAGCCGGGGGCACCCCTACGGACCTTGCTGTAGAGGCCGCCATACTCCAGGTCGAATGAGCCTGGACTCCAAAAGGAGTGGGAAGACCAGAGGACTCATAACCAGAGGAAATCGCATCCACTATCCATCTGCTGAAAGTCTGCTTATTGGCCGGAAAACCTTCTCTATGAGGGCCATAGCAGAGAAACAGCTGCTCCGACTTCCTCCAAGGACTCGTCCTGTGGAGGTACGCATCCAGTGCTCGCACTTGACACAGTCGATTCTGTTTTTCCTGGTCTGGAGCTAGGATGGGAGGAGGGCAGAATGCCCACAAATTTTTTTTATTTTTTGCATAGCGCTGAAAGGTCGTGAGAGAGCCGTAGGGATCTTAGGTACATACTTAGCTCTAGGTTAGAGGAAAGCACTGACCATGGAGTGACAGGGCAACATACAGGGCCTGTAGGTCCCAGATACTTTTAAGGGAGGATATCGCCAAAAGGAAGGATTGCTCAAAGGGTGACTCAGATAGAGCCGCCAACACGACGGCCAAATCCCACACAGGCACTCTTTATCGTATCCCAGGCCTCAGCCTCCCGGTGCCACGCAGGAAACGTGTCACGAGAGGGTGTTTCCCCAGCAAATGCCCCGCGACGTGGTACAATAAGCCGCGAAAGCGGATACGTAAACCTTCAAGGTGGATGGGGCCAACCCTGTGGCAAATTGTTCCTGCAAGAACTCCAGAACCAACCCAACCGGGCAGTTGACTGTGTCCAACTGGTAGTACTCAAACCATGTGGAGAACAGCTGCCATCTAGTGGCATACAACCTCCTCATGGAGGGAGCTCTGGTATGGAGGATGGTCTAAACTACCTCAGTAGAGGGACCAGCCGCTAGAAACTGCACCCCCTCAGTAGCCACAGCCATAGCCTCCATAACTCTGGGCAGGGGTGAACCAGGGCTCCCCCAGCCTGCGAGAGGAAATCCCTCCCCTCCTGAGAGAAATTTCCCAAGGAGGTCTGCGAACCACGGTCTGCCTGGTCAACGAAGTGCCACCAGGAGGAGACGTACTCCATCCTGGTGAATTTTCTCCAGAACTTCAGGGAGCAGCACGATGGGAGGGAAGGTGTGTAGACGAAGCCTTTGCCACATCTGCACTATGCCGGTTAACCCCAGTAGGGCTGGGTGAGAGAGAGAACCAGAGGAGACAGTGCAAGGTCTATGTAGTTGATTGCCTGGGCTTTGTAATATCTCTGCCATATCTGCTCCACCACCTCAGGAGTTTCCCTTGGGACCACTGAAGGAACTGGTGTGCCAGCCTGTACAGGTGGCGAGATCGGAGACCCCCCTGGCGGTTGATGTACGAGACCACCGAGTGTTTGAGTGCCATAAGCACAGCCATCATCTCTAGGCAGTTTATGTGCCATGATCGATGTAGCTCGTCCCACCGACCTTGGGCGCCATGAGACCCAACAGCCTCCCATACCACACCCAAGAAGGTGGTTCTCTGCAACAGAGAAAGCACACTCTTCCCTGCATTCAATCTTAACCCCAGCTTGTCCATGCAGGTGAGAACGACATCTCGATACCAGACTGCCTGAAGCTCTGATCGAGCTAATACCAACCAGTCATTGATATAGATCCGAATGCGGATGCCCTGAAGTGAGTATAGAGCCACATTCATGCACTTTGTGAAGGTGCATTGCTAGGGAATGACCTAAAATTGGTAAGCTTCGCCCCCGAAAGCAAACCTCAAAAACCTCCTGTGAGCAGGAAAGACGGCTATGTGGAAATAGGCGTCTTTTAGATCTATCATGACAAACTCGATCCGCTGTCCTCCTTTGGAACGACAAAGTATTGGCTGTGGTAACCTGATTCTCTGACCAAGGGGGAAACCACCTCGATGGCCCATTTCCTTGGAAGAGTGCACACATCCTGTCCCAGGACCAGATCCTGCTTGTGTCCCACCATGGTGGGACACACCCCGTTGAATGGGAAAGGAGGGGACCCGAATTGAATCGAGTAGCCCACCTCTATGGTACACAGGACCCATAGAGATATGTCTGGCAGCTCTTTACAGGCTGCCAGGAAATCTCTCAGGGAAACCAACCTCTCAAAGCTGGCCTCTGACCCTCCCAGAGCGGCGCCCTGCAGCTGTTGAAAGCTCCAGGGAGGTGGCGGGTCTCCTCCATCCACATCGATTTCTCGAGTGGGAATGGAGGAAGACATCCGCTGGAGGGAAGCTTTGCCCCAAAGCACATCCTGTGGCAGGGCTAACAGTGTGGCCTCCTGTGCCAAGGCATCCGATCAGGAAACCAACCCCTCAAGGCTGGCCCCAGACCTTCTCAGAGCCGCTGGAGCAGTGCCCTGCACCGTTGAGGCCTTCTGAGAGGCGGGGGGTTACCTCCATCCGCAGTGATTTCTTGGGCAGAAATGGAGGGAGACACCTGCTGGAGGGAGGTAGTGCCCCTAAGCATGTCCTGTGGCAGGGCTAACAACCTGGCCGCCCAAACCAAGACACCTGATCGGGGAACCAACCTGCCGTTGAGGCCTCCTAAGAGGCAGCGGGTCTGAATAGCCAGACGGTTACAGTACAGACAATTCGTTCTCTCGAGAGCCGACTGAGCACGTCACAACTTGACTATTGGCTGCATTTTACAGAGCATGGACAAAGCGGGGCGTTACCAAAGCATATATTCTGAAGCTCTGGGAGCTCGGTGTGGATGGAACATTCACCACACCACCCTCTGGAGGGCTTGCCTGTCCTGCATGGTGCTGTTCCCGAACCAGGAAGTGATGCTCTCCATCAGATCTCTTTCAACAGTGCAAGTGTAAAAAGTCCCTAGCGCCTGAGTAGTTTAAAGTCACTCAGAATATACAGACTCCTCCTGCTGGGCCTTCTTCAGAAGGGTGTTGATGTGACCAGAGGTGGCAAAAGTATATACATTGTTTACTTAGATACTCATGTTTTAAAAGACTCCAGTAAAATTTGAAGTATTGACTACACTTTTCTACTCATGTTAAAGAAGTTTGGGCTCTGACATGTACTTAAGTATAAAGTAAACTAAAGGGGGCGTGGCAGGTGGATCCCTGACACTAACTGAGAAATCGTCACGGGAATTTAATTCACTTTAAAATTTGATAAAGGGCTCACTCTTAAATGGTTACTTGCATTGGCTTGTTGCACAAGAGTCCAAATGCGACAAAGAGATTTTTGAAGAGTCAGTTACGATGGAGTCAGATGTTCTTCCAGGTTCTCCTGAAGATCAATTCAATTCAATTCAAATCAAATTTATTTGTATAGAGCTTTTAACAATGAACATTGTCTCAAAGCAGCTTTACACAGATAATGGGGTGATTAAAAGTAAATATGTTCTTTGTAAGTAAGTTTGTCCCTGATGAGCAACTGTGGCAAGGAAGAAACCTTGAGAGGAACCAGACTCAAGAGGGAACCCATCCTCATCTGGGTTGCACTGAATGTCCATTTGAAGCAGATATACAATGTTGCGGGGTACAGTGATGATGATCAGAAGCGAACTGTATTCCTGAGTCAGTGTAGCAGACTGTTGACATTAACTACAGTCCAATCCTCAAAGCACCCATTCTTATTCCGGAATTTCATGGAACCACCCAAGGCGTTGATGAGAAACCGTCCCAAGCTGCACAAAGTGGCCTCCAGTCGAAGAGAACACTATTGTAAGACATTTTGATTGATCCTGACCAAAAGGACGGCCCCGAGAACACAGCATGGATGCCTGAGAGAGCAGGGTGTGAACCAAAGCAACAAGTACATCAAAAGGACTCTTTATGACACAAAACACGTTTCCTCCAGGACTCACGGCAGGGGGCCAACACCCCTCTCAAAAACCAGGACGGTATCTGGACTACGGTAGGCTCCCCGGAGCCACCCTTGATTATCAAACACCACATCTCCATATCAATGGTAGATCCGCAGACAAATGTCTGACCCCTCTACCCCTCCTTTTCCCGTTACATCCTGAACACAGGACATTCTACAACACACCAGATGTTTATGTGTAAGAAAGGTCATATCACATGTAAATAACAACAGAAAATGTTCATGTTTCATTTCTTTACAAAGGTTTATCGCGACTGGTACACAGGTCCAATTCCCATAGCAATAGAACAAATAATAAAAAAGGGTTTTAATGAAATTAAAGAAAACATACCTCTATACAAGGGGCGTACCCCACTACAGATGTATACAGGCGAGGTGCCTCCCACAGGTCTGTAAGAACCAATCAATGCAAACTTCCATTGCTAAATAATGCCCACAAAATGCTTACTCTATCTGGGTATTTAAGGAGAACTGACCAACAATTCAGGGAATCTGTAAACAGATCTCCCACACGATTACTGTGTGTCGTCTTGTACCAGGTATGAAAGGTTTTATATTTCTTGTTTAAATGTAAATACTATTGGTTTGTATTTATGTTATATTTTAATTGAACTATAAATTGGCTTTGAATTGTGATTTTCTTACCTGGTTAATAAATTGTTATGTTTGATTTTATTCTGTGTTGCTCGGTAAATGTTGACACTGCAAGTAATAACGTTGCATCCGCAGTTACCGTAAGGACTGAATATCAGGCTAGAATCGGCCTAAATCCCAGTTAGATAGTGAATGATACTTCAGCTGAGAGTTTTAGAGATACGACTAGCACTTGGCGTTAGTTTAAGTGTACTTAGAAGCGTGGAGGCTAACAATATGTATTTCCGTTTAGAGTAACATTACTGATCACTCTAAATAGGGTCAGCCTCAACCTCTGATTATTTCAATATTATTCTATTCATTATCTGTGGTTAGAAATAATTGTTGTAATAATTAAGTGTCACCTCTAAGGGGACTAAATAAAGTATGTTTAAAGTTGAGCACGCAGAAAGCGGCCGCTTAAGCATATAGTCCAACCTCTGGCAGCGACCAATACTGATTCGCTTATGACCGTAAACCAGTATATTAATTATGAGGCCTATACTAGGATTTTTGTGCGACTGTGTGAACCGAATGAACGAGTGTAATGCCAGAGCTTAATCAGAATAACTAGACAAACATCCATCAAAATTATACTATTAGTAAAATAACAACCTATGCAAATATTTATTGTTTTATCTAAATGGAGTCAGATAAGAGGTCAATAATAAAAAATGAAGTAATACATTGATCCAAATCTTATTATCTAATGTGAAAGGAAAGATTAGAACGCGCGAGAATCCTTCGCCACGCCTCTGGAAACCGCCGTTGGACCAGTGGGTGGTTCCCCCCCTTACACTATCCAGAGGCAGGTCTGGACGAAATGGGAAGATCCACAGAGGGAAGAGGGGCAGGAACAGTGGTCACTGGAGCCTTAGGAGCACTTTTAACTCGACAGAGAGAGAGAGAGAGAGAGAGAGAGAGAGAGAGAGAGAGAGAGAGAGAGAGAAGAGGATGACAGGAAGAGAAGGATATGGATTATTTAGTGTCCTTATTTTTGTACGAAAGTTAATGTCACTGTGCAGTTTGGAGTCCGGCAAGACTCGCTATGGCAGCATAACTAAAAGGGAGAACCAGAAGGTAACACAGACATGAGGGATCTCTGGGATAAGAGACGACCCACCACACCACCGTCAACAAACCTGAGTGAACGTGTGAATGTGAGGGGACGACAGCATACAAATATCCCAGTTCACCAAACACTCTATATCCATGTTCCCTCCAAATCTGAGCCTTTTTTTAAGAAAATAAATCTACTGATCAAATGTTTGACTACATAAATAGGTTTTCAACCTCAATTTGAACACTGAAACTGTGTCTGAGTCCCGAACACTGGTTGGAAGGCTGTTCCATTACTGTGGGGCTTTATAAGAGAAAGATCTACCCGCTGCTGTAGTCTTTATTATTTAAGGAACCAACAGATAGCCTGCACCTTTTGATCTAGGTAGGTGTGGAGAATCATACTGGTACAGAAGTTCACTCAGATACTGTGGTGCGAGACCATTAAATGCTTTATACGTCAGTAGTAGTATTTTGAAATCAATGTGAGATTTATTTGGGAGCCAGTGTAGACTGATTAAAACAGGGGTGATGTGGTCATATTTCCTAGATCTAGTGAGGACTCTTGCTGCTGCATTCTGAACTAACTGAAGCTTATTTATGCACTTATTTGCACACCTAGACAGTAAAGCATTACAGTAGTCTAATCTAGAAGTAACAAAAGCATGAACTAGTTTTTCTGCATCCTGTAACGACATCATATTTCTAATTTTAGCAATATTTCATATTAAGGTGAAAGAAGGCGATTCTGGTGATATTATTCACGTGAGACTCAAAGGAAAGACTAGGGTCAATAATCACACCTAGGTCTTTGACAGCCGGACATGCTGAAACAGAAACACCATCCAGAGATGCTACGTAATCGGAAAGTTTAATTCTAGCTGCATGTGGTCCTAGTAAAAGTACTTCTGTCTTATCTAAGTTGAGCAGAAAAAAGTTATCAAGCATCCACTGTCTAATGTCCATTACACACTTCTCAACATTGTTAAGCTGATCTCTCTCATCTGGCTTTGCTGAAATATACAGCTGTGTATCATCAGCATAGCAATGGAAGTGAATAATTTTACCAAGAGGCAGCATATATAAAGAGAAAAGCAGAGGGCCTAAAACCGACTCTTTGGGAACACCAAACTTTACCTCATAGAGTGTGGTCGAGCAAAACAAGTAAGGAGACAAAACCCTGATTAGAGGCCAATAACAGGTAATTTACCACCTTAACTAGCATCATCTCTGTGATATGATGAGGCCGAAATCCTGACTGATACATTTCAAAAATGTTATTCATAAGTAGGTGTGAGCATAACTGCTGTGCTACAACCTTTTCTAAAATTTTGGATATAAAGGGGAGATTTGATATCGGTCTGTAGTTGGACAGCTGACATGGGTCAAGGTCAGGTTTCTTAATAAGGGGGTGGATAACTGCCAGTTTGAAGGATTTTGGTACATATCCAGTGCTAATGGAAGAGTTTATTCTTTTTAAAACAGGTTAAATTACCTCTGGAGTTATCTGTTTAAAGAAACTTGTAGGCAAGGGATCGAGAATGCAGGTTGATGATTTTGATGAGGAAATTAATGAAATTAAGTAATTCTCATGAATAGGAGTGAGGCTTTGTAGTTGATTGTCTGCTATAATTACACTGCTGTCTACAGGGTTACTTGTAAAATAATTTGGATTTATATTAACCGTCTGGATTTCTTGACTGATGTTTTCAATTTTAATATTAAAAAAGTTCATGATATCATTACTACCTAATGATGGTGTGCATGTTAGCGCAGTGCTTTTATTCCCTGTTAATTTTGCTACCGTGCTGAATAAAAATCTAGGATTATGCTTGTTATTTATAAGGGTGGAGAAATATGCTGATCCAGCAGCACTAAGAGTTTTTTATAATTTAGGAGGCTCTCCTTCCATGCTATTTGAAATACTGTTAATTTTGTTTAATGCCATTTACGTTCAAATTTTCGGATGGTCTGTTTTAAGGTGCGTGTATGATCATTATACCACTGTGCAATTTTTTTTTCTCCCTGATCATTTTGGTCTTAAGGGGAGCTACATCATCTAGAGTGTCACGTAAGGTTGATTCTAGGTATTCAGCGGCCCAGTCGAGCTCTGCGGGGTCAGACGGAGATCTATCTCATATCGTACTTTCTGGAAGATTATTGATAAAACGCGCTGCTGTAGCTGACGTGAAAGTATGCTTAACACGATAACGTGGTGGGGGTAGTAATGCAATGACTGAGGCAGATTTTAAAAGAGATGAGGTAATGGTCTTAAATAGCTTCAGACCATTACCAGAAATAAACTGTGGAATTATGACGTTAAGTTTTTTTGACGATAAGTTTTTTTAATTTTTTATCCAAATGTTAACAACAAATCGAGTGTGTCCACCACTATGAGTGGGTCCTATAACATTCTGATTAATTCCAACTGACTCTAGAATGGACACAACTGCTGCTCTTAAGGAGTCTTCCTGATTCAAAATTAATGTTAAAGTCACCAATAATTAATGCTTTGTCTAAAGATGTAGCTACATTTGTGATGAAATCTGCAAACTCTATGAGAAAATCAGAGTAGGGCCCTGGGGGTCTATAAATAATAATTAGTGGAATTGACTGACTGGACCTGCTTTTGTACACTGAAAACTTTTTATGCTGGTGTAGAGAACTTCAAATGTTTTACATTTGTGTTTACTCTTTTGTGTGACGTTTAGATTATTATTAATGGTGTATGGGTAACTATACCCAGGAGGACTCGCTTCATTTAATGCTATATATTTATTCGGTTTAATCTACATTTCTGTGAAACACATTATATTAAATTCCTGGTCGGTAATAATTTTTAGTAAGCGCTTTTGACGTGAGAAATCTAATATTTAACAATCCTATTTTTAGATCAACGGTGCTGGCTGTGCGTTCAGCCCTATTTAATTCAATGTTAATCAGGTTACTAAAACAGACTTTCTGATAATTCCTTTATTTTGGTTTCGCTCGGGGGACAGACACAGTCTCAGTATGGTGGATCCTGAGTGACGAATCTGTGCAGCTAGCAGACGGTCGGTTTAGCCTGTCTGTCTGCTCCCTGGCCTTGGCTCTAGACAGTCACTTGTTAACTATATATTACAAGAAATGAAAGCAGCACCTTCCCGAGTGGGATGGATACTGTCCCGCCCTAACAGGCCAGCCTTGCCCTCAAAAATGCTACAATTATTAATGAAGCCCACATTGTTTTTGGAGCACCACTCGGACATCCTGCAGTTCAGCGACCATAACCTGCTTTAGGCTCCATCGCCACGTTGCATTGGGATGACTTGAGTTGACTTGACCTGGCTGACTGACTTGAAGATAAAGCTTGCTGGAAGATCTCAAAAGGATTCGAGATCTCGTTCCGAAGAGTCGCTGCTGGGCTGTTCTAAGTTTTCGAATCTCCAGGCCTTCGGGCCCCTGGCGTCCGAGCCTTTCTGGTCGAGCCGAGTGAGCGAGCTTGCTTTTCTTGACAGCTGTTAGTTGGGTTCAAGATGTTTTAATGGTCCTGAACCCCACCCATCTTTGGGGGAATGGCCAATGCTATGGCCTGAAATTTTGGAGGGAGAAACTTCCTTTGTTCATGCATTTGTGGGCATGGTTTCCAGGTTACACTTGCTTTGGAGAATTTAAAGTTTTTCAAGACAGTATGGTTCATTTCATGATCAAATAAAATGCAACATTGTTTGCAAAATAAGGAACAGATAATTTTGGTGATCATTTTGATATTAGACATGGAAAGCAAGGACAGCATTAAACAGAGGTACATTACATACCAGTTAACATTTAACATACTATTAACATACCAGTATTTAAGGTATAACTTTGTTAATACAATGTTAGATTCTGGTGTATACAATGCACCCTTGTTAGAAAAGAAAGAATAAAGAGATCATTTTACTTTGAACTTTGAAATCAAAAAGAAGAGACACCTTAAAACAGAGGTATATTACAAAACCTTTTAAAGTGTAACTATTTTTGACGTAGAGTTAAACACTTTATTTATTTATAGTAGAAGATACAAACAAGATGTATGTTTGTGTCATGTGAAGTGGACATTCTATTTATTATTGGTTTCCCAGGCTAAGGGTTGAGCTTAGTGAAGTTTAAAATTGTCTCTGACTGAGTCCTACATCCCTGATGATTTTGCTTGAAGGTGCGGAGAAGAGCAGCAGTGCACCTGTTCATTAAACCTTGCCATCCATTGATTCTTTCCAACAGGAATGGGGTAAGGTCAAGGTTCAGTGCATACCCGATGGCTGTGATTATGGAAAGCGCTGTGTAGGTAGTGATCCAGGATCGGGTAACAGGGAGTTTGGTTGGTATCAGCAGTCGAGACAGTGTCTTGGAGTGATGTTGATTGTTTACAGAGCACCCCTCCACCACACCCCCCTTTCTCAATCTTCAGTTCTTATTCGGGATCCAGGGTGAGATGGTTACTGGAAGGAGCGGTTCTTTGAGAATTCTCCCACCCTGAAGGCATCCTGAGTAGGGGTTCTTACCACCCTTTTGGATCTGAGAATTCGTGGGCTAAGGGGCATTTTCGGCTGGTTAAGGGAAATTCTGTGGTGTGCCTTTCCCTTACTTCAGTCTCTTCTTTTATTAACAGAGAATCAGCTCTTTGGAGTTTCTCAACGAGCTCCTTTCTGGTGTCCCTTTTTTGCAGCTTTTGGCATGCGGTTTCTACACGGAGATTAGTCGGGGCCTTTCGTAGTTTATCCTTTTCCTCCTGCAGCTCTGGTTCTTTCTCATCTGCCGTACTGTACTGTTTTTGCATCTCTGCCATTAGCAGGTCCAGCTGACCGTGATCACATGCTGGGTTCTTCTGAGCCTCCTCAACTTGGATCCTCTGTGCTGATGATCCCTGTTCCAGGCTGGAGATGCTTGCTTCATCCCCTTTGCAGCACTTGAGTTATAGCCAAGCCGTTCTGGGCTCCGATTCTGCAGGTCCCTAGTAGCCTTGGGCAGAAGTTTACCAGTCATGGCGTTTTACCAGGTCTCTAGTTGATCCCAGTGGGCAGGATGGAGTGGATGGTCGGGACATACTGGTTTACTGGTGAAGAGACAAAGACAGCACAAAAGGCCAATGCAATTCTTATGATTATAGTTATCTGTGCTAATATGCCATTATATATTCTATGCCCAGTCTGACCTGATGGGTTCAGACAACTAGCGGAGATGACGGCAACAGGCTAAAAACGTGTTAAAGGTTGAGGGAAAACCTAATGCTCTTTGGGGTTTTGCCTGAGGTTGGCAATGCATACAGACTGGACTTGTAGTACTCAGGGCATAGGTGTCTAAATCCAGTCTCAGTCGGTGCCAGGGAAATAGCGGAAATACATATCCTTCTCTTCCTGTCACCCTCTTCTCTCTTGTTCTCGGTCGAGTAAAACATGCTCCTGGGGATCCAGTGCCCACTGTTCCTGCCCCTCTCCCCTCCGTGGATCTTCCCACTTTGTCCAGGCCTGCCTCTGGATAGTGTTCTCTTCGACTGGAGGCCACTCTGTGCAGTTTGGGACGGTTTCTAATCAACGCCTTGGGTGGTTCCATGAAATTTTGGAGTAAGAACGAGTGCTGAAAGAAAGGATTCCTATTCACATCACAGTACACCGTCCTTCACCGAGAGAATAAAAGGCCAGAACACGGAGCCGCGGCATGCATTCTGCATCCCACTGAACAGCAGCTAGCACAAGACAGCAAGAATCACCTCATATACAATCAATTCTATACCCAGTAAATTAGAGTGTTCTGAATCCTGTATCGTGTTTTTACAATCCCCTGATCAGAGCAAATCAAATAGTGAGAATCCTTATATGGTCCTTCGAGCTAGATAGGAAAACTTCCTAACATTTGGTCCTTCGAGCCGGATAGGAAAACTTACTAAAATTTGGTCCTTCAAGCCGGATAAGTGTGCTTACCACAGAAGTATGTTGTCAGAGCAACCTTCATGTGAGTGTCAGCGCCTACGACGCAGAACTCAGCCCCCATCCCGCCTTAAAGACTATGAGGTAAAATACTATGCACAGCATTCTTGTGAACAAGAAGAGGAAACACAGCCAAGCACGATGAGAGATGAATCTAGTGTGCTACCCCCCGATTATAGTGATTCCCTTTCTTTAAGTTCACATACTGATGACATCAACGCAACTGCTGGAGCTACTGGCGCTCCGCATTCGGATGTTGACATACAACAAGATAGACCGTGGTTCACCACACAGCCTTTCAAAAGTGATAGAGGAGAAGCCTTTGTTACAACCAGACGAGGCTGCACCCACATCCTTCAGGCATAACTCAAAGCTTCAAGACCTGGAGATAGTTAGGCAACTGTATGAAAATCAAGTCACTTTCAAGAGGAATTCAGACAATTTAAAACCCTTTATAAGGATTTGCAGAATTTAACAGTAAATCTGCAGAAAGCTCTGCTAGCTCCCCGACCACAGCAGGTCATAGAGACTTCAGTCCAATTGCCCAGAACTATCTATAAACCACCTGAGGCAGTGGTGCCAGAGCCAGAGCCTTATACTCCACAACCTAGCCCCTGCAGACCCCAAGTGCCACCTAGTAAAAGTCCCTTAAAGTCAGAAGTAGATATATATGCCTACCTACCTAATTTACAAGATCCTCCTACGATGGGGCGGCTTTAGAGTGTTGTATCTCCGGACACGTCCTATAAACAATTCCAAATTTCACCAGTCCAGACCCTAGAGAGTTCACTCATCTAAAGTTAGCCCTTGATAACATCCTCCCTCCCGATGCAACTGAACTCTTCAAGTATCAGATTCTCTTAGGACACTTTAAATTTAGAGAGGCTCGCCTAATAGCAGACTCATTCCTGAATTCCTCTCAGCCATACACAGACACTATGAATATGCTTAATGATACATATAGACTACCCGTTCTGTTAGCAGAAGTCATGGATGCCCCTAATGTAGAGCCTGGAGATATAGCCAGTTTTAATTTGTTCTTCCTTCAAATTCAAGCTCTCATGGGTCTCCTAATCTCATTAGGCTCAGAGAGAGATGGCGAACTACGGTGCGCCTCACATGCAGCACGCTTACTCACCAAGTTACCTCCGGATTTTTGCGTGCTTCATTCAAACATCACCTGCCTCATAAGAAATCTTACACCCTACCAGATCTGGCAGAGTGGCTCAAGCTTGAATCCCAGTGTCAAGACTCTGAGAATTGAAATCAGAGAAAGGATCAGAAACCAGGCCCAGTGGCAAAGCATAAACTCGCTTCTGTCCTGCATGGAGCTGACCGACCCCCAGAAACAGTTACTCGAGTGCCGAAGCCCTCGCATCAGTCCGAGCCAGCACAGGGATCTGAACAGAGCAGACCTCTGTGCCAATACTGCCAAAGTACGGAACATTATTTAGGCCAGTGTACCACTTTCCAGGTGTTTAGTACAGAGCAGATGATCAAATGGATCAAAGACAACAAGCATTGTTGAAAATGTGGGCGATCACACCTAGCAAAAGATTGTACGCTAAAGAAGCCCTGTCGTCTGTGCAGTGGAAAACATCTTCAAATCCCTCATGAGGTTAATAGCCGACTTTAAAGGGAGAGTACCTGTCTAGTGAGTTCCACGAACAAAACTCTGTATCTAGACAGGCCGGAAGGTTCCAAGCGTGTCCTGCTGAAAGTGATTCCCTTTGTATTAGAGCACAACAATTGAGCCCTGAACACTTATGCAGTACTCGATGACGGATCCAAAAGGACTATGTTACTCCCAGCTGCAGTTAAGAAACTAGGGTTACAAGGACAGAAGGAAGATTTAACATTAAGAACTATTCGACAAGATATCAAGAAACCTAATGGGGCGGCAGTTTCCTTTAGAGTACGTTCTATATCACAGCCCCAACATAGTTACGTCATCCAGAATGCCTTTACCTCCGAGCACTTAGGTTTAGCTAAACACTCTTATCCCATTGCAACACTCCAGCAGAGATACTAACACCTAAAGGACATTCCTTTACAGCCCATAGATAAAGTACAACCCCTCCTTTTGATAGGAGCAGACCATCCCCACCTTATAACACCCGTTGAGCCTGTACGCCTAGGGCCCCCTGGAGGTCCAGCAGCCATTAGAACTAGATTAGGCTGGACACTACAAGGTCCGACGTGCTTTCTGCAGCATAGGACTCATTGTGTTCCACTATACATTTTGCATATACAGGAGACACTGTGCAGAGGAGGGTGAAATTACAAGGTAAATGGGAAACAAAGACATTTTCCTGCACTGCACTTGTAACTGCATACAACCAGCACATCGGGGGCATTGACCTGTCTGATAAACTGTTACAATACCACACAGCACAGCACAAAACAATGAAGTGGTACTGAAAGATTTTTCTACACTTATTGGACATCGCTGCCACCAACAGTTTCATTGTGCTTAAAGAACTGTATGGTAACGTGCCCCATAAAGAATTTATGAACAACTTATTGCCAAGCTTTGTAGCATCACATAGAAAGTAGTGCCAAAACAGTCCAACTCTGATCATGTACCAGTTCCAGGATGTGAACTGTCCTCTGATGTCAGAAATGCTGCTGTCAGAGCTGTGTACATTGCAAAACATTGCATGGTAAGCACCACAAAACACCATGGAAATGCCTGGCATGCGATGTCCACCTGTGTCTTCAGTTGAACAGGAACTGCTTTCAAGAGTGTCCCTTTTTAATGCTGTTCTTGCTAATGTGTATTTGAAAAAAAAAAACACAAAGGAAACACATTATTTCTTGTAGTACTGTACTTTTCACTCAGATCATGACCCGCATATTCAATTTGGCACGTTTTACGCTGGATGCCCTTTCTAACACAACCCTTTACATTTATCCGGGCTTGGGACCGGCACTAAGAGTGCACTGGCTTGTGCCTCCCTAATGGCTGGGTTAATTTTCTTATAAATAAATATTTAGGGCAATTTAAATCATTATAAAATGTACTGTCAACACACTTTGTGCATCATGGTTCATAGATTACGTGTTTGTTCTTTAAACAGCTTTGTCATCCCTATGTACATTTTACTTTGCCAATATGCTAACTCTCAAACAAATAAATGAATGTTCTTTAATTCTAAACCTTTATAGGATTATATGGTCACCTATATGCATTATTTTTAAGCAAATAACGTGTGATTTGTTGGACAAACACACTTATTCAACTCTATGTAAAAGTTATCTACATTTAAAGTTTTATGTTAAAATAAATTGTGTACATGAAGTGAAACATGCATTTTTATGCATTTATTTATTAAAAAAATATGTGACTATCTTAAATTTATTTTTACTATTTAAGAGACCTTGCGTGTTACATCATGCCACATTTTAGCATTTTTGACATTTTTGATTTTAAATTACGATATTTTTCTAATTAAGCTTAACTGTACTCATGTAATTTCTTTGTCTTGTTTTTACTCTCTTTTTTTGACATTTAGATATGCATGTTTTGAACAATTTTGACTTCGTTTTAGGTTGATCACTCAAATGCAGTGTTTCAAGTTTCAGATCAGGCGAAAGTAAAATAGTAAACTTTATGTATTTGTGACTTGCGACGAAGCGTTTTGAGGGACCGGCAAGCACAACGCTGCGTTCTGAGGGACTGGGAAGGGCATCGCTGCCTTCTGAGGGGCTGGGAAGTGCGACTCTGCCTTCTGAGGCAGTTGGAAGCGCCAACTGCCTCAGAAGGCAGTGTCGCGCTTGGGTTGGTGCCTCCCGACGTCGGTAATTCAGTCTTCCCAGAACTGTGGGGGGTGACGTGAATGTCTGCTGCTATCATCCCAAACATCCCTGTGAATTGCCTAATGAAACTGGCCAACGAGCCAAAATAGATCGGTACATGATCCACATTTTCCAGGCTCATTAGTGGGGAATTGGGATGATTGTACATCCACGTACCTGCTGACGGTCTGTAGCAATCCGCGCTACTTGGCCGCTTTGCCGGAGAAGCGAGACGGGAATTCCATCGGGCTCTCTGAGATGAAGCTGCTGCCATGTTATCATGAGCCGGAGCTGGCAAGCATGACTCCCGGAGATCGGCAGTGAGTTTCCGGGTGGGTTCTGAAGCGGAACTGAGCTGCCGATCTATCGCGGTAGAGCAATTCCTTCTTTTGCTGTTTTGGTCAGAACTAGTAGGGCGCTCTTCGAGGAGGGCGCCGTGCTCCTTGTGGTTCTGGCCCTATCCTTGCTAAGGCAAAGTGGTAACTGACATCATGGGGCTCACAGTCAAATCTGGCAGAGGGTTTGGAGGGCCTCACCTGCCAGATCCAGTGCCCTCCCAGGGTTCAGAAGCAATTTTTTTGGCGGTTTCTTTCCCCTGTGAGGAGATTACCGCACTATACCTCTCTTCCTCTAAGGAGGGGCAGGGCATGGTCAACATTGGTCCTGTGGAGCAGTGGTCCCCAACCTTTTTCTGCGTCATGGACTGGATTAATGTCTGACAATATTTTCACGGACCGGTTTCTAAGGTGTGGCAGATAAATACAACAAAATATACGACTGGCATAAAAACAGTTTTTTTCAAAATATAATAATAAATGTGAATCCACCGTGTTTTTTTTTTTTTTTTTTTTTGTTAGCTTGGGGGTTTGAATTTAGTGGTAATGTATTATGTTTTAGTGGCTGGAGCAGCCCCTATAAGAAGGGTAGTGGATGAGGGAAAGACATGTGACCGAGGGAAGCATCTTAACATGCATCAAGATTGAGTAGTAGACAGATGTGGCGGAGAGAATCTGGTAATTTTCCAAAATAAAACATTGCTCAGTATCGGATAATAATAAAAATGGAAATAATGTAAGTTATGTATTCTTTCTATGCGGCCCAGTACCAATTGACCCATAGACTGGTGCCGGTCTGCGGCCTGGGGGTTGGCGACCACTGCTGTAGAGGATAAGCCCCCACAACTCAAGGAACTGTTTGAGATAGTCACTCAGGCTTTAGCCAAGCTGGATATAACCTGGCCAGCCGATATGCAGAGACAATGCCAATTTAGCAAGCTGGACCAACATTTTCTGCAACCGATGTTGCTGCCGAAATGCCGGCGTCTGCCTTTTTTAGCCAGACGTGCACAATGAGGTGACCAGGTCAAGGAATGTTTCTTTCTACACTAATGTAATAGGGCTGAAGAAGTGGGGTTTAGGAAAGATGGTTTGGGTTAAAGAGATGCTGGCTGGCTATCTCTCCCCGGGTGCTGCATCGTCCCCTTGTCATGCCCACCAAGCCTCTGAGTACTACTTCGTTCTTAACGGGCAAAGCTTATATGGTGGCAGGTAAGGTTGCCGGCTGCCTGCACACCACAGCTGTGTTACAGGCTTATCAGGCCAACCTGGTGTGAGAGCTCGATGAGGGAATGCCTACGTGCAGCATCGTAGTTAAAAAGCTGAGTCGTGCAACAGACCTGGCTATCAGGCCTACAAAGGGGGTGCTAGAGCCATTGGCTGTTCTATGTCTGCCCTGGTCTCCACGGAGAGACACCTGATTCCGACAGGGATAGAGCAGTTCTGCTGGACCCCATTGTGGTCAGCAACAAGCTTCAGAGGGCCAAGAAACCAGCGGTTTCTCCCTCAGCCCTCTCATGGGGCTGTCTCAGTGGAAAAGCACACTGTAGAGAAAGGCTTAACAATTCATTTCGGGTCTCATCCACCACGGTTTCAACAGAATGTGTCCCACTCTGGTGGGGCCCGGGCAGGATCTGGTTATGGAACAAGAAGTGAAAACTCTCTTGAGCAAGCAGATAGTCTGGGTTCTACAATCGGTACCTTATAGTTGCCAAAATGAAAAACAGGTTGTGTCCCAAATCAGGTACGATAAATCTGAAGGATGCTTATATTCACATGTCCATTCTTCTTTCATAAAGGAAGTACCCAAGGTTTGCTTTTGGGGATGAAGTTTACCAATATTGGGTCCTTCCATTCTGCCTTGCACTCTCACCTAGCACCTTCACAAAGTGTGTGGCTGTGGCTCTGGCTCCGCTGATTCTCCGGGCCTCCACATACTAAACTATATTGATGACCATTGATATTAGTTTGATCAGAGCACCTGGTGAACCGGCATCCAAATGTCGTTTTTTCGCCCATATGAATAAAATTGCTTTTAAGACTGAACGCCAAGAAAAGTGTACTTTCGGATAAACAACTATGTAGGCAGTGTGGAATTTGACTGTTATGCAGGCGCAGCTGTCTCCTGCACGAGTGGAAAGGGCCCCATCTCATGGCACATCAACTGCATTAAAGCATTTCCTTTTAGACCTGGTCTATACGGATGACACATTGGTGGTCTCCAAAATCAAGGAGACCTACAGCTACGCTATCGACTCTTTTACAAACTTGCATGACAGATCCTCCTGTGGGCCCATGGGTAACTGCTCTCACTGAGAGCATGATTCATCCCGGAAGTGGTGAAGCAAATATGGAGAAGAAGTGATGTCGCACTGTCCCCTCTGGTTCTCCCTTACACACCCAAACCCCTTGGGCTGCATGCCATGGAACATACTTTCCCCTTGTAGCTCTGCTTCCAGCTGTTCTGGAGAGAGTTAGTCAGGATGGAGTCAGTAGCCTCCTGGTAGCCCTGTGCCTTCCAGGTCGGCCATGGTCCCTGGACCTGGTAAACCTTTTAAACACCCTCCCTAGGAGATTCCTGCAAGGAGGGACTTTCTCTCAGGCAGAGGGCGCTTCACTTTACCCATTCTCCGAGCTGGGAGAATGTGGCTGTGGCCCCTGAAGAGGCACAGCGCTTACCCACTGGTCTCTTGGCCAAGGTTGTATAAACCATTCTCCAATTCAGAGCTTCCTTCACGAGGGGCTCATAGCCATAAAGTGGCACCTGTTTACTACATGGGATGTAGAGCACCACTTTTTACTGCCCGGTCAGCCCTGTGCTGGAAATTCTTTAGAAACAGTGCCAAGCAGTCGCTAGGGAAAATTCCCGTTAGTGTGTAATGTTTTCTCCAATGCCTCAGGTGTGACCCAGAGTGCCTGTATGGGACCTAAGCCTTCCTTCAAAGCCCCTATCCAAAGTGCCCTTGAGATTTTTGACAGTCAAGCCTGTATTTTTACTGGCCATTTTCTCTCTTAAGAGGGTTCACCTTCACCGCCTACCATTTTTCCCTTCTCCTTTTCAGGCCCCAGACCAGGAAAAGCTTAACTGACTGTGTCCAGGGTGAGCACTGGACATATATGTCTACAGAATGGAACTAAGGAGGAAGTCGGAGCAGCTGTTTGTCTGCTATTGCCCTCCAAAGAGAGGTTTCTCTGTGAACAAGCAGATGCTCAGCAGATGCACTGTGGATGCTATTTCATCCTTTTATAAGTCCTCTGCTCTGGATAAATGTCACCAGAGTGTTCAACCCCAGCTGGGCCCAGTCAACCCTGGTTAGAACCCCGACCCTGACAGAACAAGCAAGCCACCCATGAACCCAGCAAAAACACTTCAATGCTGAAACTTATGCACCAACAAAGCACTACAGGAAACTTAATTTTTAATTTAATGGCCATCCATTCTGCTATTCAAAACCTCCATAGGTGGTTGTACCTTCAGCTCCCAAACCTTGCTGCGGAAACTGTCCATCAGTTCACTGATCGGCTTCTGCCTATTCTGGCACTTGTACCACCTCAGTCTCTTATCGCAACAGCCTCTCTGGAGATCTTAGTGCCTGTCATGGATTCCTTACTCAGTGCCCTATCACATTCATGCTGCAACCCTTCTCATTCCCAAGCAATCATTCAAAGATTAACTATATTAGTCACCACCTACTTTTGCTGCTGAATTCAAGTGACTTTTCAACCACTGCATCAGCAAAACACAAAATCAGTCTCCCCACTTCACTGAGGATGTTGCCCAGCCTCTGAGCCCTAATGAGGACACCGCCCAGTCTTCTTGCCTAACTAAAAATCTTGTACGCCAACACAGCCCCACTAAGAATGTTGCTTGCTCAGCTGGGGACATCACTCTGCCTCGTTTGGGTAAGGACGTCCCCTGTCCTCAGTTGGCTGAGGACAATGCTTTCCCTCTTGTTTGGCTGAGGAGGTCATTGCTTCCCCACCTAGCCTTGCTGACTCAATTGCTCCCATGGACTTAGAACAGCAGGAGCTTTCTAGTATTGCCCTAGCCCACCGTGCCAGACGTGGGTTTATACATAAAGAGCTACACTTTATTTTTATTTTCCCCCAGCAAAATCCACCAGAGTGTTTCCAAGCCCCTAAAAAGTTTCTCAGTTTTTTTGGCTCTTTCTGTTTTGTTCGTTGCTATGTCGTGCTTTTTTTTTGTGTCTCCTGCTTTTTTGCCTTTTACAAAGTTCCTTAGTGGAAGTATTTTGAGTTTGAGTTTTTTTGGGGGGTTTTCTGAGAGTCTTTGTTTAAGATTTTTTTTCTGTGTTTCAAAGGAATTTTGTGATATCCCTTTGTGAACTAGGTAGAGGGCATGTGCCACCCACTGTATTTTTTGGTAGCATAGCCTAGAGTAGTCAGCTAGTCTGTTTCTGTTTGTTAGTTAGGTTAAGCTTACAAAATATAGCCTAGAGTATACCTTTTTCTTATGTTCATTTCTTTGGCACTGTCCATGTTCTTTTGCCAGTGTGAGTCTAGTCTTCTTGACACTGTGAAATACTCTTATTACCTTTCTGCTCTTACCATTAAAACAATAACTACTCTAGACTCTGGTCCTGCTTTTTGTCCAAACAACCCGCAACAACTAAATGGTTATTGTTCCCATGCTGCCCTAGGCCTAGGTGGGAACGTAACAACTGAAATGAATGATCATAAAATTGTATATAAGCCAAGTGGTGATAAACACAATAAATCTTTCATTCTTCTTTTGGAGTGAGTCTCCTGTTCCATTTGTACAATTAATTCATTCAGCACTGTTTACTCATTATCCATCTGTAGGCTGTAATTATTGGGCATGTTACCCCAGCAAACATGTTACCCCAGCAAACCCCAGGATCCAGAATTGGTCCTCTCTCTCCATCTTCACACTTTTTCTGCACAATTTTTCTTTTTGCACTATGACACTTTAATCTCTGGGCTGTCACTTTAACTCTGGACTTGCACAGCACAGTGTGGTCTGTGTGATGATGTGAAGGGTGAAAATTGGGGGCTCACTTTAATTAATGTTTGCCACTCACAAGGCCCCACATTTATAAGCAATCTACAGGTAAAAAAAAAAACATTATATATATATATATATATAACTTTTTTTTGTGGAAATATAATTTTTTTCTTTCTCGCTTATAAGGGTAAGAAAATGTTAGAAAAAAAATTTGGACTCAAAAATTGGACAGTCAAATACATTGTGTAATGTATAGAAATGTAATACCAATGTTGCTACCATCCCCAGACGTGGTCAACCAACAAAGGTCACTCCAGAATTAAGATGTGTCTCTTTTAATGTTAATATTCATTAGTGCAAATGAATACTGTACAACCTTGGTGTGCATGGAAAAGATACAAGAATAAAGCCACTACTTTAAAAAAAGCTGACCATCTAACATTTTCTAAATATCATGTAGACAAGCCTGAGAACTATTGGAATAAAGTTTTGCACATGGATGGGATGCCAAAATGCTAAAACAAAAAAGGTTTAAAAGGTAAAAAAAAAATAGCTTAATCAAGATTCCTCCTAACACTTGAGGTGAAACAGGGTTAATTTCTAAAATAAAAGGCATCTTTATTTCAAGCTTCCTAACTAGATTAGAAATATGTCCTTCAAATTATAGTGTATTATCTATCCATATAACCAAGTATATTATATATTTTTTAAGACATCCCTTTTTCAATAGATTTAACATCAGATGTGAAAATGCTAACATCATCAAGCAGCTGTGGTTGAGTTTTTTTTACACTGCAAAAAATAGAAATCTAAACACGTGTATTTATCTTGTATTCCGACTTAAAATATTATCATTGTTATTTTTAATATTTATTTACTTATCAAGCACTGAGTGTGTAAGACTATTTCACTTGTTTTAAGGGTGTCTGTCTTATGTTATCTCACTTAGATATAACATCTTACTACAGGGCAATTTATAAGTAAAACAAGCCATATTCTTGAGAGAAAAGCTGCAATCAACTTTGATGACAGGGAGTTCAAGATATTAAGTCTTGTTTTAAGAATAAGATTGCAGTGATTTCTTAATATAAGCAACCTTATAAGTAATAATCTTAATACAAGCAGTCTAACTAAGATTTCAATAAAAACAAATCATACTCCATATATGAATCAAACTGCTTTTATTCAGAAATATATGAATGGTTGCATAGGCATGCATTCATGTATGCGTCACCATTAACATTAATTGACAAAAAACACAGACCAGTATTGTCTGAGGTCAATACATTGTGTGACAAGCACATAATTTATTGGTGTGTAATAATCACATTAGGTCTTTGTGTGTGACAAGCACATAAGTTCAACTGTACAGCAACAAAACAAATTTTTGACCACATGAAATATCATATGAGGCGCCCTCCAAAAATACAATCGCTTTCCAATACAATCGAGTCATTAGTGGATCTGTGAAGTGCAATGACATCTCCAAGATAATATTTCACTGGAATGTACATACTGCTTTTGAAACTGAATGAGTAGTAGGATGTAAAATCTACTAGTTTTTCAGCATCTACCAACTCAGATGCCTGGGCAAGGTTTAGGACGTCAACTTCATATGCTAGAAAATCTCTATTCAGGTGCAAGGTGTCATAGGGTTGATATTCAAAGCAATAGAATGATGAGTTTACCACTAGGATGTCTTGTATATGTGCGAATTCAGGAAGATTATCATTTACTGTGGTAACAATCAAAGACTTCTTGCATGTATACTTATTTCCATTTAGAACAAGTCACTTAACCGAAACAACATGTTGCATTGTGGGTGTGTCAAAGTTCTCAAGTCCGATTTGAGAAGGATCTCTGTCGGGTTGCTTAGTTAACTCTCGGTTAGTCTCTGTAGTCCTGCTTCTTGGTGGGGATCCAGTTGACAGATATAAGGTATGCGTACCTTTTATATGATAGTCAAAGGAGTTAAAAACCCTGTACTCTTCTGCGTACCCATCGATACCACAAATGACACAAAAATCAGGACTGCGACCATGTGTTCTGTTCATGTGGCTCAAAAGAGACTTTAAAGTCAGGGCTATAAATACAAAGCAAATCATGCACCGCCAACTCATTGCAGCTGTCAAACGATTATCAAGCATGTTGAGGCAAAAAATCTATTAGGTAGTTCGAAAGGAAAACTTCTTGATGTGTCCCAAAGCACAGTATGTACTCTGCTGTGCAATTAGGTAAAATTACTTTTTTTAAATCTCTTGTGGCTATAATTGGCTTATACCACCCGTCAGAAAGGGGGGGGGGGGGGGGGGGGGGGGGTGTTAGTTAAGTAGCTTTAAATTAGTATAATGTATACATATTTTTCAATTAAATTATCGTAATAAACTGTAAACAAAGATGGGAATCTACTTTTAAATTGTTATTAAATCAATCAAACAAATGTTAAAATGTGATGTATTGATAAACCCCTCCTCACTACAGTAGTTTGAATTTTAGCTACCCGTATTCTCAAATGCGCAGTTGAATCTGCATTCAGTCACTGAAAAAGTCGTTGGAATCCAGTGGTAGAAGTAGTTATTAAACTTCAGTTTGCGTAAGAAATTGTGTATTTCATAGCAACTCATTTTTAAATATTTTAAAATGTATCTGTTAGTTAAACGCAGCTAGCTAGCTACGACTAACAACCAGTCAAGAAGGTAACCTAGCAGTCAAGAAGTTGGATGACACAACATTTACAATTTTAAAAGCTAAGATTTATTAGCGAGTACTAACTGTAGTGCCCTGTGCAGTTAGCTAAATGAGCACAGGCTTTGCTAACTCAGTTAAGGTTGCTGTGTAACGTAGGCCTTTCATGTCTGGCGTTTTCCGGTTTCTCTGATAACATTGCGTGCCTGAGGCAATGCATTGGACCGTTTAGTGTCGACAGCGCGAGAGATCTACTTGCGCATTTGTCAGGTAATAAGTGATGCATTAAATATGTTTAAAACAGAACAGAGGGTTTTATTTGGAAACTTAAACTGACGAATTTTACAGTATAGTTGGCAAAGTATTTCAGAGTCGAGTTTGAGTGTTGTTATGGACTTTTTAGAAATATGATGTTTCTGACATAAATGCACCTAAAAAATGTCTGGGGTGGTGTACATCGAATACTAGTGCTGGACAACTATAAGATGTTAACAAAATGTAACATCCCTTTAATTTACCAAAAGGAGCTCTTGATTTTAATTTTTCCTACATGTGGAAGCCTCCTGTTTTACTCGTTTATTTTGTGAGTGGAGAAGACTATTGTGTCATTGTTTTATTTGTATACTGAATGATTTGCAGGTTCTTAGTGAACTTTGCAGGATTGTCAGCAAAGACAACACTGCTTACATTAAGGAGGTGAAGGAGCGCTGGGACACCTTCCAGAGTCAAGCGGTATTTTATGGTATTTTGAAAAAGGTGATGAAGCCACCGATGACATTTAACACAGGTAAGATCTACATTTCCTTGCTTTTTTATCAATGTAATACTGTTTTCGTCAAAATTCAGTGTAACATGTAATATGTATGTCAATTTCTCTTATGCAGAGGAACGAGCCATCAACATGTTGAAGTCCCTGCCAGCCATGTTCCCATCTAGCCCCCTCTAGACCGCTGCTCAAGGTTCGGATAGACGTCAGGGGGCACAGCTATAAGTTAGCTTTGTTTGTTGACTCCGGGGTGGGCGCTGAATTTTTGGATGAGGAACTTGCTCGCCAACTGGGTATCGAGACCGAACCACTCCCTGCACAGACTTCAGTTTGGACCAAGGCCAAAATAATAAACAAAAAGCACTTTGGACAAACACTAACTGCCTACAAATAAAACCCAAAAGAAAGACAAACCACTTCCCTAACTCCCTTACCAAAAAAAACAGGGAACAAACACACCCAACAGAAATGGCAGCCACACCCCTTCTACCGGTAAACAAAACAACAAATATGTATGTACATATATTACAGATATAAGACAGTGAGGTACAGAAATGGGACAAGGCAAAAAAGAGTCAGAACGGGCGTAAGTCAGTCACAGGAAATCACAAAAACGGACAGAATAATGAGCAAAGCAAGCGTCGGCTAAGCGAGCTCGCGAATCCCAGCGTCCCCTGGACTTTATAGGCTGCCTCATGGTGATGTCATCAGAAGGGAAGAGGATGTGGCTTTAGTTTACGGGAATGCAATGAAGACCTGGACTAGAGTCTCGGGATGGCACCTGCACGCAAAATACTGCGGGTTGTAACAATGTGAAGGCTAAGAAATGTGAGATTCATGTGTCCAGCACGTCTTTTCTGGGCCTTGTCAACGGGAAATGTGCAGATGGATCCTGCCCAAATCCTCACCGTGGAGGAGTGGCCCAAACCTGAGAACCGCAAACAACTGCAGAGGTTCCTCGGCTTTGCAAACTTCTACCGCAAGTTCATCCGCAGTTTTAGCACCATTGCTGCCCCCCTACACCGAATCACATCCACTCATCAGCCATTCTCTTGGAACCCCTTCCTGGAAACTGCCCAGCTCCTGCAGCATGTCTCGCAAGTAATATAGTCTCGGATCAGGGCCCACAGTTTGCTGCCAGTTTTTGGAGGAAATTCTGCTGCCTCCTGGGTATCTCGGTCACCTTTGCACCAATGACAACGCCTTTTGGGCTTCTCAATTGATATGGGCTGAATACGCACATAATACTCTGCTGTCGTCAACCACTGGCCTCTCCCCTTTTCAAGCCGTTTATGGTTACCACCCACCCATTTTTTCCTCCCAAGAAGTTGAGGCCTCGGTACCATCAGCTGGTGCCTTGGTCAGGCACTGCCACCGTGCCTGGAAAAAGATCCCATTCCTATGCCTGCTGGGCCAACTGCAGGCTCAGATCAGCACCTGTTTACCACCCTGCCCAGAGAGTCTGGCTTTCTACCAAGGACCTGCCCCTGCAGGTCGCATGTAGGAAGCTAGCCCCTCACTTTATTGGCCCTTTTCCTATATTTAAGGTGCTCAACCCTGTGGCAGTCCACCTCCGCCTTCCCAGAGTTTTCCGTGTCCACCCCACCTTCCATGTTTCACGCTTCAAACCGGTCCAAGCTTGCTCCCTGTTTTTTTTTTTTTTTTTTTTTTTAGCAACTATACAGCATGTTGTCATAAGTGTTCAGACACTTTGTTTTGTGCCTGTTTTTTCGTATGTGGACTATTTGACACATGGTCATATGTTTTCTGATGTGAACTATTCAGTGCGTGGTCATAAGTTTCTGGACACTTCGTTTTTGTGTTTTTTACATGGACTACTCAGCCTGTTGTTTCCTCTGGTTTTTGCCTGAATTTGTTTTTTGTTAATAAAGATGTTGATTATATACCTCACTAGCATCCTGCATTTGGGTCCAACTACCCGCACCCTGACAAGTAAGCTGGGATATGTCAAGAAAGAATTTCGCTGTAATGTATGTGACAAATAAAGGATATTCTATTCTTCTATCACCTGTTTTGGAGAGTGATAATTGAAGAAAGGTTTTTTGTGCATAAGTGAAAATTCTGAATATTCTGAAGCCAAAAAAGTGATTCTGACACAGATTACAAGCACAGACATTAAAATAAGTGCTGATGCAGCTGGGAAAAAAAATGTCACTGTAGCAGAAAATCTATTTATACTCTGAACTTTCATATGCTTTCTCAGGAACCTACTATGCATTCAAGATGTTTTAGTCTGTTTGCCGTTGAATACCGGGCAGCCACATTATCCATAATGAATGTAAAATGTGATAGAAAATACAAACAGAATACCAGAATACAATTGTGCTTTTACAGGGTTATCTCAACGGGGAATGTAACAGAGGTAATATGTCAAATGCAGACCGAAGTGAGTAGGCACACAATTAAATGTGACAGCAAGCAAATTTGTAAACAAAATACAGTCTATGAACTAAAAATCAAAGCACTTAAATTTGTTACTAAAATGTACTGTTTGCTTATTTGTTCCTACTAACATGGCTTAAAAGTTAATTTCAGGGTTTCTTAACTGTCTGTATGAATATCTCACTAACATATAGTATGTGAGAGTGTCTACAGGTGCAGTGTTACACTCTGCTGCATAATGAGCTTGACAGGTTGAAAGTGGGATTTTGGCTGGTAAGTATCATGTCAGACATGATGGGTCATACACATTCTCTAATGAGGGAGCACAACATGTCCTGTTCTTGCCACTCTGTGTCAGGTGCTGCAGACAAACCAGGATGGTCCAGAGATAATATGTTGACAAATGCAGATAGCTTACTCATTTAATTGACACTAAAATATGGAAAAGCCCCTGCTGTCAGGAAAAGAACACTACAAAATCAATCAATCAATCAATCAATCAATCAATCAATAAATAAATAAATAAATAAATGTCAGGGCATGAAGGTTTTAGGATACAGTGAACATAATGCAATGTTTTGAGATATCTTTGTCACTGTCAACTGTTAGCTCTGAAATACACAGTTGAATTACACTTTGCACTGAGAATGATTGAGTGATTTTACAGATATACGTTGATATGTCTTTGGTAAACAAAATTGTTTGAGTTATTTAATTGTTTATTTTCTTCTATAGGTCTATAGACTACATTGATGTCATTACGGAGGAGTGGAAGAGGATCCCAACAAAAACATGTGCAGCTCTGGTAAATTCTATGCCCAGGAGGATTAACGCAGTGCCAGATAACAATGGTGCTCAGACAAAATATTAACACTTTGCAAGTTATTTAGACTTTAATGGCTGAATGTTGAGTTATTTTTAGAGAACAGTAAATCCATAGTGTTACACAAGCTGCATATTGATGATTCTAAAAGTTTCATTTCTATAGTATTGTCCCTTAAGAAGATATATTAAAATGGTTGCTAAATGTGAGCGATGTACTCACTTTTTTTTAAATGTGAGGGGATGTACTCAGTCATCACCCATACCCACACTGTGCATTAACACCCAGACATATTGGAGCCAAGATTAGAGCGTGAACTGCTCATTTGAATGCCTAATTGAAGTCAGCTAGGGAGACTAGCAACGGCCTATTTATTGCCTTTGTGTCAATAAGGGAAAATACTTTGACGTAAGGCCCCACAATATTCTGTAACTGTAGACTGAGAGGCCCAGTTCATGATTGATTAGCAAATGTTAAAAGGGGTGTCAGGAACATGCGTACAGCTAATCAACAAAATGATCATACCCAGACGCTACATTGTTGAGGTGTGCAGTGATTGTGATCAGAAGCAAACTGTAGTCCTGAGAGAGTGTAGCTAGCAGACTGTTGACATTAACTACAGTCCAAATCCATCCTCAAAGCTCCTGTTCTTACTCTGTAAATTCATGGATCACCAGGGCATTAATAAAAAATCAGCTGAACAGACCCTCCAATTGAAGAGAAAACTATTTAGAGGCAGGCCAGAATGAAGGGGGCAGAACCGAAGAGGTGAGGGGCAGGAACAGTGGTCACTGGAGCATGTTTAACTTAAGAGAGAGAGAGAGAGAAAGAGAGAAGGGGGTGATGGGAAGAGAAGGATATGGATTATTATGTGTCCTTATTGTTGTATGAAAGTCAAGGACACTGCGCAGTTGGGGACTCTGACAAGACTCGCTATGGCAGCTTAACTAAAAGGGAGAGCCAAAAGGTAACATGAACATGAGAGATCTCTGGGATAAGAGATGACCCACCGCACCACAGTCTTTCGGTCGAGATAAACATGCTCCTGTGGTTCCAGTGACCACTGTTACTGCCCCTCTTCCCTCTGTTGATCTTTCCACTTTGTCCAGGCCTGCTTCTGGATAGTGTCCTCTTCATTTGGAGAGCACCCTGTGTGGCTGGGGATGGTTTCTCATCAATGCATTGGGTGGTTCCATGAAATTCCAGAGTCAGAACCTGAGCTTTGAGGATGGATTTGGACTGTGGTTAATGTCAACAGTCTGCTACACTGACTCAGGACTACAGTTTGCTTCTGATCACCATCACTGTACCCCGCAACATCGTTTATCTGTAATAAATAGACAGATGAGGATGGGTTCCCTCTTAAGTCTGGTTCCTCTCAAGGTTTCATACGTATGCCATCTCAGGGAGTTTTTCCTTGCCACAGTCGCCACCGGCTTGCTCATCAGGTACAAACTTACATTTATAAATTAGAAATCAGAATCAGAAATCAGAATCAGGTTTATTGGCCAAGTGTGTTGACACACAAGGAATTTGGTTTCAGCTGTTAGTGACTCTCAAAGTACAGACATAAATAAAACTATACATTCAGCTTAGACTATACGAGACAAAACAGACAAGACAAAAACAGACTACACAAGACAATCAAGACAATGTGAGACAATATAGAAAGTAAAGAATATCTTATTCATCTTATTTATTTTTATCACCACATTAGCTTTACACAGATAATGTGGTGATAAAAATGAATAAGATGAATAAGATATTCTTTATTTTTTTCTCTTCATCTTTATTCTTTATCTTTATTCTTTTTATTTTTCGGACGCCCGGGGCCCGAAGGATTTGAGATCTCATCTGGAATGCTGGCGATGACTGTTGATTATTTGGGTTCAGAATGTTTTTAAGGTCCTGAAGCCCACCCCTCTTTGGGGGTCTGGCCAATGCTATGGCCTGAGATTTTTAAGGAGACTTTGTTTGTGCATTTGTGGGCATGGTTTCCGGGTTATACTTGTTTTGAAAAACTTTTATCCAAAGTGTATTAAGACAGTAAAGTACATTTCATGATCGAATAAAATGCACCATTGTTTGCAAAATAAGGAACAGATAATTTTGGTGATCATTTTGATATTTGGCATGCAAAGCAAGGACAGCATTAAAACAGAGGTACATTACATGACAGTTAACATTTAACATACCAGTATTTAAGGTATAACTTTGTTAATATAATGTTATATTTATGTATATAAGATGCATCCTTATTAGGAAAATAAATAGAAGATAATTTCGTGTCAACTTTGACATCAAAACAGATTTACAATGTACCGGGACCAGTATTTAAGGTATAACTCATGTTAATACAACATTATATTCTGGTGTATACAATGCACCCTTGTTAGGAAAGTAAGAATAAAGAGAAGATAATTTTAAATCAATTCAAATATCAAGAAGAAGAGACAACATTAAAAACAGAGGTATATTAATAAACATTTTAGAGTGTAACTATTATTGACGTAGAGTTGAACACTTGCTTTATTTATAGGAGAAGATACAAACAAGATGTATGTTTGTGTCATGTGAAGTGGGGCATTCTATTTTAATTATTTAATTGATATGTGTGTCTGTATACAATGAGGAAAATAAGTAATTGAACACCCTGCTATTTTGCAAGTTCTCCCACTTAAAAATCATGGAGGGGTCTGAAATTGTCATCGTAGGTGCATGTCTACTGTGAGAGACATAATCAAAAAAAAAAAATCCAGAAATCACAATGTATGATTTTTTAACTATTTATTTGTATGATACAGCTGCAAATAAGTATTTGAACACCTGTCTATCAGCTAGAATTTTGACCCTCAAAGACCTGTTAGTCTGCCTTTAAAATGTCCACCTCCACTACATTTATTATCCTAAATTAGATGCACCTGTTTGAGGTCGTTAGCTGCATAAAGACACCTGTCCACCCCATACAATCAGTAAGAATCCAACTACCAACATGGCCAAGACCAAAGAGCTGTTCGAGAGTGAATTGTTTTATGGTTTGAGGGTCCCTGTGGACTTAACCAGAGAGGCCAGGGGGTTATCTGGCTTTCGGGGTGGTGTATGTGTGTGCGCGTGCGTGAACTGTGTAAGGTATAGAGACTGGCTTGTGTTATCAGTTGAATGCTGCTTTGAAGTCAGCTGGAGAGGTCAGGGTTTGTCCTGCTTTGTGTCTTCCAGGGTGGGGGTATGACACTGTGGTTTACAAACTTTCAATAAAAGTGTAAGCCGTGGTGCTTATCCTTTGATTAAAAAGCAAATGTCAAGGGTTAAAAGGAATGCCTGGGACATGAAATCTAAATGACACCCACCAGATGTTACAATACTGTAAGAAAAAATAATGAGGACAACAAAGATTTTAATGAAGAAGGAAGTTTATAACAGCGTAGCAGTGACAAAATACATGAAGCACTTTGGGTTCATCGGAGTCAGAAAGATCTCAGACTCTGCCCAAATGTTTTATATTGTTCTTCCTTTTGAAGTTTAAATAGGGATTAGCTTTTAAATATAAATTAAGTGTAGAAAATAAGTAAAGGAACACATGGCTGGGTGATCGAGCCGGAGGTTTTACACCTTTGCTTTGAAGATTGTGACGAAAATTAAGATAAGCAAAGAAGAAAAAGTAAAAAATTAAAAGGTTAGGGATACGTAGTGTACAGTAGTGATAGAAAGAGTAGCAAAAAAATCAAGTTTTCCCTCCCCCGCCACTTATCGCCTCCCCCCCCGCCGGGGTCTTCATTAGCTCAAATCGTCTCATCTCCAAGGTAAATACACTGTATAAAACCTTATTATATCTTTGCATACTCTTTCTATTATGTTTTTAAGATTTAATACATGAAACAAAAAAACGGGGTGGCATTTTGAGGGTTGGAACAGATTAATGGCATTTTAATTATTTTCAATGGGGAAAATTTATTTGATGTGCGAGCAAATTGAGATACGAGCTAAGCCACGGAACGAATTTGCCAAATACAATGACGAGAACATTAATTTGTGATAATGAGAAAAACTATTTTTGTTATGTTGAGATCATGAGAGAAAAAAAATAATATGATAATGCATGGCCTCTTAGGACTTCTGTACATTACTTCATTATACATAAATTACAGCCATTTGTACATAGTACTAATTTATTACTGAACAGCATTGTAAGTATGTAAGAACATCTTTTCTGTGTACACTCAACATGTTCAGCAAGATGAGGCTGATATATGTAATCAGAGTAAATATGTGTCTGCTAAAACAGCTACAAAAAATTAATATTAATTATAAAATCTAAATAAAATAAATGTAGTAACACTTCAATGAAGTTTTTTTGTTTATAAATAAAATGTAAACAAGTGAGATAATACTACACTGTTACAGCTCCCACTTCAACTATGTCACTGCAGATATTGCACTTTTACAGAGACAACACCAGGGAATTTATGCATTCCAAACGCTTTTGTTTTCTGTCCAGCCATCTAACAGAATGAAAAACAACATTTATTTTAGTTAAAACTATTATGTTTAATTAGATATTTTCAGTCACTTAAATAATTATTGATTCTTACTGCAGAGAAAAGAGAATATTTATAATTAATGAGCAAATTAATATTAATAAATTAATCTAAAAAATAATGTGTAATTCCATGTATTTTATGTACAATAGATAGTTGATAACACATCTCATTTAATTCGTTTTCAAAATATATGCATGTATGTTTTGCTTGTTTGTTTTGTTGTTAAAATAAAACTAGCCTGCAGGTGTATAATTGCATGCTGGGTTAGCAGCATGTAGCTTAGCATCATATCAGACCAGAACTTATGAGGATGTGAGGTTTGTGTGTCCACTATCGGGGCAGTCGCTAGGAAAACACCCTCTCGTGACACGTTTCCTGCACAGCAAACTGTTCGTGTAAGAACTGCAGAACTGACCCAAACAGGCAGTTGACTGATGAGACCAGCAGCCTCTGCCTCACAGTGAGTGGTTGGCCTTCTTTCACTTTCCCAACTGCTGTGAGAATTATTGCGAGACAATTCTGCCCACAACACGGTAAAGTCCCACTCACGCCCCAGAAGATGGTGCTCTGCAATGGATGCCCTGCAGCCATTAAGGCCTTCTAAGACGTGGTGGGTCCCCACCACCCACAGCGATTACTCTGGCGGAGATGGGGGAAGCACCCGCTGGAGGGAGGCTGCGCTCCAAGGCACATCTCATGGCGGAGCTAAAAGCATGTCCTCCTGGTGGTGACGAGGCGGTACAAGCACCACGCAAGGTGTAGAACGCCCCCCTCCATGTAGGGAGCTCTGACTGTCAGGGCCGTTTTAACCGGCCGGTTGTTTGAGGAGAGGACCACTGTAGGGTGGGCCGACTCCTTCACTCTGCAACGGTCTGTTACGGGTCTTCGAAATGCCCCGCCTTGCTGGGCTGAGTCAGCGCTTGCCAAGCAGCCCCATGTGTAAGCCCTACCTACTATAGCCGAAGTGGCTTTTGTTGGCAATACCGCAGCATCCTGTGACGCATCAACTGAACAATGCAACTACAATGAAGGGACATTCAGTGCAACAAAAATGATGATGGGTTACTCTCAAGGTTTCTTCCTCTTACAATCTCAGGGAGTTTTTCCCTGCCATAGTTGCCACTATTCGTCATCAGAGATAAACAATTATAAGGATCTAACTTATAGGCAATAAACTTTGTATATACACATTTTTGTATAACCTTGTTACCTAACTTTATATGTGTAGCTGCTTTGAGAATATATATTTGAAAAAATCTAATTGAATCACAGTGTCATTTAATAGTCTTGGAGCCTTAAAGTCTTACAAGTATTAATTGACATTTCTATAGGATGTTTTTCAGAGGTGTCTGTGACACTGACAAAGTTAAAAACAACATAGCTTTGCCAATAAAGCTACAATATTCAGAGTTACAGCACACATAACTAACAACGAGTAAAGCTGCAGCCTTAAGCTCAGAGCACAAGTGTCCTCAAGCATCAGCCCTTTTCTACCTATTGATCTCTCCACATTCACTGTGTTTCATTTTGCCCACATATGAAAATTTCTTCCCAGAAATTTTAATACATACATAGAACATGAACTGGGTATATTGGTGTGTGATCATTCAAGCTTACACAATTATATCTGTCTATTAAGCTTTTCTCCACATGTTGAATTCTCTCCCCGGGTATAAACAAAGTCCCAATGACAGCTCGGCTGCAATTTATCTGATCTGAGGGAGGCCCTGCATATTTATATTTGTTTCTGTTTTGTCGGCAGTTTTTTAGGAAAAAACCTTCTGTAAAGCATTTGCTTTTGTTTATATATCAATCTAAATTTCTTTGGAAGATTTTAGTTTTAGTGGACTTAAAATTGCTAATAATTTTCTTTAATGTAAGCAATCCTCTATCACTTGACCTGCCCTATTGTTTTTAATTTGACATTGATTCACAATGGGTTTATTTCAACAGATTAATCTTGCTTAAAATACACACATATACACACACAGGGTCCAGGTTCCCACATTCAATGTAAAGTTTAGCTAATTATAACAGTAAAAAACTTCTGAAAACAGAAGACATAACTGACTAAGGTAATAAAGTATAGATATGAAAATAAGTACTTGTTTGTTAAAACTCAGGTGTGCCCTTTTACTCATCCATCATTGTAGTCTGAGGTGTTAAGTTTTAGCTTATTCAGATCACTGATTAGTTAATGGTAAATCTGAGGTACTCTACACTTTGCGAGAAAGGCCACAATGTGGTACATCACCAGGAAGAAGCTTAATTTAAAGCAGCTGGGTTCTTTCTTCCCTGACTATAAAGAAACATGGAGGAAAACTCAGGAAAGCAAAAGTCCAACAGTTAATTAGGCACATGGAGCTGACAAAGCAAGACCAAATGGCTGCTAGCCAGCCCAGCAGAGAAAAGAGGCCCCACCATCAGTGGAATCGATGGAGGAGACAGCTTCATTAAGGAACTTCCTTACACCACCCCACCCCCACCCTCAACATAGGGAAGAGAGAGACATTGTTTAATTAAGCCTGCAGGATTCAACAGCAGCTGACCAGCTACACTACCTCCTGTCAATTAACCAGTCTTCTCCAGTCTGAGTTTCCTGCCTACCTCCTAGACATGTTTTGAGAGAGGCTGTGTATTTATAATAGGCACAAGTACACAAAAAATGACTGCCCTGATAACAGAAAATGCATATGTTTGAGTAACACACTGAATGGCTTTCAGAAAATGCCTGAAAACAAACTTAACTAATCACTGGGTACTTTTTACTCTTTATCATATTTTAGCAAGACATAATTAAAAATGAGCATCATGCTCCTAACTGTTAATAATTTTGTCATCTAATTGAGTTTTTTTCTTCAAATTACTAATGAAATATAGCTCAATTCTTCTTTGGAGCAGTAAATATATGTGAGGAGTCTGCAGCAGAGCTCTCTAACTGGCTTTGTTAGGCCTCTTGCCATTCCAGCCAGTGAACTGGCCTTGCTATGCCACCTGCTGGGCCAGACAAAGAATATGATTGGCAACATGAAAAGGGTTCATGCATATTGAAACCTCAGCAGGTTTTTTTTCCCAGTAAAGTGAGAGAACCAAAGGCAAAGAGAAGAATGTCTCAAAGCTATTTAAAACACATAATGTATCACTCACAATTTTTAATCCATATTTTCTTAAGAGCTTTTCAGAACAAATGGCTGGTACTAGAGTTTTCATGTCAGTGGAATTCATTAATGAACATTCAGGCTGTTTTTATTAGAGAGGCTTTATAAAGCCCCTAAGGAAATGGTCTCCCTCTGGTTCACACCAGTAAGAATAGGTAGAGATCTTTTTTTATATTAGTGCAAGCTAAAAGTAAGTAATTTGAAATGACAAGGTGCTCCCCTGCTTTGAATCTGCACACATGCAATTATGGCTTTTTTTTTTCCCCCAAGACCATTGTACTTTCCACATTAACAAACTTCCACCTGTGGGTGTTATTTTGTTATGTAAACACGCTTAAAATGGAGTAGAGACCCATGTAAAAGCATTTTAATTGTTTGTACAAAAGGGTAAGAAAAAGCATCATATGTCTCTCTGACAAGTGGAAGACAGCAGGTGCTATGTCTTAGTGTATTCATGGGCATGAAAACCATTCCTGACACCTTCTGTAGTTGACCTATTTTGGTAGTTGAGTTTATGCGGGACATACCCTTTCGAACAGCTCCTCTAACACCAAAAAGAAAGAAAAAAATCATGCAAATGTATTTGTCACTTTGACATTTGTCTCAGTTAAGGCAAAAAAAAAAGTTGCTTCAGATGAGTTCTGTTCACCATCTCTCTTACTGGCAGCCTGACTAACACCCCACCACCACTACAAACACGTGTAAACACTCAGAGCACACATGTTTCTTGAAAAGTAGGTACAAAAAAGTAGGAACAAGTAACAGTATATAGTTAAGTGGATTAGATGCTTCTGCCAATCATGATGAACCAGGAAGTGTTTAAAAAGTGGCATGTGTGTGTGAGAGAGAGAAAGAGAGAGAGAGATAGAAGAGGTTTTCCACTATAGTACATCATAACGAGTAGTACGTATTTGTGTGAGTGAGCCTGTATCTACTGTGTGTTTCTGAATGTGTGAGATAGCACTGTGGACAGTTGGTGTAATAATAGGTGAGGGCAGTACCTGTGTGGGACATTTTTTTTTTTAACCGGTATCTGTTCTGCATGTTGAGTTGAGGTGAGCCTGTTAATAAAGCCAGGGATCAGCTGTTTCTGTATGTGTGATAATGACTAGGCTGCACAATCACAACTACCAGCCCCAAAGACCCTCAGCATTGCAGGAATCTGAGGTCCTGTGGAGCCACTAGTCCTGAATTGCCTCCCAAGTGTCCTTTTTGTCTCTGACTGTGTTTAAGAACATATACCATTGAGAGAGTGCATGGTACACATGTAAAAAGTACATTAAATTAATTTCCAGTATACTGATAAGATTATGTAGTAGGCACTACTTAGAGAATTACTTAATTTACTATTAATTCAATATTAATTAAGTATACTTAATATTAATTATTAAGTAAAATGAATGTTTAGAAATAATAATTATAAAAAAATAATGGTACTACTACTTCTATCACTATTACTACTATACAAATAATAATTATAATAATAAAATACATGTTATTTATTACAAGCTTTTCAATTACCCAAAAGTTAGGCATAAAAGTGACAAACCGGAAACAATAATACTTAAACACATTACACCATGTACTATTTGCAGAAACATGGAAAACAAAATTCTATTTTAATTGGAATTCAGAAAATAATTCTAAATTAAAATGTGAGGCAAGTCCATATTAAATTCATTTCCATATTATTTGTCATTCAGATAGTATTCAACAATTCTTATTTTTTTTGTTTTTTTTTTACAAATATGCAATAAATACTCAAGCATTTAAAATCAGCAAAAAAAAAAGTGTTTTAATAATTGCATTCCCTTGATTAAATGGATACATTTAACATTGAATTAAAATAAAATGTCATGTTTTTACGTCAATTTCCATTATATTATAGGAGTCAATTACCCCTTAGTTTACCTCCTGATTGAAAGCACTTAATGTAATTTAATTACATCGTCTTGAAATCATTATTTATATTAGATTGGTTTATAACTAACATGTAAAAGAATAAAGATATGCTCTTTTATATAGCTACATTTATGATCATTGCATGCATGCAGAGTTCAGATTCTGTAATATGAAGTATGATGTGGGAGGATGCTGGCAGCAAATTTTATTGATTGATTGGTTTTGGAAAGTAAGAGGCCATGGGCCATTCTAAACATAGTGTAAGACCTATTGAAAATCACTATGCTTCTTTCTGTCATTCCATCTCCCATGTCCACTCAGCACTCCTTCCTTGCAGCCCTTAAATTAGATTTATTTGATTTTGGATACCAGTTGTAATACCGTCGTCCGCCGGTGGGGGACGCTGTGGTGTTAATAAAGCAAGGTGAACAACCTGCGGGAGAATGAAACTACCTTAACATTTCCTCTAGGTGCAGGATGTTGGTAATATTGTTATATTTTCTTCTCTGATGAATATCCACATGACTGGTCAGTAAAATCAAGCAGTGTGTTTTTAGCACATAGAAGATGCTGAATATTTTAAACAGTGAAACTAAACTGAATATTTGCACAGTAACATTAAACAGGCCTCACAAACATCTAGCATCTGAATGTAACACCTAAAACATCTCATGTTTTCCATGTCAAACTAATGGGGAAGGCTACCTAGATAAATCAAGGTTAAAGAAGAACAAGGTAAAACAAGATAATAAGCCCACCCAAATCACAGTAATCCATGTGGCAAAATGTGTGATTGTCTTATGGGACCAAGGTAAAACATTTAAAAAGGCTTTAATTCTAGCAGACATGTTTGCCACAAAAACAAGACACAACCTAGAATTGGTAGCATCATGCTGTAGGAATCTTCAGCTGGAACTGGCTTTCGGATGGATGGCATTTTGGCATAAAACCTGCAGGCTATTGTTCAACATCTGATGATGAAGAAAAAATGTCAACTTCCTTCCTAATAACAACATAACAACAACATACCAAAAGTGCTATGGAACAGCTTTTGAAGAATGGTAATGTAATGTAATGGTTCTAGTGAAAACCTGGGGAGTGACGAAGTAAGCTGTGTACAGAAGCTTGCCTCCCAGTTCGTTTGTTGAGAAATCACATATTTGTTGCTGTATTGAAAGTTAAGGTGGGAAAGATCTGATATGTTTTGTTATGGTTATGATTTTTAATCCCAGTTGTAATGGGAGAATGTGGATCGTTTTATATTTCAGGAACAGAGATATAGGGCTCTTCTCAGAAATGTCAACATCTTATCAAATCTGCTAATAAAAAGTGGCAAGAAATAGCACACTTTATATAACAAAAAAAATCTATGGTTTTAAGTATCAGGACAAAATAAAAATCATCAGGTCTTACATTTAGGTAAATACAACCTTAGATGAATAACAACACTACATATTACATTGTGTTATTATTTATTTTTATAAATATACTGTTGCACTTTCACTCTCAAATATAAATGTTGCACTTTAATTACAGTACTACTGTCATGCTGCTATTTGTCTTGCACCTTACAAAAGGTATGTTTACATATACCAGGATATATATGTTTGCACCTTACACATTCAGATGTTTAAAAAAAAAAA